>VXAX01003555.1:227549-292010 GCA_013399835.1 Leptocoma aspasia
CGGGGCCGCCGCCGCTGCTGCTGCCACTGCTGCCGCTGCTGAGGTAAATCCGCTCGCGGTCCCTCCGCGGGTCCCCGCGGGAAGGAGCGCGGTGGCCCCGGGAAGGGCGAGCGGGGGAGGTTAGCGGGGATGAGCCGCCTCGGGCCGGGCTGAGCGCTGGGCTGCTGTTCGGGCGCAGCTCGTGGGGAGTTTCTGCGGCTCCTGTCGCTTTCCGCGTTTCCGTTACACGCCGCAAAAAAAATTAAAAATGACCCGGCAGGAGCTGTGGGAAGGAGCGCGGCCGTGTCCCCCTGCCCCAGCGCGGGTGGCGGGGAGCCCGAGCTGCCGCCCTGGGAGGCTGCAAGGGCAGCGAGCAGCTCCCGGGCGAGTCCCACCCCTCCGGCCGTGCCCTGGCGCTTGCTGCGGGGTGTTTCCCTGATTTATGTGGTTCTCATTTTCCTCATTTCCAGGAGGGGAGGACAGCGCTTGCAGGAAGTGGGAATGCAAATAGCTCTCAAACGAGAGGGTGGGTTCGTACAGCACGGCGAAAAAAAAGGGATTGGGAAATCACTGGCTACTTTTTGTAGTGAATATCCACTCGTATGATGGTATCAGGATGCAGAGTTACAGTGATGTAGCTGTTTGCTTTGCTGGAGACATAATTAGGTTGAAGCTGCCGTGACTGTTCACATTAAGAGACTTAAATTAGCTCTTTTGAAGTGAATGCTCTCTGACTTTGAAAATTTACAGATAAAAAGCAGCCGTGCTGGTTCATTAGGAGATGAAACTGATGTGAAATTTTAGTGGTTTGAGATTAGAGTTAAATAGCTGAGATCTCTTTGTGGCTGAAAGGAATTGGTAATACTTTTATCTCTCTAAATACTCCGTCTTCTTGGTTTTCCTTTAGCATAGTATATTTTGTGTCATACAGATCTGATGGATTTTTTTAATGCCTTTCATAAGAACAGAGAACTTTTAAGGGAGGTGAATTGACAGGATTTTGCAGTGGTTGAATGGCTGAACATGAAGAACATAGAGGAAATGTGAGGATGTATGTGTCTGGTATGAGGAGCAATTGAAACAAAGGCTTGAACATCCCTCTAATGAATATTGGAAGTTGCTAGTGAGAGTAGTTTGATCAAAAGCATTATTTTTTAGAACCTGGGAAGAAGAATCACATGGATATGGATGTGGATATAATAGGTGACATAAAAATGTGCTTGCCAGCTTGATATCACAGAGCAATCACTGTGTGTGATACCTGAGCTCTCTTCAACTGAGCATGAGGATAGAGCGTGCACTGGTAAATGCAAAAATTAGAAATAAAAAAATTGCTCTTTTAAGTAGGATGTGATCCATGCAATTGCTGTTGGCAAAGAGGTGAAACTTTGAGCTTTCACATGCCAATGTTGATATTGGTGTCAGCCTGCAGCCTTGTGGAGTCTAATCTGAATTGGAGCCTGTGGCCCTGTTCCAGAAGAGGCAGAAATCAAAGCCTGGCCACAGATTGTGTTCCTGTCCTTCTCAGGTGAAGGTTGTTTAATCCAGGAGTGTTTTGTCCTTGCTGCTGTACCCCAGTGAACTCCTGGTGGATCAGATAGTGTGTTTGGTTCTTTGTGTAATACATTTTCTTTGACTTTCACATCTCAGGGTGAACGGTGTGTTATTGAAAAGATATCCTGCTGAACATCTCTGGTGTTACTTTGTGCTTATGGAAGAGTGATTTGGTATCACAAATCTGTTCCGTGTCTGATAGCAAAGCTTTGTAATACTTTGTACAAATATGTGTTCTGAATATGTGCCTCGGGGTGTTTTCTTGCATTTTTAATAACTTCTTTTACTGTGAATTCTCATTTCTGGGGTTTTGAGGATGTTTATAAATATGCTACTGGCATAAATCATAGAAATGGTTTGGGTTGGAAGGGACCTGAAAGATCATCTTGTTTCCCACGCCCTCTGGGAGCATCCTCAGCCAGATGGGATTGCTCAGAGCTCCATCCAGGCTGGTCCTGAACAATTCCAGGGATCCAGGGGCAGCCCCAGCTTCTCTGGGCACCCTGTGCCAGGGCCTGCCCACCCTCACAGGGAACAATTCATTCTGTGTATCTAAACTACATTTCTTCTCTTTCAGTTTGAAAAAAAGACATGAGTAATGAGATGATCAGCTTCCCCATAAGACCTTCATACTTATGCTGAAGTACTTCTGTGTACCTTTAGTCTGAGGACATTTAGAAGCAGCACATCTCCTTTCCAAAGCTGGAAAGGAGCAATTCCAATGTTTCCTGATGGGCTGGCTTAAGGACAGTTGTGTATTAAATGTACTTAGTGAATATTCTCTTCAGTGTGTTGCACATAAAGAATCTCACATTAATTCCATGTTCCACTGTGACCTGTCCCTGTGTGCCTGCAGGAGAGCAGAGATGGACCAGCACAAGGAAGGGGCTGCAGGGTAAAAATGGGAAACTCAAGAGAGAAATACTTAATACCTTTTAAGAACAACAACAGGGTTTTGGAGAGATGGTGAGCTGTGCCACTGAGCATGGATTTGGGGATAAGTTGATGGTAACACTCCAGGGTTGTAGCATGGATCTCCATCACAAGTTATTTCAGCTGCTCCTCTCCAGAGTTGTGTGTGCTGTGTAAGGACATCCCAGGTTCCCAAATTGCTGTGAGCGTGGCTGCTGGGCCAGTCACTGGGAAAGAATTGAAACAAGCCACAGCTGACTTTTTAAATGCCTTTGCAGCTTGGCTTGCCTGGATCTGTAATAAAAGTAGGTGATTCTTCTAAATTAGACATGACTCTTGCAGACATTATCTGATGGATATTTGTCTCAGCAGTGAGCAGTCCAAACTGCCCATGGAACTGGGTGCAGGAGGAGGTTTGCCTGCTTGGTTTACTTAAAACTCACGAGTTCCTGGAGTTCATGTTTATGCTGTGGCCTCTTAGGCAGATTACAGGGCTGTAATTTGGATTTGCCACCAGTGCTCTGCTTCCAGGTGGGATTTCAGTCCATTGTATGTAAGTGCTGCAGGATTGTTATTCTAATGTGCAATATGTGTTGGTTATTGAGAGCAATCAGAAATGTTGAAATAAAGATGTTTTCTTTCTTGTGTTACCACTGAAATGGGAGGAATCTTAAGAACTGTCCATTGTGTAGCTTGAAGGAAAAAGCAACCAAAAAATTTTATGCTTTGACAGCTGACAGATTTTTAGCCTGTGTATAAATTCTTGTTTAAAAAATTACAGAGAAATAAGCTTTTTTTTCCTACAACAATGCTTTTCTATTCATCCTCAAAAAATAGCAGGGAAAAGGACTATTCTTCCCCCTGAAGTGCCTGGTTTTTTAAATTTAATTACTAGTTCAGTGGCCTTATGATACAATTAGTTGTGTTGTGTCATTTGTCTTCCTAATGCCCTTGGCAACCTTATTCCACCAAACCAGTGATTTTACAATGCCATCTTTCTGGCGATCATGAGTTTATAACATAACTTCTTCAAAAGTAGTTTGGGTTTTTTTATTCCAATAGTACATTGCATTTTACACCTGAGTGTCAGTACCAGTGAGGTGCAGGTCAGATGAGATACTCCCAACCTGAGAATTTCAAATAACACCTCAGAGTGGAACAGGATTGGGTCAAGTTTAATATAACCAAATGTGCAAACATTGGGCATGAAGCATTGAATAATTTGGTGTTATCTTTCCCGTGCTAAAGATTTGTACGAGGTCAAATTAAAAACTGTTGCTTGGTGTATTAGAGGCTGAAGTGTAATGCTTTGTCCTTTTGTATTCTAAGTATGCAACAAAGAGGAAATTTGGTTAGGACAGGCATTGAAGCAAATAAATGAAGAGTGGAGGGAAGCTGTGAGCATCCCAGTGGGGATGCTGAGCTCTGCATAAAGGGAGAGCTTTCAAACATTCATCCTCTTCCCTCAGAGGGACCCAGGTGGGAGCAGCTGGAGAGGAGAAGGATGGGGCAAATCCCATGGGAACGCCTGAATCCATTATCCCTGCAAAGCTGCTCTGAGGGGACACTGGCACATAAACCAGTGGCTGGTGGGGCTGGGATAAACACAGATTTTGCCCAGGGTTGCAGTTGGGATTGGGGACTGACTGAACAAATCACATCCCTGTCTCTCAGGCAACTCTCCATGGGCAGTTGCAGCTGATTGCTGTGAGCTGAGAGTTTCACCTGTGGGTCTGAGTGTGTCACGTTCCATCTCCTGTCACCCCCAGCTCCCCACGGGTGGGTGGCACTGCACATTCATGGCACACACTCAGCCTGTCTGCTCCTGTGTCTCTGCTCAGCTGCCACCAAATGCCACGTCAGTGACAACTTAATGGCTGTGGATTTCACAATATTGTGAAGTTTAGGAAAAGTCTGAAAGGTTATTTGTAAAGCAAAGCACAAAGCGATCACAGCTTCCTGCACTGATACAGAACATAAGGGGGTGGTTTTAAATTAAAAAAGGGGCAGTTGGGATTTGATATCAGAAGTTTTTCTCAGTGAGGGTGGTGAAGCTCTGGCACTGAGAATCTCTGGATGCCTCATCCCTGGAAATGTCCAAGCTCAGGTTGGATGGGGGTTTGGAGCAACCTGGGATAGTGGGAGGTGTCCCTGCAGGGAGTGGCACTAGGTGACATTTAAAGGTCCCCTCCAACTCAGTCTATTCAGTAATTCTGATATGTTCACGATAAACACTTGCATTACCATTTAGTCTTACAGTAGAATGTTTGAGTTTGTTTAAATAAGGTAAGAGACTTCTCCTTTTCAATTCCCCTTGAGCTGGGAACACTTGAATTGGGTACTGAAGAGCTCCACCAGTAGTGTTGTATTTGGAGTATCTATTTCTAACGAGCTGCTTCCAGAAGCTTTTCAAAAAAATGACTTTGTATTTGCTGTAGCTCTTAAATGTCAGAATCCTTATGTTACTCTCAAAATATATTAAGTTAACCTTGCAAATAAGAGTGATTTCCATGTCACAAAATTTACTTCAAATAGAGAATAAAACCAGTGAAGAAGAAAACCCTAGGTACTTCTTCAGGCAGCTTTAATCAGACAGCAATTCAGGCCCACACCTCTTCTGTTCTCTTCCCCAAATAGAAATGAAATGCAAGGTTCTGTGCTGCAATCCTGCTCCAAGTGCCATGTGGTGGTTTCCAAAAGTTAACAGCTAAAAATGTCAAGCTTTCAAGTACCTGGTTTTCTAAATAAAACACAAAATTCATGGTAGCTGCATGCAGCATGTTTCAGAGTGCTACTATTGATGAATATTATTTGTGTTTAACAGTGTTTTCCTGCTGCAGCTATGCTAATCAGTTTGTTGGTGATGTCTTTTCAGGTTACATCAGACATGACTATGTGAATAACCAGGGACAACCCAAAGGCAGGACAGGATGTCAGAATAACATACAAAACATTTTTGAGGTATTTGTTTTGGTTTGGATTTCTTTAAGTGTGCTAACATTTTTTTTTAATTATCTTTAAGACATTTAAGCAAAATGAATGCAGTAATTCTGTGCCATTTCATACTTAAAACATTCCTTCAAAGTTGTAGAAGCCCTTTCTTGATGAAGTAACAGCTGATTTGCATGGCTATCTTCGTGTTCCAGCTGCTAATGATGTATTTTTATGAAACTTAAATTTTCTTGACCACAAGGGGTGGTGATGTCCCAAAGTGCTATTGGACTTAATTGGCATAATTGTAGTTTTAACTATGAACATTAAGAAAGATCAGGATAATTTGAACTGGGTGAAAAGAGAGGATCTTCTTTAGGTTAAATTAAGCTTAAATTACTTTTAAGGGAGATAAAGTTTTTTCTTTCCTAAGGTAATTTTCTGGTGTGTGACATCTTCATCCTTGGCTGAGCAGCTGCATACTGGTAAGAGAGAGGAATTTTGTCAAAAAAACCCCAAAAAACCCAATGTGTGAACAGAAAATACAATTTAACTCCTAGAAATTGTAATAGATCCAAGCAGCAGAGCTGAATTTCAGTTTGTTCTGTTCCACAAGCAGAGAATGTGTCCTTCAGACACCTCACAGTGTCCTGGGAGCTTCCCAGCTATTTTTGCAGTTGCTCTCACATCTCTCTGCTGCATCTGCATGTATTTATTTTCATTTCTGGTTTCCTGGATTGCTCCTGCCTGGTTCTAAGATCAAAGCTTAAGGATCAGAAGGATTTCCTGGGCAGAACGTGTTATTCTGATTCCTGATAAAGAGTTTTTAAAGGGTTTAGACAAACACAGCTTCATCAAAAACCAGCTCAGTGCCAGTGTGTTCATCTGGTAATGATCACTTGGACCATTCCAGAGGAACAAAGTGATCCCATATTCAAGGTCTGGGGATGGAAATTGAAATTGCAGTGCCATAATCCCTACAGTTGTGTGTAGGCTGCCATTAATAAGGGGGAAAAAGGGACACCTCTGTGTGCCTGTCATAAATCAATAGAAATGCTTTCAGGTTTCTCCCAGACATGGCCTTTAATAGCTGGAATCAATATGATTTTTAGAACACAGTATACTTTTAAAGCAGCAGGATATTCTTGAGGCCAAATGTTTAAGCTTTAATTTGTCTCCTGTTTGTTGATAGCTCTTCAGTTCTGCCATTCCATTTCTTTCCTTGGGAGAGATGTCTGGAAAATGATTCTGTTTTCATGAGAGCTGTTAAGGCTTCAAGTCTGGTTTTTGCTGCACGTTGGAAGGACAACAAAGCCCTAAAAGAGTTTTCATGAAATAAAATTAATTAATGTGTTCTTTGAAAATCTGATTCACGTAATCTGTTGCCATGTTAATTTAACCAGAACCATTTGTTTCCCTTAAGTTTGGGCTGATCTGAGACCATTTGATAAGTTAACCAATATATCTTTGTAACAGGCTTGTGGTTTTTCCAAAACAATAACATTTTTGTCAACAAATTTAGCTGCTTTCTAACTTGCTGTGCTGTTTGTTGTGAGCAATGTATTAGAACAGCTTTATTTCCATCCTGGTTTTCCTTTCTACTCCTCCCTCACTTGCTGGAGCAGAATGAAAAGTCAACATGTTGTCTGGTGCCATAATTTGCTGTTTTCAGAGAGACACGAGCTGTAATTTAATGAAGACTTTGCCATTTTAGTTTGAGATAAAAGAGAGAAGTTGAATTTTTAACAGAAGAGGAGGAGTGGTTTATGAGCACAGCATGATGGACATGAAACCAGTCTAAAATCCCTTTGTCAGGCATTGAAGTTGAATGTTCGTGGTGGGTTAACCCTGGCTGGACACCCACCAAAGGTAGTCTATGTCTCCCCTCAGCTGGAGAGGGGAGAGAAAATATAAAAAAATGTTGTGGGTCAAGGTAAGAGCAGGAGAGATCACTCAGCAATTACCGCCACAGGCTTGACCTGGGGAAATCAGCTTCATTTATTACCATTGACATTAGAGTAGAATAATAAGAAATAAAAACTAAAAACAAACAAAAAACCTAAAAACAAACAGAAAACCCTCCCTAAAAACAAAACCTTAAAGCATGTTCCCCCTTCTTTCATATTCATCTTGATGTAGTCACAGAATGGCTCAGGTGTCGATCACAACCAATCCCAGTTCTATTTTGAACTTGAACATGCTTTATCTCCCAGAAACAAAATCCCAGAGCCAGCTGCACTCTGTTTCCTCATTAATAATGAATAATGGTGATGATGATGATGATGGTGGTGATGTGCTTGTCCCTGCAGGGCGAGGCCAGCAAACCATGCAGTCATCAGGGCACCGTTTCCGCGATGTCGAGCACCACCCGCTCCTGGCCGACAATGACAGCTACGACTCCTCCTCCTCCTCCTCGGAGGCTGACATGGCTGACAGGGTCTGGTTCATCCGGGATGGCTGTGGCATGGTCTGTGCCATCATGACCTGGCTCCTTGTGGTCTATGCAGACTTTGTGGTGACTTTTGTCATGTTGCTGCCTTCCAAAGACTTTTGGTACTCCGTGATCAACGGGGTTCTCTTTAACTGCTTGGCAGTGCTGGCTCTGTCGTCACATCTGAGGACTATGCTGACTGATCCAGTAAGTACCCAAGAGTTCCTTGGCATTGGATTGTCCCCTTCATCTGCACAGAAGGTTGGAGAAGTGATACCAGGTCTTCTCCTGCTGGAAAAAGTAGTGTGAGAGTCACAATCCTCGTGTGAGAGTCACAATCCTCGTGTGAGAGTCACAATCCTCATGTTAGAGTCACAATCCTTTTGTTAGATTCAAAATCCTCGTGTTAGAGTCACAATCCTCGTGTGAGAGTCACAATCCTTTTGTTAGATTCAAAATCCTCGTGTTAGAGTCACAATCCTTTTGTTAGATTCAAAATCCTCGTGTTAGAGTCACAATCCTTTTGTTAGATTCAAAATCCTCGTGTTAGAGTCACAATCCTTTTGTTAGATTCAAAATCCTCGTGTTAGAGTCACAATCCTTTTGTTAGATTCAAAACACTCAAGGTTTTGATGATACCTGTACTTACCATCAGGTTGGTACCTGTACTTCTCCTATTATTCCATTAATAAAAATCATGAAGGAACACTCAATATGAAATTTATAGAAGTGTTAGACTCAAGAAAAACCAGTAAAATACTACTCCAGGTTCTGAAGAAGCTGATAAAGATTAGTCTTCTCTGCCCTCATTTTTCTTACTGTTTTTTCATCAGATTTGTTTTCAAAATTTGTACCTTCATCCTGTTGCATCTCTTGAAGTGCTGCTTCCATTTGTGGCACGTGGAAGAACTTCTAGAGGTGGATGTGCTGCAAAACCTCAGGCACACTTGGCATAATGGAAAAAGCACTGTCCCATGTGATTCCTGCATTTTTGTCTTTAAATGTTTGGAATCAGAGGGAAGGGAGATTTAAGCTGAACACACATTGAAGCAGTGTAGGTGTAAGAGGTCTTGAAAGTACTTGTTTCTTAGAACTTTTACTCCTCAAGATTTCAAGAGATGAAATAGCTGATTTTGTACTAAAATCTATTACTATTTTTAGGGAATAAATCTGGGAAAAGTGGGGTGAGGGGAAAAGCATCTATTTTTTCCAGATTTTTGGAGAAAAATGGAGATTTTTCTCCAGTACCAGTGTATAGAGAAGTTATGGGAGCGTTCACAAACCCAGCAGAGCGTTGTAGTTAATGATTTTCTAGGTCTTTGATTTACTTCTGTCCACACCCAGTGATGAAATATCACAACTTCTACAAACTGTGACAGCTAAGAGAGTTAATGGTTTAAGGATTTATTGCTTAAAAATATGAGGTGGTAAAACTGGGTGTCTTTCTAGACTTGTGTTGTTTTTTATGATCCAAACTGAGATGAGTCACTGCTTTTTTCCTCCTCTCCTTTCCTGCTGACTCCCAGAATGGAAGACACAACTGTGTGATAGAAACTAAGATGAAAGGAAGAAAGGAATGAGCTGCCTGAAAACTTATGTGAATTAAATTTATTCTTGTAACTATAAAAATAGATTTTTGGTGGCTGGCTGTGACTGCGAGAGATGTTTTTGAAATAGAGTATATTTTTGTCAGCAAAATGCTTGAAAGCATGGTCTGAGGTTCTCATCCTTGTGGCAGGTGAACAGGGGAATGTGAGATGTTTACACCAAATATTAACTTGAGTAAGAACATTCAGATTGCAAAACACACCTCAGGAGTAGAACATGAGTATTTAAGGAAGTTTCTGTATACCCCTGTGAGCACCAGGTCAGGTTTGAAGCACCACTCAGCCAAAGAGCTCCGCTGGGACAGGACCTGGGCTGTGTCTTGGCCAACACAAACACAATTTTATTATTCCAGGCCACTGGTAACAAAAATTCCCTGTCTCAGAGAGGGGTGTTTGGCAGTGGAATCTGAATTCCTGCTGGCTTCTTAATTCTATCCCAAAACTTCTTAAGGTGACTCTGTCAAGTGCTGATGTTGCCAGGGGCTTTTTTTGCATGAGAATTAATTGTAGGACGTTGGAGTGGGCTTAGGCTCTCCCTGGCTGAAGGAAGTGCTGACCTGCAGCACTTGGTACAGAAAGGCCCCTGCACTTGGCTGTCACATCCCAGTTTATTTCACAATCACTTCCCCTCACAGATAAGGCTTCATCTCCATAAATGACCAAGGTGACAGTGGTGCTGTCCATTATTTTCTCCAAATTTAGATCCTCAGGAAGCTGATGCAGCTCTGTGATAATCAGATCAGAGAACTAATCGCTAAAAGTTAATTTCTTTTCCCAATCAATTATTTTTCTTTTGAATCAGTTCCTTCAACTCTTTACCACACAATAAAGAGTAAAGAAGCCAGTGCTGGTCCTGCTAACATTGTCCAAGCTAAAGATTTTAGGAAAAAAAATGACAGTTCTCAAAAACTTGGGGTAGGTGGTTAAACCCTGGCTTCAGAGAGTTGAAATAACATCGTTGGACATAACATCTTTCAAGTAGTTGCTGATTTAACTTTCGTGGATGGCTTGGCCCATTAATCAAATGCCACAACAAATATTCAGGGTAACTCCTCAGCAAATGATGAGCAGTGCTTGTACCTGCAGGGTAAGCTGTGTCTTCATTTCTGTGGGCTGGTGACAGGATATTCTATGAGAATTAAGCTAATACTTGGCCAGAGATGAGTCTTGCTGGAATAAAGCTGAATTTGAGGTCAAGCAGAGGTAATTTATTCATTTGGAATTGATTCTGGCTTATAGCAGACTGGCTTTGAATAAATGAACTTATTTCAGCAATTATCCTGAGGTTACTGGTATGAAGTCTATGAAATGTATTTTTAAATGCTCTCATGCCATTTAAGAAGCTTTTTCTCCTCTAATTGAAATGATTTCAGGGGGCTGTGCCCAAAGGAAATGCCACTAAAGAATACATGGATAATTTGCAACTGAAGCCAGGAGAAGTGATCTACAAATGTCCCAAGTGCTGTAGTATCAAACCTGAGCGTGCACACCACTGCAGGTATGCCAGAGTTCCTTCAAGAGTTCTGCATTTGGAGGCATGGAATAACATTCCTGATATTTGTTCATTTTTTCACCCTTCAAATTTCTTTTGGTATCCACTAAACTTTCAAATTCCTACCTTGCAGAGTATAAGTGTAATGTACTATGGCCAAAAATGACTGTGGGTGAGGGGAGAGAAATAAGAGACTCAAAGATTTTATTAAAATGACTGTGCTCTGGTGTCTTAAATAATTTTGATCTGTGAATATCTTTTCCTGTACATCATTCCAGTTACTGTGCTGTGGGTAATGCAGGGCAAAGGAAAGAATCTCAAAGAAATTTCTGAGAGGAGCTGATTTAAGAAGTGACTCCTGCAGTCTTAAATTAACAAAATTTGGAGCAGTTTTAAATGATTACTTTGTGCCATCTCTTCTTTGCAGTGCATTTGAAGTTATATGTGAACTGGCAGATTATTTTCCCAAAGTTGCATGAATAATTGGTTAAATGCATTTCCACTTATTGAAAATCCATGTGAATAAGGACAGAACTGATGATCATTTGAACTAAACACGCTATGGCAGAGATAGTAAATGTATAGTTTTATTTCTCAATCTTTGGAGTTCTCAGGCACTGTGGAGATGCTTTTGTATTTTTTATTGTGTTTATTGTGTGCCAGTTGAAAATAGCTGTGCCTGCATAATCAGGGCTTACATAAAGATGCAAATGCTCCTGGTGGCTCTCTAGGTGTGGGGAGCGATGTGTGTTGAATTGTGAGAAATATTAAATTGAAATCTCTGAGTTAGTGCCTGTCAAAAGAACAGAGCAGAGTCTTGTCAGGACTGTGAGATGCTTCTGGAGCTTTGTGGGTTCTAAATGAAAAGCCTGGTGTGTGTCAGTGCAAATGCTACGGCTGAGAAGCTGCTCCCATTTATAAATGCTCAGCCTTGGCACGGAGCTCTCGTTCTTCTCTCAGCTGTGAGTGGGATTTTGGATCTGGAGTGTGAAGGGAGGAGTTCCAGGGATGAACAGGCGAGTGTGGAATGATCTCCAGTGGGTTTGTGTTTGCTTTAGCTGGCTTTGCTCAGGTGCAGATCCCAGGGCTGTGCAGGGATGCTGCTGCAGCTGCTTTCTCAGCTCAGGAGGGTTCACTGGGGTGGAGGCAGCACAGCTGCTCCTGGGGCAGGATGGGAGGTGGAGATCCCTGGGGATCCAGGAGATCCCTGCAGTGTTCACATGGCCTGGCTCTGTGTCCATGGGCTGCACTGAGGGACACCTGGGAGCCCCTGCAAAGCTTGGGCTGGATATCACTGATTTTCTCATCCCATATTCAGGTTGGTTCCTACAGAGACATTGCAGGTATCTGTGGAAAGCACTTCACACATCTTTGGTCCTGGTAGGATTTGCTAATTTGGAAAGAGTCCTAAGTGAAGCCGTCATCTGTTGAACTCCATACAACAGAAAAAGAGCTGGAGCTCAAATACCTCAAATTTGGAGCTCAAATACCTTCTTTATAGCGAGAATTTCAGCAACATTTATTATTTAAAGCAGAGCAAGAATGGATAATGTCTGTGATAAAGGAAATACCTGACATTTTCAAAGGGTTTGTTTTCCCCAAGCACCTGTTTGGGGATCCAGTTTTTTTTTTTTCAGTCTTAGGAATTTTAATCCTTGGTCAAATATTCTGTCAGATGTTTAACCTAAGGGCAAAGGAGGCATTTGGGAACTTGCTCAGTGCCTCCCTGGCTCCACAGAACATCTGAAAGAGAAAGCCAGAGCCTGAAAGTGTTCTGAGGCTGCTGTCATGTTTTTCTCAGCAGCTGGATTTCTGGTTTAATTGTCTTTGTTTCTGTTAACCTGATTCTTTGCCTTCAATTTATCACTGCAGGAGTTTAGAAATAGAAAAAGGGTTTGTTTGATTATGCTGCCAATTTTTTTATTGGTTTGCAAACCCATTCCAAGGACATTAAAAGGATGGTCTAGTCCCAAGTATTCAAAGTGGCAATTTGCTGATAGAAGAGACTTGAAAATGGAAATTGCAGTTGGTTGCTGTTGGGAAATACTTACACTCAGAGAGAGCCACAGTGCATGTTTGGAGTAGTAAATTATTCACAGAAGAGACTCTTAGGATGCAGTTACGAAAATTGTTGTGCAACACTGCAACAGAAGTTCTTTTAAGGAAGAAAAGTAGTTTCATAATACACATTAGTGATGGGGAAAAGAGCAAGAACCTTTTATTTACAGCTAAGCATCTCTGAAATAAAGGGATGAAATTAAAGTGATGTTTTAGTGAGCAGTTAACATTTTCAGCACAGGGAAGAGCCCTATCCTGAGTGAATGGGATTTCATTTCCACTGGAGGAGCACAGCTGTCATCACTTCTGCCTGTTGGGAGTGCCTGTGTTCGTGTGTGGGGAGCTGTTACTCTGAATTCAGCCACTGAGATGTTTGCACCAGGCTCCCAGGGAATATCTGTTGTCCACACCCATTTCTCTTGAGTCTTTAGCTGTGTCTTTCTGAATGTTATCTTTGGAATCCAGGGCTGTAATTGCACCTGCCTGACTTTATGGAGCAGTAATTCCTGGAGGAGAGACTTTCCTCCATCCACAGGTGCTTGTTCTGTTTGCTTCTCTCTTGTGAACGACCCCAGGTGCAGCTGAGGGAGGGATTTCCTCAAACTCCTGCTGCATAAAAAGGAATAAAATACAAGGGATGGGGTAGGAGGAAGGCAGAACCACTGCTTGAAGCATTGCTGTGGGAGATCAGCAGTGAGGGCAGGGTTCCAGATATCTGAGCTCTTGTGAGAGCTCTGTGTGGGCTTGTGAGAAATTCTGAATGAGCAGAAGCCAGTCCTGCCCACCTCACATCCTCCAGCCTTCAGCTCAGTTGAGCCTGGGTAGGATTTTCCTCAGCACTTCACATTAATATTGTTTTTAGAGTGCTGGCATAGACTCTGTGGCACATCAGGAGCCTTGTCTGGTTGTGGTACTCAGGGAAATGAGAGGCTGAACTTGCAGGCAGCAAGGAAAGTCTTTTGAGGAGGCTCCTGAATGTCTCCTCTCGAGTGATACCCAGCTTTCCAGCACCAGAGAGTGGCTGTGGTGTTTATCTGGTATTGGGATTTTCACTTGTATTTAAAAGTCATTTGTAGCAGAGGATGAATCCTCTTCAATGTCCATAAAAAAAGAGGCAGGGGGAATGTAGGGGCTGGGTTTGATAGCTCAGAGCAAAGGCAGCTTCATTTGGGGTTCTTCCCCATAACCTGCACAGTGGTGAGTTCTGCCTCGTGCTGAATTACCTTAGAATCATACAAATGTGATGACTTAGAATTTATTTTGTGCCTCAGAGCACTGATTTCCCCCCACACCTCCTCCTTTTGTCTCTCCAGTGACAGTCACCCAGCTTTGCTTTGTGGTTTGGCACTGCAGCACTTGCAGATACCACACATAAATCAGTCTGTGTTAAAGGGGTTTGAATAAGAGTGCCTGCATTTTTTAGGCTTATTTGGCTTGGTGACTGCTGAAGTGAAAATGTTTAAAATTCTGGGTATTCTGTGGGAAAATCTGGAGCACTGAGTGCGGGGCTGTCTTAAGTACAAAGCTGGGAAAATGGAATATCAGCATTGCTTAAGCTATTGATTTATGAGGAACTACAAGAGGTGTTGCAACTGTTTTGTTTGTGGTGTGTAATTCTTCATATTTGGCTGCAGAACTGAGCCTTCTGCTGCTGTATGGCAGCTGTAAAATGGAGTTATTGGAGTATTTATTTGACTTCTGGGGACATAGCCTTGACTCAAAACTGGGCAGGAACCAAGTGAACCAGAAGAGAACAGGAGTGTTCAAGAAGTCATGAACAAGTAGCTACTCGAAAAGTGCTGGTTATAGTTTCAATATTTGTGTTTCCTCTTGAGGAAGTGAGGTTTGATACTGTAAGCTGTGCTTTAGTTGAGATTTTGATTGCATAAATTAAGAATTTTATGGCCAGGTGAGACCTCAAGAGTGACAGTTTCTCTCTTGAAGATGTGAATTTCTTGGGTTTCTTCTTACCCACAAGCAAAATTTATAATTTGAAAGCCTGTAAAAGTGAAATATTTCCTTTATCTAAAAAATTTCTCCAAAAGGGAAAGGTTTTATTAATACTGAATTTGGAGGGAGCTGAAGCTTTGCTCATTCTGAGCTGCAGGGGTCTGAAGTTCTGGATTTGTTTGATTGTGTTTTATTGTGAGGAGTATTTTATCTCCACAGTCCTTTTTGGAGCAACCAAAAGCTGAGTTGTGAGAGAGAACAAACAGTTTCTTTAAAGAAATTCAAATAAAATCCCTGTCTGCAGTTTGTCGGGAAATATTTCAGCACATCATCCTGTGACCACTGGCTGCCCTTGTTTCTACATTTAAAATACAATTTCTCAACAGAAGCCTCTTGTCTTTTCCTCCAGTATTTGCAAGCGATGCATCCGAAAGATGGATCACCACTGCCCGTGGGTGAACAATTGTGTGGGGGAGAAAAATCAGAGATTTTTTGTTCTGTTTACGGTAAGTGAGCAGCAACAGCAGCTGGATTTTAGTCTGAATCTACCCTGGTTGTAACAATTTAGGTTGTGCTTAGTGAGTAATGGCTTTAGGACATGATTGTGTTGTTAGGTTTGGGTGGGTTTTTCCTTCTATGCAAGGTATTTCTACCCACATTGATTTGAATTTTGGGCTGTTGTTTCAAAGTTTCTTGGTTTTGCTGTGTGAGTGAAATGATGCTGTCTCTTGTTTGCAGATGTACATAGCCCTAATTTCAGCTCATGCTCTTGTACTCTGTGGATTTCAGTTCTTCTCCTGTGTCCGAGGGCAGTGGACTGGTGAGCAAATAAATACTTAATTTTCAATATCATAGCCTAGCAGATATCAGGGAAAAGTCATAGCATTCCTGTTTTAGTCCTATTATTTAAGTGATATCCTTAAAACATTTCAGATCTGTTTATTCATCACTCTCCTTTTTCTGTCTGGGTTTTTCCCCTCCTTTCCTCCAGTCATTCTTTGTAAGAGCTGTGGCTGTCAGGGGCATTCTCACTCCCTTTACACACAGTAGTAATTTACTACCTCTGTAGTAGGAAGGAAACTCAGCTGGTCCTCAACCACCTCAGCACTACATCACCTAAATTTGGGCTTTGTGTGCCCCACCTCAGTTCTGGGAATGACACCTGAAATTTCAACAGATTTCTCCCTCATTCCATTCCTGCAGTCAGCTGTGGGGCTCCTGAGAAAAGAAATTCTCTAAACCATCCCAGTTTTTCTTATTTAGGCTTCTGGCTTGTATTTCTTATTGTTCCAACGTGCCAGAGCTCATTCTGGTCCTGTGCTTTTGGCAGATTGTTGAAGTGTTCTTTTGATATATGAAGCAACAGGGAAATCCATGTGATTTCTATTTTTTTCTGAGTATTTCATTAAATTGATGGAATCTTAGAACTTTGTTTTACTTGAAACATTCACCTTCCTATACACTATCCCTGTTTAAATAGAATTGAGTTAATCAGGTGATCAGAGGCTCTCCAGAGATACAAGTGTGAGGCAGAACCTGATTACTTTGGAGAATTAAAAAAAAAAAAGAGTAATAAAGCAATCACAGCCAAGTGGAACATCTGTATTAGCAAGTCAGGGCTGACAGTGGGGATGGTTTTTACAGCATCTGTCATGCAGGAAGCTCCAAGCTGCTCTCTAATGTGCAGTTCTGAGTTCTTCACATGTGCAAATATTTCTTTGATAGCCTTGAAATCCCGAGGCAGGATTGCAGAAATAGTTACCATGTGCTTTATAGGAAGCCAGGAGTGTTACTTCCATAAAATTCTTTATTTTCTTGATCAGCAAATAAAGCTGATCAAGCTGCAAAATCAGAATTGTGTTTGTTCGGTTTAAATGTGAAATACTATTTCAAGTGTCAGACGTGTAGGACATGCTCTATAATTTGCTGTTGGGTTTTTTTTGTAACTGCAATATCTCATTTTCACAGAGTGCAGTGACTTCTCCCCACCTGTAACTGTGATCCTGATGATCTTCTTGTGCCTTGAGGGTTTTCTGTTTCTCACTTTCACTGCAGTCATGTTTGGCACCCAAATCCACTCAATATGCAATGATGAAACGGTAAAAACCTTGACTTTTTTGTATTCTGTAAAATTTATTCTGGGGAGGTGTGATTGGATGTGGTTTTATTTGCATGAGGAGAGGCTCTTATTTTGGAGAAAGCTGCAAAACTTCAATAGTTCATAATTTTTATTTTATTTTTGACAGTTGGGAAGGTTGGAAAGCACGGGGGGTTGCTTTCTAACAGAAGTTCTTGCACTGTTTGCTTTTCTGACATTTTGTAATTTGGTTTTAAATGACAAAGAATGCAAATCTTCCTACTTGAGGTTTGACTTTCCCTTCTCAGCTGGCAAAAACTCCTGCTGGGTGCCAGGGGAAGTGTCTGCTTTTCTCAGGTTTACTCTGAAAATCACTGTCTCTCACCTCGCTCTGATATATTTTATCAGAAGATAAAACAGAGTTTGGGCCCTTGGCTCCCTTGTCCTTAGATCTGCAGTGTCACATCTGGAAAGAAAAATTGCCTGGAAACACAAGGAAATAGATTCTATGAGTGTTCAATATTTGCTCATGTTTAAAAGTGTATTTCTGTACCATGGAGTAAATGCAAAACAACTGGTAAATATTGAGCCTTCATTAGTGGGAAGCACAAAAAATGACCATCAAAATAATGCATTTGGGAGAGTAATCCTGCCTCCAGTAATTGTGGAGCAGGAGCCTTATTGTCTGCTTTCACTAATTGAGTAAACAACTTGTAGCGTAGGTGGATCCATCAGCTTTTCTGGGGTTTTGTCTTTTAGCTTGAAGGGGAAGGAGATAGAGGTAGATCAACCTTGTACATATTTTATGTTCTAAAGCTTCTGCCCTGTATCCACAGGGCTAAAACAGTTTCTAACTTCTTCCTTCATAATTAATAAATAACAGTAAGAAACTCATCAGCTGAGGAACAACACGATGAAACAGCACAATAAAAATGCAAACCCGGTTTTTATAGCCACCATGAGATTAAACTAAACCTTGGACTTAGCAGTGCATCCCTGCCTGTGTTTATTTCCAGGAGATTGAAAGACTGAAGAGTGAAAAGCCAACGTGGGAGCGCAGGCTGCGCTGGGAAGGGATGAAATCTGTTTTTGGGGGCCAGCCCTCCCTGCTGTGGATCAACCCTTTCGCAGGATTTCGGATCAGGCGACTTCTGCTGCGAGGAAAGAAAGGAGGACCTGAGTTTTCTGTTTGAGTCTAAATATGCTGGAACTTGCAAGAATCCTATATAGTATTTATTTTGGGGCCAGAGAAGGCTGTCAACATATAATCTGTGACCAGGTGAAACTGATATCAGACATTTGCTTGTAGCAAGCAGAGTTTTCTACGTTTATTGTCACAGACATCTCATTAATTCTGAGACAGGAACTGGATCTGCCATGATCTTCACAGCAGGATGAACACGTGGTCACACTAAAGAAGCCAAATGTTGTCATGCTACTGTAATTTATTTTCTGAGATTACTTCCCCTTTTTTTTTTTTTTTGTTAAACCCTTTTTATTTGATAAATGTCTGGGGAATTACCTGTGTGTTTTTATAACGAGTCTAAGTCCTTGGATGCAGTTGTCAGTCATTAGGAGGAGCATCCTGGTACAAGTTGATCTCCAGTGAGACACAGCCTTCTCAGTCCACATTTCAGGGAATTGTGCTTTGTTCAGTTCTCCTTTCTCTTTCAGCTTGTCCTGGTAAGCAGAGCTGTCCCTGTGTGTGCCACACATTCCTCATGTGCAGGTGATGCCAAGGCCTGGTGCCCAGCACAGAGGGACTGTCACCCTGCCCAGGGTCTCCCTGAAGCCTGGCCTGTGTTTGGCAGCGTCCATCCCATCTGGCATTTAGGGAAAGGCTAAATTTTCACTTGTAACCTGGCTGGGGGCCAAATCCTGCCCTGGGATGTGCATTTCCAGCTCCTCATGCATTGATTGCAGAGGAACTCAGGTGTGGACTGTGCAGGGGTGAGTGGGAGCAGTGTCCTGCTGTGTGAGGTGACAGTGGGTGGACAAATTGGGGGTAATTCACTGCAAACACTTTGTCCTTGTGAGGTCTTGCTCTGCCCTTTTCTTACTGTACAGACTTTTCGTAGAGGGAAAGCTGTTAATGATCCAACAAAGACAGCAGAGAAAGGGCAACTTCCCTCCTTTCTCAAGTACAGCACATCTTAAATGTAGAAACATCTGCAATAGAATGAGTTATTTTGAATTTAACCATTTCCAACCAAAACTACTTTGAAGAAATGAGAGCAATATAGATCTAGAACTGCTTTATGTGGGCCTGACAAACAACAGTAGTGCTAAAAATGTTCATAAATCTGCAAGTAATGAAATACAAGCTGCAAGTAATGAAAATCCAGCTAAAAGTTGATTATTTAAAAATGACATTTAGACTATTATTTGTATTATTGTTAACCTAGGAACTACTGACCATATAAAGGATAAAGCAGGAGCTTTGATGCGTAGCTTGAAACCGTGCCTAGAAAGTAAATAGCTCCCTGTTTTGGGACTTGCCTTAAAGTTGTCCTGTTCTTGCTTTTGCTCAGCCAGTGGCACTGGTGACCTGTCCCACCTCAAGCAGCTCAGAGCCCTGCATTCCAGCCTTTGTGCCCTGCAGGAGCTGTTTCCTTTCTCAGTGCCCTGCTTCTCCATCTCTTCATCCTGATCCCAGCTCCATCAGTTTCTGTTCCATGGGGTGGCTGAAGGTACTGAGGGATCCATTTCTTGTCTGTGGCCCTGTGAACAAAACTGTGCAATACTTTGGGGTATTTTCACTTTGCTGGGGGAAGGGTGGTGGTGTGGAATGCTGGAGACTTCCTAGGTGGAAATCCACTGGAATTGCAGTCCAATGAACAAAAGTGAGGGGGAAGCTGGAAGTTCACAGAATTCTGTGCAGATTCAGTTGCACACCTTAAAGATTGGGGGGAGGAAAAAAGTGTCTGGCTTTGTCCTGAGGCTCTTACTGTGTATATTGTTCAATGAGAAAATCAGAAAATAGCACTCCAGGTGGTTGAACCCTGTGACTTGGCAAATGTGTGCGTGTGAAATCCGGTTTACTCGGCTTTTCAAATCCTTACGTTGTAATTTTTTTTTTATGTAAAAAAGAATAAACTAATGAATTGAAGTCTTAGTTGATTAACTTCTCTACATGTCAGATTTTTTTTTCATTTATATTTAGGCTGAAGCAGCTTCAGGGAAATAGACTTGAATCCTTTGGTTTGTAATTAATTCGTATTTGTATTAATTAACAGGTGATACTGCTCCAAATTAAAGAGGCTCCTCTGCTTATTAAGAATTTTAAGCTACACTCTTTTAGCCCTTCTTGGGCGTTCCCTTTTCTTCACCCTCTGGTTATTTTATTATAGAATCATGGAATGATTTACATGAGAAGGGACTTGAAGCTCATCTTGTTCCCACCCTGTTTTTCTGAGGTGAGTGGGAAAACACTTCCAATCTGAAAACTTACCTTAGTATTCCAGCCTGTGCACTTCCAAGGAATTGGGATAAAAAAGGTTTGAGTCTGCAGTTTTTCTGTGCAAATGTTGGATTTTTCCTCTGTTTCTACAGCTGGAGCAAAGAGAGTTCTGAGCCTGGAGAGCAGCAGGTGGGGAGTGTCCACCCAAACAAGGGGGAGGAGGAACAAATGGCAGGAAAGGATGGAGAGACTCAAAGCTGTTCATTTCCCCTTTGCAATAATTCTAAAAAGCACTTTTGAGATATTTTCTGAGTCTATATCACACTCTACTCTGATGTTTCTATGGAGAAAAGAGCTCCAAATTCATGAACACAGACTTTGTGCCAGTGCTGCTGGTATTTTGGAGCAGGTTAATGATTTGATTGTGTTTATGTGTATTTTAGGGAAGAGTTTGTTTATTCTCCCAAGGGAACAGACGCCCCTGCAGATGGATCCTGCCAATTTATCTCCTTTTTATTTCCTTGTTTTATTTCTAGTAGTAATGTCAGTATTGTTCTAGAAATCCTTTCTGAAGTCTTGGCCTTAGCAAGAATTCATTTATGGATTCCTTTATGCCTGTCCTGTGCAGAAATGTTAAATTTCTAAATTGTTCTGCTTCTCTCTGTTGGCTTCAGGTCCAATGCTGTTGGAGAAGGAAAGTGGCTTAAGGGGTTTTGAAAGACAGAAATTGGGCTGTAAAATGATTCTGGAATCTGTTAATAACACTAAAATGAAGTGCACCAGCATTGGTTCTGTATCTTTTTTATTTTTTTCTTCTGAACAGGGTTACAGGTCAATTCCTATTTTAATGTGGTTGGTGCTTCTTTGTTGATGAGATTGTTAATTTTTTATTCTTCTTTCACTTAGTCATGGCTTTTTGTGTTCTGAATATATTTTAATTTGCTCCTGCCCTGCACTTCACTCTTGTCATCCTCAACCAGAGCCCTGGAAATTATCCAGCAGGCATCAAAGCAAGCACAGGCTGTTTTTTAGTAACAGAAGCAAAACCTGGCACCTCCAAAATATTTCTGCAATTTCTCCTTATATTATAGTGCAGCATAAAGTTAATATTAGACCCAGATTCAGTGTTGAAGATGCCAAATACTAGAATTGGCAAAGAAAGGAAATATTTAAGATTTTCTTGCCTGAGGTGCCCCATTCTGATAAGTAGCTGGCACCTGACAAGGGAAATATTATTAAATGATGGCTCTGAACCTCTTCTGTTGACAAAATCATGATTGCAATAAAATAGTCACTTGCAAGGTCTGTTTGCATAAGAATATTGGTTTAATTTAGAGTGGGTTTGAGACAGGGAAGCCAGAAAGATTCACAGCAAAATTCTATTTTGGGCCTTTATACAGTAAATTATTCTTGCTGCAAACCTTCACCAGACCAGCTGAACGCTGGGGGCTGAGTCTCGTATCCACTGCTGCATGTACAACTTTATTTTCTTCTTAGTTTGTGAATTCCATCAGTATCCAGTGAAAACCAGGCTTTGCAGCCAGAGGTGATTCTTTTGAATGGAAAATAGATATCTGTATTGGAGAAATCAGTGGAGAACCTTGGAAACTTGCTTTTGAATTAAAGAAAAAAGATAAACTGTCCGGATGAAATACAAGAATATGGAATTTATTTCCCCCGTAGATTTACTTTCTTACCATTAATGAGTATAAATGTACATTTAATGTCTGGAAGAGGAATGGAATGGAGCTGCTGGAGGCACTGGAAGCAATGCTGGCTCAGAACAGTTGCATCTGTCATGCAGCAGGAATGCCTGCAGTGGAACCTGCTTTCCAGATAGAGCTGTTTCAAATCAGGGCTATCAGCATAAAATGTCAGCTCAAATTCATCAGAGGCAGAAGAAAAAAAACATTCTGATCCAGGTGAAATTGGAGCCGCCCTCTGATGGTTTTCAGCTCTCTCTGGTGCTGCAGAATGGCGAGGCTGAAACTCCCCTGCTGCTGGAAGCTGGGATGCTCTTCCCACGTTCCCTTTCAGTGGCTGGGATTGTGTTTCCTCCAGCTGAGCATCTCCAGGTGCTCCCCAAAGCCCCTCCGGGCTCCACCAGCTCCACTCTGCCATCAGCAGGGAGAGGTGGCTTGGGAATTTGTGCAGAGGATCACAACCAGGAATTCTCCATCGTGCCCCAGTGCTCAGGACGGCCGCTCCTGATGTTTGGTAGAGGTTGGTGCACAAATGAGTTTGGGTTTTGTGGAAAGCTGATAATTTGCTTTTTAATAAGGTCCCAGTCATTCAAATCAGCTCCGTAGCACGACGACAGCACTTTGGGAACTCTTGAGGCTGTGTAGTCACCACTGGGCTTATTTAATTTGTTGTTTAACTGCTGATTAATTTTACGTGAAAGAGAAGCACCTTGTTTTAAATACAAACCCTTTTTACAAAAAGTGGCTCACAGACTTGCCTGTTCCTTTTCTTGGCTAATTTAGAGCCACATTGCAGACATTACAGACAAACACAAAACTACAGAAAAATCAGCCCTGTGTACTGGGGATAGGTATTTTGGAGCCTTTGCTTCTTCCAGAAATGTTTGCAGTAAAAGTTTGCAGAAGATACAAAGCAGGGGTTGGGATAAGTCAGCCTTGATTTGGGGGTTTACCAGAGCAGCACCACGGTGAGAGGCAGAGATCTTTGCTGCTGTCTGGTGTTAGATGTGCTCACAAGGTAGAGTCCATCCAGTGGCTCACAAATGGACTCTGGATATCCTGGAAATTATGGAAAATAGCAAAATGTTGCCATTTCTGTTCGTAAAAAATAACTGGACAGCATTAAATGTTGGCTGGCCTACTGGGACAAGGCCCCTCTGGGTAGAATAAGGCCTTGGCCTTCTAAGGATTATGATGATATTTTTCCTAAAGCTTAACAGGAGAAATGGGAGTGCAATTAAATAAATTTATGATGTGAATAGACCTTCTCATCCCAACTGAGGCCATGCTGTGTGCACCGAGGGTCACCAGGAGCTGTGCAAGGCACTGGGCTTGACGTGGGGAGCGGCCGCGGGCTCTGCAAGGGCACCGAGCAATGGCCACAAACACACTGAGAACGCGAGGAGATGGCAGTGCTGGCCCTGCTGAGGAGGGCATGGACCCCCGTCCTTGTGCCAGGGCGGTGGGGACTCCGTGGTGAGGCTCCTCTGCAGGCTGGCCCTGGGCTCACGGGCGGGGAAGGGTGGGAGCGGCGGCTCCGGCTGCAGCCAGGGGGGTGCTGTGCTTGGCCTCTGCAAAGAGAAAGGGCCGGGTTCACTGTCAGCACGCTTCCCACACTGCTCCCAGCTTCTCCTTCCTCCTCTCCCTACAAAATCTCCTGCTTGGGGATCACTGCCTGAGGCAGGAGCTGCACTATGGTGCTGGGCCCTGCGCTAGAGCCTAGTTTATAGTCTTCACTGCCTGTGCTGGCAGAAGGAGATGGAAGGGATGCCTCAGGAGATGCTGTGGGAGAGAAAAGAAACAGAATTAACGTGGACTTGGATGCTGCTCAATAGAAATCAGCAAACGGTCCTACAAACCCAGGAGCTTAGGGAATCTGGCACATCCTTTGCTGGTTTGTGAGGAGGCACAGGGTGGACTGGCAGGCATGGACCAGTTCTGCTCAGTATTTTGCATTTGGGGAACGCCCCCAACTGCTTTTGAATCCTTCATCTCCTCATCAGAGAGGAGCTCAGCCTGCAGCCCCACTGTCCCTCAACTACAGAGCACAGCATTTCTCTAATCTCCTTTGTTGGAAAGGGGCTTAAAAGCTAAATAAAAGCCACCTAAAACACATGATGCCAACATTTGTATAGCTGAGAAACAGCAAAGCACACTATGGGAGGTAAATGATTGTAACTGGCAGAGGGAGGGAGGCTGAATACAGGACATTGTGATTTTATGGCAGTGGTTGTTAAATTACAGCTCCTGTTCTACTTCCTTTTTTTAACAGCATGGTCCTACAGGGGATAAATGCCTCAACCCACACCCCAGCAGTGCCCAGGGTGATTGAAGATGATCTTGTGGTCAGGTCCTGTTGTTTGGCAGCAGCCACAGGGAACTCCTGCCATAAATAACCATCTGTCCTCTATTGTGGCGTCTCCCAGTGCTGCCAAATCCATAGAAACACCCAGTCTTGATTTCTCGCCCTTTTTTTCTATCTGGTGTTGTTTTAGTAACATCTCCAAACCCCCCTGGGTCATGCTACCATTAAAAATCCTTACTTCTCTTTGGAATCATGGAAAGGAGTCAGCCCAGGGGGCTGGGAGCTCTGATTCCAGTGTAACACTTAAACTCATATAAATAAACCTAAAGAACTTAACTAAACTTACATTTACTTCAATAAACTTAAAGAACTTAAATTAAATTTATTTTTTCTAATAAATAAATAAACTTTTTAAAGNTCTGAACTGTGTCTGCTGCCCAGTTCCTTGGCTATGCTGACACTAATGATGTAAAAATGGGCTGTAAATAAGGTAAAAAGGGGGACATACGGTCTGGAACAGCGTGGATCACAGAGGTGATGTTGCTTTGCAGGACGTGTCCTGGCAGTGGTTCCAGGTTGAGGTTGGGAGGTGCTGACTGGTACTGGAGATCAGCAGTGGTTCCTGCAAGTGGAATTGGGAGGAGACACCATTCCTTGCATACTTCTCGACAAGCCAGATGCTCTGGGCTAAATCTTTTTCATCCAGAGGATGTGGGAGACCTCTGTGGGTGAAGGTTAATGGCTCATCTTTGCTTCCTTCCTCTTTGCTCTCAGCCTCTCTGATTTGCTCTCTGTTCCTATGTAGGAACAGCCCCCTGGGAGGGATGTCTGGGGTTTCAGCACTCCTCTGCCTGGGGGTCCCAAGTGCTGCTCTTACCTGGGTTTCCCATAAAGTTATCACTTTTTATACATTTCTAACAAAAGATGTCTTCCTTAAACTGCCTCAGTTAGCTCAGAGCCTAAGTCGAGTGCCACACCACAGGGTGGATCCTTTGCTGTGAATCTCACCAGATTTCCGGAGCTAGGCTGGAAAGAATGGCTCTGGGGTTGGACTGGAGCGAGAAGGACCCTTCGAGTTACAATTCATCAAATGCTTTTGGTTGGAAGGGATCTTAGAGCTCAGCCCATTTCAACCCCATGCCATGGGCAGGGACACCTTCCACTGTCCCAGGCTGCTCCAAGCCCTGTCCAACCTGGCCTTGGGCACTGCCAGGGATCCAGGGGCAGCCACAGCTGCTCTGGGCACCTGTGCCAGAGCCTCCCCACCCTCACAGGGAAGAATTTTTTCCCAAGATCCCACCTAAACCTTTTCTCTTTAAAACCCTCTCCCTCCATCCTCCCTCCCATACACAAACCCTCCCAGCAGACACAAACCCGGAGACAACAGCTTTGAGATAACCCAGCGTGGCTGCCCCTCCTCGGGAGGGGTTTGTACCTCCCAGCAGCATCTCCTGCAGCAGGCTGTCGATCCTGGCCACCCCAAAGAGCTTCACAAACTGCACCTGCTCGATCATCTGCCAGGTGATGCTCTGCAGGGGCGGCAGCAGCAGCAGGATGTCGCTGAAGCGGCCCCGCGAGTCGTACTGCCGGTCGTTGATGTAATCCTCCAGGTTCACCTGCACCTGGAAGCGCATGTTCTTCACCTTGCCCGGCTCACTCAGGCCTTTGCAGTCTGGGAGAGGGGAAAATGGAGTTAATTGATGGCCTGTGCAGGCAGATGTGCCCTTGGAACACAAGCCCTGTGAGGAACCACTGAGGGACCTGGAGAAAAGGAGACTCAGGGGTGACCTCAGCACTCTCTACAACCCCTGAAAGGTGCCTGTGCTCAGCTGGGGCTGGGCTCTGTCTCCAGGCAGCACTGACACAACCAGAGGACACAGCCTCAAGCTGTGTTAAGGGAAATATAGGCTGGATATTGGGAAAAAGCTTTTCACTGAAATAATAATAACGTTCTCTAATGGCTGCCCGGGGAGGTGCTGGAGTCACCATCCCTGGGTGTGTTTAACAAAGCCTGGATGTGGCACTGGGTGCCAGGGTTTAGTTGAGGTGTTGGGGCTGGGTTGGACTCGATGATCTTAAAGGTCTCTTCCAACCTCTGTGAATTCTGTGAATTCTGTCAGGCAGGCTGTGGGCAGGGAAAAGGATGAGATGGCAGTGATGCTCTGACAGGGCCTCCAAGATCAGCTGACAGGTTGGGCTGCCATTGCTGCACATCTCTCATGGAACAGGGAAACTGAGGGGAATTGGAGGGGGAGCAGTAATTAGAGGAGAAACAGTAATTTGAGGAGACTTTGAAGGGAAACGGTAAGAAAATAGGAGTTTGCTTCACATGGATGTGTCTGCCTACTGCCATTAGTGAAGGGGAAAAATTTAGAAGTTAAAATATTTATCCTTCCAAGGAAACAGCCTGGAATTTTCCCCTGAAAACTTTGAGTCACAGCTGCCACCGCTAAATGGAAGCAGTTTTAGTGCCTGTATGTTGTGATTACACTCTCTGCAGCACCAGGTTCTTGTCTTGCTCTCCTGTCTTTGACCTGTGGTCAATCCTTTTTTTCAAGGACCGCTGGTCCAGCTTTGCTTAAGCAAATAAATTTGTCCCTGGGTCGGGTGAAGTGCTGGCATTTACAGCCTCCCACTCCTGCCTCTGCTGTTATCTAAACCTGAGATTTCTGCATCACTGCACCATTTCCTTCACTGTCTGCAAAGAATCCACAGGCATCACATTTTCGGGATTGTAGTGCCAAGAGATTAGATAAAGTGGTTAACAAACGATTGTGTGTCAGCACCAAGCTCTGAGGACATTCCTGCTAGCATGGATGAACTTCACTTCACACTTCCTCCTTCCAGCTGAAACCTCAGCACCTCATTGTCACATTGATCTAAAGCTGCACGGAGACACTGATCAGCTGAGCAGGTAATTTGTCAAAATCAATTTGATGAAAGCACCCCTCCTCTGTTCACAGCAGGCTTTGGTGAGCCAAAGTTCATGGTGTTCCTGAAACTCCTGGATCTTGATTTTGAATCGGTGAATACAGCAAAAAAACTCAATAATTAATGGATTAATCTGATTTCTCCATGCTAAAAGACAAAAGCATTGTCTGGATTTGGGATTGTTCTCCCATCTCCTCCCTGAGCTCCAGGGAGATACCCACAGGAAGCTGGGCCAAGGCAGAACCCCCTGTGCTTCTGGGATAAACACAGCAAAGCTTCAAAACAAACCGGTTTTTCTCTGTTTCCCTTTCTGCATCCTGTGGATCAGCCCTGCCCTGGGTTGCTGCTGGCTTCCAGCAAGAGCCATTAGCAGATCCCTGATATTTCTGGGCACTCTGAGCAGCCCAGCTCTCTGTGGTTTTTGATGGTGCTCTCTGCACTCTTAGGGATGCTCCACATTGCTGCTCGTTTGGCTCACTTTGCTTATACATAATTAATACAGGCATGCATGTCCTTAATGATCATCTCCTGCATTTCAGGCTGATGGGCTTTCCCAAAGCCAAGCTCCTGCAGGGCCTGCAGAGCCTTGCACATCAGCCTGGCTGGAGCTCACACTTGCTGAAGAGTGAAACACTCAGGAACAGGTCACTTCTGACTTAAAACTGCACTGCTGACTATTGCTCACTACAGCTCAGGCAGGGTGAGGTGCAGAGCTGCTTCCAAGGGTTTTCCTGGTTTTTGGAGAGGCCCCAGCTGCTGTGCAAGCCCTGGGCTCAGCAGCCAGAAGGAATCTCACCTGGGTCAAAGAAGATGATGGCTTTAAGGCAGGCGTACTCGTTGTCATCGATCTGGATCTCCCGCAGGGGCTTCACCAACTCGTCCAAGATTCTGGTGGCCACACGAGCAATTTCCAGTTCTGGGCAGTGCATTGGGATGATGAAATCATTCCCTGAGAATGACAAATTACCCATCAGATTTTGGCTCTAGCTCTGGTCTCATCCAGCAGTTACCTCAAGGAGTGTTGCCTGATAGTCCCAGTGCCATTTGCAGCAATTTCCAGTCTGCAGCTTTATAATCTGATCCACGAGTGAGAAGCAAGCCCCAGATCTCATCCCCTGG
Source organism: Leptocoma aspasia (assembly GCA_013399835.1). Lineage (NCBI taxonomy): Eukaryota > Metazoa > Chordata > Aves > Passeriformes > Nectariniidae > Leptocoma > Leptocoma aspasia. Next base: position 255,999 of record VXAX01003555.1, read on the forward strand.
TCCTTATTTATCTCACTTGCACGTCAGTGCACCCACACTGTGCACACAGCCTGCTCCATGTTCTGCTCTGCTTTGCCCTGTGTTACACGGAGCATCTGTTTGTAAGCAGTGTTCCATCTTTATTTTTGGTTTTCTTTTCTCACACAAAGTTATCCCTCTCTCTTTTCTTTAACGTGAACCTTTTAGGGTCAGTAGTCTCATTTTTACAAGAACAATCCCACCTGTGGAGGCAGAGAGCTACACTAAAAGGAAACACCTATTTGCACTGTAATTTTTAGTAGACATTTCTGCTAAGTTTTTAAGTATCTATATCCAAATACCTCATTGCTTGGGCCTTGGCAATTTTAGGTACAAAACCAAGACAACCCAGTTTGAGATGCCATTTAAATATTGGGACTTTCTCATCCACAATTTCAAAGCAGTGAGGGAACAGTTATAAAAATCTCAGAGAATTTATGTGCTCCTTTTTACTCTCCTCTCCAGCACTGTGTCTCCACCCAGACGTGCAGCCCAGGCCCAGGAGTGCAGAGGGGGTTTCAGGGGTGCAGAATGCTTGGGAATGACTTGGGAGGGGTGAATTACAGAAGCAGGAATGTGTTTCACTATTTTACCTAATAGCAGGAAATCAGTGTATGGTATGGACCTCTTGGCTACCCCGAGGAGCAGATGTTCCCCTGCGTGGGCTCTGAGCAAGGCAACCTGGAGGTGGCACAGGAGAAAGAAAGAAGATTCCATTGGAAAAGCAGAGAATGGAGTGCTGAGCTGTTGCTGTTTAATTAAGCCCCATTTGGTGTTTGCTTAGATCTGGCAGATCTACAGATAAAGTTCTGTTCAGGGCTAGAAAATATCAGTGTATGTTCACTTTGAGAAGTGCGACATTCGTGGCAAACTAAATGAGAAGCTGTTTTTAACTAAAAGAGCAAAGAAGGGTTTGAGTAATTTGAGTTCTTAGGAAATAAACAGATCCTATATTCAGTTAGTAGACACAGTAAAAGCAAAATCAGAATTGCCTTGTAATTCAGATCTGCAGCAGTCTGACACAATCAGAATTTTTTGACTGGATCTTTTGCAGGTTGGAGTGACCAAGTCTATATTTTGAGGGACTTTGGCTACTGAAGTGATTTTTAATCGGTCCCTCCTTCTCTCCTGCTGTTTGTAGCTCTGCACAGAGTGATCTGTATGTTAATGCCAGATTCTCCCGTGAGAGGTCCGGCTGGGAATTCCTTTCAAAGGCAGTGGATTTACCGGGAAGAGCCATTGGATTTTACCTGGTCGTCGAGGGGGAGCTCACAAAAGGCCGGGATGTATTTTGCCCATTCCACCAGCACCAGGAGCTGCTGTTTCATGGATTCACACACATCGTTGATGGTGGCAATCTTCTTCATGGCAATGTCTGCGCTGTGCACGGGGCTCAGGGGTAAATACTGAAAGAGAAACCCCCGGCTGTGTTTGCACCAGATCAGCGCTGCTTTATTATTGCTGTGGTCTGTGTATTGACAAAGGACTCTCAGTAATAATATCAGAAGGTTAAATATGATTTATTAACATGACTCTATAATACAAAGGATTTGGGTTATTATCTGCCTAGTCCGCAGCAATCTGAAGTTGCTGTTTCAAGCTCTGTCTAAAGAATTTTAGAATAGCTCACACAATCAGAGATAACAACTTTTCACCTCATAGGCTGGAAGAAAGAAAACCCTCATCTCCTATATCAGGAGACAGGGCAGAGAAATCCAAATGTCTTTGAAACACAGCTCAGAGATTTGTTTACAGAAACTTGTACAGAGGAAAAGACAGTAAAAGATGCTTTCCCGTGGGAAAAATTTTCTGCAAGCTTGCATGCAGAAAAACTTATAATATGTTCATACAACACTTTATCACCCTCCACCCATCCCAGCGGGGCCCTGGGGAGATGCTCCCGGTGTGCTTGGACGCTTTGTGCTCAGCTGTGTCCGGCTCACAGCCCACGGAGCAGCTTCCACGAGGTGGTGCTCAGTCCCAACACACACCCAGCCCTCCTTCCCCGCTCTCCAGGCTGCCTCAGGACAAAATCAACATTCCCATTCCTAGCAGCAGCCAGCAGCACTGTCTCAGCTTCCCACCAATCCCTCCAGCCAGCCAAATGCATCAAATGCATCCAGCTTTTCTCCCCCAAGCTGCTGTCAGGGACACAAAACTCCCTTTTTGAGCTCTAAAGGGCAGGGAGAGGGTTAAAAACCATAATTTTTGCAAAGGAAGTGGGCTCATTGCTGCATGCAATGTGCAACATCTTGACTACGTGTTTGAGTGGAGAAAGGGTATTTGCATAAGAATTTAAAGGACGCTCAGGGTGAAATTAATGGTGGAGCATGAAATAAAAAAGCAATCAGCGTCAGCTGAAGCCCAGTGGATTTATTCACATTATTTTTCTGCCTTGATAAAGAAGTTATGAGGAAAGATACAGTCAACCATGACTGGAATATTATGTTCAGAGCAGGACAGAGAGTGCAGCAAGGAAGGATAAAATTCTGTGTGAATGCAGTGAGATTTTAGGGGTGCAGCAACAATTCAGGCTGGGGGAATAGGGGACCTGGGCTGTGCAACATCCCTCAGCCCTTGGAATTTCAGCTTTCTATCTCCCACCAAAGGCTGCATCTGCTCCCTGCAGGAGGTATTGCCTTGATAATGGATTTTTTCCTGTCTGCTTTTGGATATTTTGCATTTTCTTCACTGAGGGTTTGTGCAGGAGCCATCCAAGGGCAGGAAAACCATCCAGCCCTGGTTGGTTCAGCAGGCTGGAATTGCTGAGGGCCACGGACCCGTTTGGAGGGGCTGTCCCCACGTGTCCTACCTGCTGTGCCATGGCCTCAGCCTGAGTGAGGATGTTGATGGAGAGAGAGCCATTGTCCTCGTAGCTGCTCCTGCGGATGCTGATCCTGTCACGCTCGTTCTGCACGGCTGAAAGGAGAGAGAGAGAGGTGCTTGTGTCAGTGAGAGACTCCCAGAGTTTGTGTCAGTGAGAGACTCCCAGAGTTTGTGTCAGTGAGAAACTCCCAGTGTTTGTGTCAGTGAGAGACTCCCAGAGTTTGTGTCAGTGAGAAACTCACAGTGTTTGTGTCAGTGAGAGACTCCCAGTGTTTGTGTCAGTGAGAGACTCCCAGTGTTTGTGTCAGTGAGAGACTCCCAGAGTTTGTGTCAGTGAGAGACTCCCAGAGTTTGTGTCAGTGAGAACCTCCCAGTGTTTGTGTCAGTGAGAGACTCCCAGTGTTTGTGTCAGTGAGAGACTCCCAGAGTTTGTCAGTGAGAGACTCCCAGAGTTTGTGTCAGTGAGAAACTCCCAGAGTTTGTGTCAGTGAGAAACTCTCAGTGCCTGTGTCATTGAGAAATTCCCCCCAACCAGTGGCTGCTGCTCCTTGTGGTCCCTAAACAGGAGTGGATGGGGCTTTGCTCCTGCAAGACCCTCCCCTGTGGCTGGATGTTGGAATAAACAGGCTCTGGGGAGGGAAAAAAGTCACTTCAGAGGGAGAAGACCAAGCACAAGAGAGGGATGAGGCCATTTGGGGGTCAGAGCAACACCCATGGGATGTTTGCTGGTCCTACTGGATTTGATGCAGCTCAGGGGGAATTCAGGGATTTGGTGTCACCTCTCTGCACCTGGCAGTGCTGGAGCCCTGGCCTTTGGGACCCTTTCTGCCATGGCTGCACTGAGGGCTCCTGTGCTGAGCTCCTGATACAGCAGGATGCTCCTGGGGCTGCACCTCACCTCATGGCAGTGCTGGAAAAGCATCCCCTGATCCCACCTCAGAGCAGCCTTGGAGTGTCCCCTGCCCCTGAGGCATCTCAGGTGGTGATCCCAGGGGACATCACCACTCATGGGACACAGAAAGAGTCACTCCATGAAGGAAGCTCAAAGAAAAGGAAGTTTAAATCCACTGATTCCCCCTTAAAAACCATCCCTTCAGTGCTGCCCATCAGGCAGCTGATTTCAGCCAGCCTGGAGCCCCGACAGCAGTGACACATGAAGACAGCACCAGCCAGGGTTTGTCACCAGCCCTGCTGTGCAAACCCGTGCTGGAAACCAACTCAGTGTCCTGAACTGGTAATAACAGCAACACCACAGACCTTGGACACACTGCAGGGACCACAGCGGAGTGGAGATCAGCCCAGACCCTTTGCTGGACATGCCATGGTGAATTGGAACAAAACCCACTGATTTTTGAGGCCCATTCCCCCCTTTGAACCATCCTTCCCCCTGAAGCACGAGCCACGTCCAGCCTCGTGCTCCATCAGCCCTGCACAGGAGCAGAAGGCATTGCACTTCAGCAGCTCAGTTTTGCAACACATCTCCAAGAGCTGACTCACCTCCACTGCAGCCATCAAGAGAAACAGCAGCAGAGAAAAAAAGGAGAATTTAGATTTAACCCAGCCTGGTTTCAGTGTTGGTTTCTCCCCCAAGCCCTCTTGCCTCTGTCCAGCAGCTCGGGGCTGGGGGAAGGAGCCTGAACACACTCAGTGTTTTCCTGGCAGCTCACAGATCTTGGCTACAAACAGCTCAGAAAGGATCTTGTCATGTCCCTGAAGCAGAGGGAGCAGGAATAGCAGTGGTGATAGAGCAGCACATCCCTCCTCCTTCATCCATCAATCCCAGACTGCTTTATTTCGGGGGAATGACTCAAACAGAGCTGCCAAAGCACGACTCAGTCTGTGCTTTAACCCTTGGGTGCAGAACACTGTAGGTTTCTCTCAAAAGTGGCCACTGGAGAAGATTTTTTCCAGCAATTTTGTTTTTCCTTTCTGCAGAATCATATTTTGCCATCATTCTTTTGAGTCTTTGCCTCGCTGCTGGGTCTTGTTTTAGAGCATCAGGACTCATTCCTGGGAATCTATACAGAGGAGAAACGTGGGCACTGCTTTGCACAATTTGGGGGAAGGGGTTTTTTTTTGCCAGCTCATGTCCAACCACTGCTCTGTTTTCCTAACCAGCCTCTGATGAGGGGCCAACAAAGTAAAAGGGCAGAAAACAAGCACCAGTGACAAAAATCAATGCCTCCCCTTATCGACAGGAGTGCAGTGTTTATTTTCCAAGATCTGGGGCTCAGCCTTGCTGTCAGTCAGGATCAGCTTGTGGGGATCTGACTTTGTACCTCAGAGCCAGCCTTGCCTGCAAGGGGCTGCCTGGCTGCATCCATTTCTGAAAGGTGCCACACACAAACACATTCCTGGAGCATTTTCAGGCTGTGGGCACTGCAGAGAGGCAATTCGTCATCAATTTACAGGAAAAAAAACCAACACAGCTTTTGGGAGGCTCTGCTAACCCTCCTTAGACAGCAGCATTGCCCTGTGCATGAGGGGAGGGTGAGCCTGGAGGTGAAGGTGGTTATAGGAACAATAATCCTGACACTCCATGGGTTTTACTGGTCCACCAGAAAGGTGAGTGGCAGCATCCAGCACTCAGGAGAAACAAGCCTGGCCCAACCTGTGTCATCACTGGCTATTTTGTAAAATCCCCATCCAAGCTTCTACACCTGATTTATATCAGATGCTCCCCCACCATGCTCTCAGGGTGGGGCTCTCTGCCTACTTATAAGAAAAGGGACAAGTTTTGCCTTTCCAATCGAGTCTGATTTTATGTAAATCCTACAGTCCCAGGCAGACCTGGTCCCCATGACAGAATCCTTTAAGAAGCCTCAGCCTGTTTTTCCCCCCGAGTCTTTTTATGGCACATATTTCAGTGCTTCCCTCATGCTCTGATAAGCTCAATCTTCCAGTGTAAGTGGATGGTACAGAGTGACTTTCTCAAGGTAATTTGGGTGTTATCACTGAAAGCACCCAAGATGTGATAGAATGAGATACAAAGGGGAGTTAATGTTTCACCTGCCACAAAAATTAATCTATTACTGTGCAGTGATTATATTGCTATATTTATTGTGTTTGTGGAAGGGAAGGGATGGGTCACTCCTGGTGAGGCAGTGGGAGTGCTCCAGGGACGTGCTGGCCCTGGGGGTGCTGGGCTCAGCTGTGATCTTGGCTTTGCTGTCAATACAACTCAACAAACCTTGCAGGAAGGACTAAAAACCCAGTGCTGGATCCCTCTGTCTCCCAGGGGCTGCTATTTCCACAAGTGCCTGGCAAAATCTTTGCTGCCTGTCTTTTTCCCCCTCTCTAATCCTGTTCTCTGCACGTTCCCAAAGGCAGAAAACACCACAAAGAGCCACCCAGCCCCACGAGAAGGGACGTCAGCGGCCGTGAGTCCCCAGGATGGTGCTGGCCAGGGACAGCGTGGCCCCAAGCTGGGCTTTCCCACAGGGAAAGGGGACAGAGGGCAGAAGGATGCTTGTGTCTCCCTCCAGGGACTTGTCCCTGGCTACAGCATGTGCTGGCTGTGGGAAGAGGATGGGAAAACAAACACATCGTCCGTGTGACGCAGGGGAGCCCTCAGAAGGGATCTGCCACTCAGAGCAAGGCTGGACACTCTGCCTCCAGCTCTGGGCAAACAGGGTTTGTGGGACTGCAACAAGCCCCTGCTTCCCAAAGTATTTGTCCTTGCTGCCTTGCCATGCAGGACCAGAGCCTGGGATGAGGAACCTCCAGGGAGTCCAGTAAATGGGGGCACAGGCACTGCCTATGAGAGCAGCAAACCAGTAACTTTCCACAGAAACTGCAGAGGTTCCAGCTTTGCCTACACAGGAATTACTGTTTCCATCATTACTCCACTAAAGCCAGCCTCAGTTAATGCTGGTGGGGTTGGAAATGTAATGATAAATGGCAGAGAGAGAGCAGGAGGAGGGGGGTCCCTGCGTGGGCACTCACCAATGCTCACAGTGTTTCTGTCCTCACCGACAGATTTACTCCTCCTGCTTCCTGATTAATTTATATCCACAAATAATCTTTTTTCCCTGAGCTACCTTGGATTTTGTAGGTGTGGTGTGTTTTATTCACAAATAAATCCCAATGGTACATGTACATTTAATCCTTTCATGGGCTTGTGGGCTGATTTATGACTACTGAAGGTAGGTAGGGAAGATCCTTTATCTTTTCCATCCTTCTTTGCAATAAACTGCAGTCCCAGCATTCTGAAAGCTGGCAGGAGAAATGTGCAAACAAAAGGTATGAAACAAGATAGAGGCCCTGTGAAGCACTAATAAAACTGTCCTATAAACCTGTCCAATTTCACAATAATAAAGAAAAGCCTCAAACCCTCCCTCAAACACTCCCTCCTCCTTACTGTTGCAGCAGTGATATAACAATTTTTTTTAGTTCTGCATAAAACTAAAGAAGCTCATTCACATTCATAAATTACTTTGAAGGGGGTGAGAGGTTAAATATTAACCCCTCTTTCCCCGTGCAGTGCTGGCATTTCAAAAAGCTTCCAGGTTTTCAGGCACTCAGCTCCATGTGAGGAGACGACCTGGCTCACTTGAGAAATCACACCTTGCTGATTTATTCGAGGTTAAACATGATCCCAGGGAGATGCTAAAAATAGAACCCCGCTGTTTTCTTTGGGTGTTTAAGTACCTGGTGTTCTACTCAGCCACTGATGCTGCAGTGACCCAAAACCTGTCTGGTAGCATTGTGCAAGACAATAGGAATGGAACCTTCTGAGCCAGCAGAGAAAGTCAGGGGGAACAGCCAGAAAATCCCTAAAACATCCAGACCACCCCCTGGCACAATCACAGCCTGAACCCCAACACAGGAATAAAGGACTGAATCTCCTGTAGAAAACCTAGATTCTGATCATAGATCTGCTTAGGACATAAGGGTTTTTCTGTTCAGGCAAGGCTTTCTCTCTCCCCTCATCCTAACTTTAATGGTTGTTATTGAAGTGAATTATTGATACCAAAAATGCAACTGGGATAGGAGTGATTCTGAGTGAGCTATTTTCTAGGAAATCTGGGGACTGGACTTTCCAGAAGACTCAAGTTTTGTCCCTTCCCTGCTCTTGTTAGTGCTGATGGGACCTGGATCCCATCTCAATTCACAAGCCTGAAGGTGTGGGACTCCTGTGAAGGGCAGTCTTGGTCCTTCCTGAAAGCAGGATTGAACCCAGGCTGTACAAACAAGGCAATCCAAAGATCCTACAGGTAATTTTCTCAACCATTCCCTGGGGAGCCTGTTCAGTGCCCCACCACCCTCTGGGGGAAGAACCTTTTCCTAATATTCAACCTAAACCTGCCCCGACTTAATTTAAATCCTACAGTCCCAGGCAGATCTGGTCACCACATAGCTCAGGTATTTGTATTATATGGTTTTTTCTTTAGGGAGAAATTTCTCTTCTACCAGGCTACACAGTTCCTTGTAATTCCTTATCCACTAGAAAAGTTTCCAAAAGGGAAGGAGAAAAAAAAAAAAAGGAGAGAAAAAGAAATATCCAAACGTGTCACATCACATCTTACAACACACGAAGATTGGGAAAAAAAAAAACAAAACCAAAACCCCTTCTGGATCCAAAATTCCCGTTTATCAGTCAGTTTTGCCAGGGAACAGCAAGTTCTCCGAGGCTGTGCACACAGACACTGAGCAGTGGGTCAGTGGGGCACGGGAGAGGGTGACACAGCCCCACTGACCCCACCCCAGGTGTATTGTCACAGCCAGCCTGGGAAAAGGATCGTTTCCAGCTTCTTCCCCTCGGCTGTGGATAAACAATGCTATTGCCACACCCTGGAAACTCTGACTGCCGTTCTAAGGGCTGGCCCTAAAGGGATGTGCCAGGGAAAGGGGGTTGTGCCAGCGCTGGGACACAGAGCACGGTGGGTGTGGATGTCACCGCTGCCACCTCCCGACACGAACTCCTGCACGCTCCAAAAGATTTTGTACAAATATTTGGGCACTCCAATAGTGCTCCATCCAAGAGATGGCTTCTCCTTCTCCCTCACGCTTCGCAATACTGTTTAATATTAATCTAGAACCACCCAAAAGCAAATAGCTGTGTTCTTTTTGTGCACACAGTTGTGCAAGAACTTTTCTTTCCCAGTCCTGCTGGGGATGGAGCTCTGGTCAGCTAAGCTAATTTCTGCACAGCAGTTGCTCAAGGTGCTTTAAAATCTTCCTCACCAAACGCAGGAGCGTTTTCCGAGCGCGCAACCTGACTGCACTCATAAAAAAGTTTCAAGGAATGTGACGATGTGGAACTTGAAATGAGTCATCTCCCATCAAGCTGCACACAGTGATGGAGGCATGAGCCAAGGTTTTATAACTTTTACCATAAAAACCAATAAAAAGCATGCTTCAGCTCGAAGAAGAGATCTGATAACCAGATTTCAGCCTTTCCAAGCAGTGCATTTTGCTGTATTGGCAATTAACTTTATCCCATCTAGAGCTGACCAGATCAGCTTCAATTTTGTCTTTATTAATCTGAGCTCTATTTATTTTTCCATCTGCTGTATTTACTCCGTTTCCCCTAAATTAAACCAGCCAACATTTTTGCTTCATCCATGACTTATGCCAAATTTCAAGACACCCTTCTTCTCCAGGAAAACATATGGTCAGAACATCAGAAAGATCATTTCATCACCAGTAAAATCTTATGAATTACCAGAAATCGATGGCAAATTTCCCCTTGGGTTCAGTGGGGCCACAATTCCACCCCTTGGGTGAACTTGGTGACATGGAAAGGAACTTTCAAGCTCCTTTCTACCTCCCTCATCTTTTAGCTGCCAGTGGGTTGGGAAACAGCACAAATGAAGGGTGAAGAGTGTGAAACCATCACCCGACAACCTGTACACCTTGGGTGGGGTGGGCCCCCAGTTTGTCAGGCACTCAGTGGACAAGGACAATCACAGTAAAACAGGATCATCCACGCTCTCCCAGTGTGCAGAACTGGACAAGCAGTGCTGTGGTAGATCCCAGACTTCCCCAGGGAAGCTGCGTGTAGGCACAGGTTGACAGAAATGTTTTTTTCTTACAGAGCATTAGGCACTATGACAGTATTTCCTTCAGAAAGGGCACGTCCTGATGGTCACTGGCACCCAAACCTACAACTCTCCACCTGCTCAGTACAGACAATGGGAAATGCAACACAAGGTGTTGGCCAGTGTGGGATTGGCCCTTCAGTGCTGGTGGTGGCTCTACAGTCACCCTGTCACCAGCAGCACGACCAAAGGGTTTTGCTCTGAGTCATGTCCCTTGCTGGGGTACATGAGTCACCTGTGGGGGACACATGAGTCACCCTGCTGCAGGAGCTCTGCCCGTGTGCCCTGTGCCACGGAGGAGAGGCTCCCACTCCTTAAGGCTCTGGGCTCAGGCTGTACCTTGCCCTTGCATGAGCATCAGCTGAGCCAACCACACCACCTGAAGCAGCAAACTGATGGCATTTGTGACGTTGGAGGTGGCAGATCCTCGCTGAGATTGGCACAGGTGGGACTAGGAGTCACACCAGTGAGTATGGAGAGAAGAAATTGCTACTGCAAAGCACTTTAGAGACCAAATAAGCCCTGAGGAAGCCCAGCATTTTCCCAGGACAAAAAGACCAGCCTCACAGGATGGGTGAATGTCACTGGGCTTTCACTGAAATTGAGATAAAATGGCAAATGGGGCTTTCAGCTGCAACAAAAAATATCTCTCTGTGACACAGATTCATCATCTCTCCAGCCAGTGCTGCTGCTGCTCCCTGCCATGCTCTGCAGTGGAACAGGGCCTAAGACAGCAGCAGGAAGGTTTGAAATGTCTCTTTGCACCCACCTTCTTTCTTCATGCCAGCTCTGAAGCACTTCTTCAGCCTGCAGTACCTGCACTGGTTCCTCTTGTCTTTGTCTATCACACACTGTCGGTTGAACCTGGGAGGAGATGGGAAATACAACACGGAGCAACCAGCCCGGCATCTGCAACCCCCTCACCCTGAGCAGCCCCAAACACAGCCCCAGACCTCCCCGAGCTCCACACTGCATGATCCTAGAGAAGAGGCAAAGGTTTGCTAGAAATGGGTTGAATCAACGTTGGCCTGGCCCAGCTCCTCCTCTTCCCCACCGCCGCTCCTGCCAGCTGGGAGCGCAGTGCCTTCAGACCACCCACCCTGCAGGGATTGGGGATTGGGATGGTTTTGGCTGTGAAAACATGACTGTGACTCAAGTTGTGCTCTGGCAGGAGCGCCATCTCCCACTTCCAGACAGTTTTTGGGTGTTCGGCGTTGGGGTTTGTCTGATTTCACTCGTTAGCTATTCTAATATTTGCGTAGAATAAAATGCGTTATGGGCCACAAGCCCTTTGGGTCTGCAGCGTTGTTCCTCCTAATGGCCTCCTAATTCCCCCTCCTTTCAACGGGGATTTAGGAGCCCTTGTGCTGTTCCAGGGGTGGCCCACGCAGGCTTGGCAGCTCTCCCCACGGCTGGTGAAACAATGGAAGGGGAATGTTCCATGCCAAGAGGAGATGACCTGGGTTGCTCCGGGACCATCAGGTTGTAAAAGCTGAGGCCCTTTCCCAGACTGGTAAAAAGCCAAAGGTACAAAGGCCCAAAGACTTCCAGAGGAATTCATGTCTGCCATAAATTGAGCTCTGAGCTGGGCCGAGCTCACCAAATAAGGGATTGCACACAAGCTTGGCTTCAACGCTGTGGATCTTCCCTGAGCTGCCAAATATCACAGAGATTCATGGATTCCTGGGGAGAGGCAGCAACTCCGCTCCCAGGAGACCGACAGCTGAAATTTCAAAGAAACCAGTAGTAAAGTTCATCTCCTCCTGCAGGAATCCCACAGTTCATGGGATGGGCACTGTGTAGGTGGGCACTGCTGTCACCTCAGGTGTCTTTCACGGCTGATGTGTCCTGGAGTGATAAGGGCACCAGGAACATTTTGAACAAATAGGGTGACTCGCATTGGAAAAATTTGGAATGCTCTTAGAGGAGGAAAAACTTTGGAACAGAGAGAAAACTTCCAGGTTTTAACTAGAGATGAAGGGCTTAAGTGTATTCAGGTTTGGGATTTCTTTCCACTTTCTCCTGTGCTAAAATAAATAGCATTTTTCTAAGGTCAATCAAGATAGCAACTTTATAATTTATAGCCTCCCTCCTGGCAAAAAACCTCCCTCAAATGTATACCTGTGTGCCAAAGTGGATGTGAATCATCTCTGGTCCGCAATTATTTCTCAGAATATTCATAAAATCATCACTGATAAGTCAGTGTACATAATTTATTTTATTTCAAAGCAAGAATGGAGAAGCTGTGAGAGGGCTTTGAAGGTGACAGATTCTTGGATGCCTGTTGTTTTTTACCAGGAAAAGCAAGAAAGATGAAATCTCTGGAGCTTTGGTCCTTTGCCACCTTGGCTTCCCCTTGCTGGGCTGGGACGAGGTCATGGTGTCACTCCACACCCAGGGTCTGTATTTGTGTATTCTACACACCAGTCAAACCTGAGATTTTAGGCTGGTCTCGAGGATCTCAAAGGTCTTTTCCCACCTAGTTCATTCTTTTCTTCTGTGATTCTCAGGTCTATGAGTTTCCCTCGATTTACATCACGGGCAAAGCAGTGATGGTGAATTCACTCAATGTGTTGCTCGCTGCCACAGAAGGTCTCAGGCTCCAAATGAGATAGGACTGAGTTTAGAGATAGGACTGACTTTACTCCTTGCAAACCAAACTGCAGTCCTACTGGTGGCCTTTATGGCATGGCAACTTGGCATTTGAGATACAATCCCCTGATCCCCACCCTGAACCATTTCCCGCAGGGTTAAATCGCATTTATTAACTGCTGGAATGGCGGTACCTGCAGGAGTAGACGTGGTTCTTGCGGACACTCCTCCTGAAGAAGCCTTTGCAGCCGTCACAGCTGGAGGCCCCGTAGTGCTTGCCAGTGGCCCGGTCCCCACAGATGGAGCACAGGGAGCTGACACCGTTGGGGAGCAGGTTGGTGTTTGCTGTCTCGGCCGCCACGGCCTCTGCGGGCAGAGAACGGCAAGAGTTAGAGCTCCCTGTGATGGAAACCTCTGAATTTATGGTCATGCTCTTCCCAAGCTCAGCTCAGACCTGACCCCTGCACTGCTTTTCCTTTCAGTTCCTTTACTGGCAGAGAACAGCGACAGTTAGAGCTCCCTGTGATGGAAACCTCTGAATTTATGGTCATGCTCTTCCCAAGCTGGTATTGGTGTTTTCCTTCACTTCAGTGATCAGAGAGATTTCAAGCTGCATAACCCAAACTGCTCCTGAGAATTTATCAATTATCACTGCTTTCCTAGAGGGATATAAAGAAACCTCGCTTGCATATGAGTTTTTGTTTTTGAGGGATGGGGAGCCACCTCCGCAATGAGATACCTGGAGAACCTGGTTCAAAGCTGGTGTCCACAGAAGAAAATGGAAAAAAAGCTCATTAACTTGAATAAATAGAATGCAGAGAAGAAATAGCAGAGGCAGAAAGGATGAACTACTTCATGCCCATGACAGAGGTGCTGAAGATAAAAGACTGCTCTTGAGAACTCCTCTGCAGCTGGAAGGCAGAGACAGCAGCTCCCACAGGGATCACTTTAGTTCTAACTCTGGTCCCTCCTCTGAAATCCTCTCCGAAGAGGCTCACTGCTTTCCACTAGAAGCAACAGAGGCGTGCAGGAAGATCAGACTTCTAAATTAGGGACCTAAAATTAGGTAATATGAATGCCCTCTGTCATGTCCTCCATTTGCAGCCACTCATTTGGGGCAGGAATAGCTCTGCCCCTGCCTGCCCTGTGTGTACACACTGCTGAAAACTCCCCTTGGAACCTCTCCCTCTGCCCTAACCACCAGACTCACTGCCCTCTTAATCCTCCTAATTTGAGGCACAGCTTGGGGAAGGAAAAAAACAGGAGACCCTTGCAAAGAGGGCAGCTGACAGTGTTTGTATCTCCCCATCTGTTTGCAGAGCCTGACCCGGGCACTCTCTGCAGGACGTTTTTATGAATTTATCACACCTCTGGGAGCATGTTCTGTGCTCCAGGGGAGCCCACCTCGTGCTCCAGTGACCTCAGAAAAGGCCCTGGGACAAGGCACACCCTGACGCGTCTCTGGGATGGGACATCCTCGCAACAGAGATGGGGAAAGCTCAGCTCAGCAGTTTCTTAGAGAAAACTACTCAAAGGGGAGGAATTGCCATCTGATCTGCCTAGAGAGAGTTTTCTAATCCATAATGCATAAAAATAGCTCTGGATATTCCACACACAGAGTGCACATGTACAGAGACAGAGCGAGAGAAGGTTGTTTTTTGTGTGTGAATACGCATCAAAAAATTTATAGTGAAAGTATTTGCTGTGCAATGAAAATTGTAATCAAAACCCCCCCAAAAAATAACAAAGTCAACAAAGCTTTAGTTTTTCAAAAACTGGATAGTTTCTTAGCTGAGACTAAGACATTTTTAGCCAAGACTTCACAAAGTTCAGACTTCCTAAAATAACTCTTTTGGTCCATATTCACCTTCTGGTGTATGGATGAGTAAATAAGTGGGTTATAGCAAGATGGGAGCAACATGACAAGAAAGAATGACAGCACCAAAATCATTCTTAGGTCATAATGACAGGAATTGAGGTTTGCCTCTTCCCAAATTCTGTGTAAGATTCTCCCAGCCCTGACATTTGTCAGGAAGTGACACTTGGGTCCTTTGGGAACATTGTCTATGTCAGAGGTCCTTAATGGCAATTTAGGTTGATTTTCAATTTTGGATTTTTTTGCAATGATTCTTGATTTTATATTACTTAATAACTTAGTATTAAAAGAACAGTACAGAACATTCCTTTGAGGATAACTGCAGAACATTTGGGCATCTGTTGTTCCATCCATTTTTTGAAGGAGCATATGACCATAAACAAATGCACTGTGTTGGATTCCATTTTAAAAATTTGCACAACCAAAATAAAGATAAGGCAACCAATTTCCTCTTCACTCCACTCATGCTTTCTCTAGATTTCAGAGGAATCAAGCCAAGGTCAAACAGTTTAGGTCTCCAACAGACCCTTCATCCAGGTCCAGACTGCAAAATGTTCCTGATCCTAGAAAGTATTTACTCACCAGAAAAGTTTTTTGGTTTTTTGTTTTTTTTTTTTAATGTGAGTAGGACATGAGAATCTGCTTGCTGGTGTAAGGAAGAAATTAATAATCTGGCCTTAAACCAGGTATTACTGGAGGAGGAACCATCAGCATTGTGTGTGTGAAGGCCGTTGGAAATTAGCAAACCAAATTTTGCCCTCACTTGTGTCCATGGAAGCACAAACAAACCACCAGTGAGTTGGGTAGCTCTGTGTTAGGGCACCTCCACAGCTAAAAGTTCAAACCCTGGGAGGGAGCCACGTGTCCTTTTCAGCTGAATTGGCTGAATGTGAACAGAAATTTTAATAAATAAATAAATGGAAAGCCCAAAGCCAGATGCACGTTAATTATGATCACAATTTTTAATTACAAAATCCTGCCACCAGCTAATGATGGGCTCCAAATGAGAATTAGCTCAGAGAAGAGCAAAGCACAACTGATACCGCAGGCACCAGGAGACTCTTTCAACACAGCTTTCAAACCAAACCCAATATTTGGGTTTTTCCTGGACTGAACCCTGCAAGGAAAAGCAGAGGGAGGCCAGGATCCCTGGCAGCACAGTCCCCTGCCTGCCTGTGAAATCTGCTTCGTGTGCTCCATCCCTGCCTGCCACGGGGAGATAACCTCAACAGTTCCTCCAGAGGATGCACTTGGTTTTGTTCTCCAGGAAGAGACCACAACAACTCATCCTGACCTTGTGTGGCTCCCAGGCTGAGCTGAGGCTCTGCTCGTGGCCAGACCCCTCCCTGGGGCTGTCCCCAAGGTTCACTGGCAGAAATATCTGAAGTTTTGACCATTTTTTGTGAGTTGTATATAATCAGTGTGCAGGCTGGGAGCTCCCTAAGGCTGAGAAGAGCACCCCAGTGGCTTCCCCAGTTTTGGGATCAGCCAAGCTCACAAATGAAATGCACACCAATTTTTTGGTACCTACTGCCTCTGTATGTAAATCATTGCCTAACCAGGGCTGAGATGATAATGCCAGTTTTACAGTGATAAGGAATGACACTGAGGATGTTCTCATCAGACCTGACCCCTGCACTGCTTTTCCTTTCAGTTCTTTTACTGGCTACAACTCTTCTGGCTGCACATTGTAAAAGAGAACTCTCTTGCAATACTTTCCAGGGTGGCATTTATCTACCAGGAAATCCAAGTTTGGGTGCACATAATTTGCAGTTAACAAATCCCCAAATTACATGTGCTGGGCTAGAATGTGAAGAGATCACAAGTGTGGGTTTAGGGCTTGAACACACACAGTCAAACTCAGTGCCAAAGCCAGCATTGTGCAACCTGTACACACAAATGTAGGGCAGGAGGGGGTTTAAACCCTGGCCACGTGCAGGTCAACCTCTTTCTACATCAGCTTTTAGCAAATAGAGGAGTTTTTGGGATATAAAACATAGCTGTGATTTATATATACACCTCATTTCAGGTATTTTTTATAACTATACTGGATTTTTTTAAGATTGCTCATATCTCTCCTAAGGTTCATCTGTATTTTCCCTACTGAATTCTGGATCCTGTAGGATCCCAAATCCTACAGGAGTGATGATGAAGGTGCCAACCAGAAAGGCCAGAGCTGTTCCAGGTGCTCCTGCAGCTCGAGGGATGGCAAATCACTGCCAAAACATCTCTGGTGGCTTTTGCATGGTCTGAACTGGGACAGACCCCTGCAGGGCTGGGATAGATTTCACCAACCTTGTGCCAGAGTCCCAAGGATCAGCGTGGAGTGTGGGGCTGAGGCAGGACAGTGAGCACCACCCTGGCAGAAAATGCTCCCCAACTCTCCAATGAAGAATTGGGGCTGCATTGCAACAATGCTTCACATCCTCACCAAAATGAGATAACTCTGACAGGAGCATGAGGGAATGGGCATTAACCACACGTAAAAACTGAGAATAAGGGTTGTAGTGCCAGACAAGGTGAAGGAAACAAATTTGTACAGAATGGGAAAATTTCTGCTGTTACAACACATATTGCACAGAGGAAATACAGAATTAACAGTGATTTTTGTTCCTTTCCTTTTGCCAGTCATTCTATTCAAACCTTACATATTTTTTGCATCACTCCCATAAAGTGTTCTATTCTTTATTTTGAATTAATCTTAAAATATTTGGCAAATTATGGGCTATTTGAATGTGGAAAATCCAAACTACATATCTGGACAAATCTCAGAATGATAGCAGCTTCATGAAGATGAAACATCCAAGCACAGGAAGTGCTCCACAAAATTAATCCACCCAAAATTTTGATGAAATAATGTTCTGAAGAAGGAAAGAGTTGGTTTGAAGAAAGCATGATCTTATTTGAAAATATTCCAATTTTCACTTTTGGAATTGTTCAGAAGGTAAGAAACTGTCCTGAGTCCATCAAAATAAATATTACATCCTTTCCTGTTCATGTTTATAGAGGGCAAAGCTGTCATCATTTAGTAGGGAAAATACAGATGAACCTTAGGAGAGATATGAGCAACGTTAAAAGATCCAGTATAGTTATAAAAAAGACCTAAAATGAGGTTGTTTCTTGAATCTAAGAAATATTAAGAAATATTTCTGAAGCCACAAGGAAACTGTGATTTTGAACTACCTCAGGGGACTGAACTCAGCTGGACAGCAATAGATTTCCATGCATGGCCATTTCAGGTCTTTTTTGAAGTTATTTTTACAAACCGTAGAAAAGGACACTTACCCAAGACAAACAAGCTAATTTCAAAGCAGCTACTTCCCGAGAGAGCTGGTTAGTCATTAACAGCTAAACAAATAACACAATACCAAGCTCGATAAAGTTCAGAAAAAAACTCAACCTGTCAGTTCTACTGCATGAATCAACAGAGAGCCCAAACAGGCATTGGTGGTTCATTTGCAAAATTATATTGAATTTTGAGGAAACTTGTGCCTCTTCAAAAAGTGAAAAATATCTTGTTGTTCAATGGGAGGTGACAAAGTGAAATATCTGTGTTATATGACATTTCTGGAGTAGGATGGGAGATGGAAAGCTTTCGGCAAGAATAAGATCCAGTCTATCTGGAGTTTACAAAAACTATATATATTGAAAATCCTTGATTTGGGGACAGCCAGAGCTTTACAGAAGGCAATTTTAAGTTCAAGTTCCTTCAGGCCTTTTAACTTTACTTGTTTCTTGACCTCCCTTCATGCCCCACAATAATAAGTCTAATCACTTTATATTGTAGGTGATATCCCTACTGAAACTGATTTCTTTTGATGAGCCAGCTAATGAGCAAATATGAAAATCCCATCTTAATTTCACTAAGCTTCTTAACTAATTAAAAGGCTGCCAAAACTCTCCAAAGGGATCGCTAACAAAATCTCATTCAGTTGCACGATTGGTTTCATGCAAGATGACCAAAATGCCCTTTATTTTTACACAGCCAGCAGTTGATTTCACAGAATGGAGTTCACTTTGTGTCAGAGTACTTTTGACTGCAGAAAAATTGAATCCCACGCAAAGCGCTTTATTCCTGCGAACGAAGCGGAAGTCTCGGCATATAAACACTCCCGCCTTCCAACCAAGTCCTTTTGTGCCCTAAAAACTGTTGGACCTTCTTGGTAGCCAGAAAAGGAATACAAAGCTAGCAATGATTTGGATATTGCTTCTCAATCCAAGTTCCCAGGACCAACTTAAACAGGGCACACGGTCACGGACAAATGCCATTTGGGATGACGTTTTCCCGAGGATTAAATATCAACTGGAGTCGTATACGGGAATGAAACACACATTTGAACAAGAAATATTGGTAATAACTCCTCTCATAGGCAACACAGTGGGACAAACCCAGGGAATGCCATGAAGACCTCTACCAACATCTGCAAAACCTGGTGGGCTCTTCAGGGCATGACACTCAGCCCACCAACGAAAAGAATAACCCAAAACGGGACCGGCAAGCGAAGGGGTCGTGTTTCAGCCCAAATATAACCATGGATGCAAGAGGCTGGCAGGTCAGCTGCTTAAATATTACCCCTTACACCCTCTGCCCCATACCTCCCACCAGCCTTTCCTCTGTGTCCAGCTTTATGGCAAAAGCAGTGGCGCTTATTCACGAGAAAATGAATAAAAATCTCACCGGTGTTATTGGGGAGCACGCGGAGGTTGTCGAATTCCAGCATGGTATAAGAGGAGTCCAAGGAGTCGACATAATCTGGCATATCCATGTCCATGATGGACTGACAAAGCTTCATTATTACTTGACAGCAGCGAGGGAAGTGGCAGAAACAGCCCCACTGTCAATCACGGCCAAGGTTTCCTCTGCAAAGAGAGACACCCCGATCCTCGCGATGACAAATCATTACCCAGCTCTGCCCGCAGTCCCCTCCCCGTGCCAGGACAGAAGGGACGAGGCCAAACCCTCTGGCGCAGTCCCCTCCCTTCCCGGGGTGCATCTCGCTCTCTCGCTCCTGATAAGGTGATGTAGATAAGGCCTAGGCTCAAACGCCTTGGATTGCATCTTCGGGTCAATACAGCCGCGTTTATGGCTGCTCCTGCACAAACATTTTGAGAAGGGCTGAGGAGAGGCCATCACACACAAGTGTCACTCTCCCAGGGCAGAGCAGTGGTCACGTCCAATCACCAATTGTCACCTTGCTCGCCTCCCTGCCCTTGGGGAAAGAGCAAATGGTGTCACTTGGGGCTCATGAGGACAATAAATCAATGTCCCACTGAATGAAGACCACGAAGGCAGGTCAGCACTGAGAACCTGAGTCATTCCCATGAGACACCACAGTGCTCACACCTTCAGTTGCAGCTGGAAGGGGAAAATGAGGCTTCATTCCAGCTGTGCACATGGTCTCACCCTGCTCCATTGGCAGAGGTGAGGTGGAGGAGGTGACTTCCACCCACCACCCTCCATCCCTCTCACCTGTGTCTTCCTCCTGACTCCAGGCAGCCCTGGTGTCCCAGAGCTCCCTGTGGAGAAACGCTGGGCTGTGCTGGTGAGTTGTCATCGTGGAAGGTTTCAAACGATGGCAAATGATGAAAATGGAAAAGGCTGGGAGGAACTGGGCAGACTCCCTGGCAGATGTGTGGTGTTGCATTTCACGCTGACCTGTGCCTGGCTTTTCTGGGAAATGTCCATATTACCGAAATTCAATTCCAGCTTTTCCCCCGCCGGCCTGTGGTGTTTGGTCTGGTTTGTTTGGTTTTTTTTTTAATTTACTGAATTTTACATGAACCAGCTTTTTTGATTTACTGAATTTTACACAAAAGTTCTTTTCCTTGTTAAGACTCATGAGCTGTGCTTCAAAAGGCTGGAAATAAAACTCAGCCATGCAAAGCCATACAGCTTGGAGTGATTGGTTTGTTCCTGCTTTGATCTTCCAGATGCCCTCCCTGACATTACAGTTCCCTCCCCAGTGACGTGGCTTTGTGTCAGAGGGTCTTTCCTCTCCATGAGCTGTTCTGAGAGATCCAGGTCAACATCCTGTTGAATCTGGAGGAAAAGAAGAGTCTTGAGAAACAGGGAGATGTGTTGCCAGAAGAGGATTCTTGGCCAAAAGGATGAGATTGCCAGACTGCCTGAACTGCCACTGAACCGAGGAGCAGGCCGGCCCCATGGATCCCAGCAACCTCCAAATAGCAAGAAATATTGCAAAATCTGAGTTTTTAACTGTCTTCATTATACTAAATTGATTTAATCCCCATTTCACTTTTTGTTTTAATATCTTTTTTTGCATCCTGGGGTTTTACAGTGGCTATTGCAAGGGGTTAACTCTAGATAGGCTTTTCCTCTATAAAGATTGGGTGTAGAAAGTTTTAGCTTTACTTTCTTATCGTTTCTGGGGAATAAAATAATTTCATGTGCCATATTTTCCTTTTCCTTCTTTCCCTTTTTAAGGACATGTTGTAACCAGTGGTGCACAAATGACTCCTTGCTTAGATAAGACATTATGTTTTTATCCTTGGACTGTGCCCCAGGCTCCCAGTAATGCCAGCATCAGCTATGCTGGAATCTGATTACTCGTTCTTGCCTCTTACTCAATGTCAGGCTTGATTATGCCCATTAATCTGGCTTTTTGTTGTTTGTTTGTTTGTTTGTTTGTTTGTTTTAATGAGCCATGGGCACAATCCTGCCTGATTGTCAGCACTCTGCTACTATTACAGCAAAAGTTTTCACATTTCTACAGTTTTAGGTTGTTTTTTTTAAATGGATTTCTCACCATTAAAATAGCCATTTTGGTATTTACCAAGCTTTTGGGCAGCTGTGTCTCAGAGAGAAGAAATCTGGGCTCCTGCCCTGATCTTGTTGACTTTAGAGAGCTCTCAGTGTTTTCCATCCCTCAGTATGATGTGAGGGTTGAGGATAATTTCCAAGGAAAGTTGTGGGATAAGGGTGTGCTTGGACAATTTTCATTCTGGGAGTAACAAAAGGTTATAGAGCAAATTTCGTAGCTCAGGACCAGATTTCAGCATCACATCCTCACTGATAATCAGGACTGACTTGTGGAAGGTGGTGTTGGAGGGACAGAACGTGCCATTTGCTCCAAACAGATGTCAGCACCCTGCTCCAAACCACTGCAGCACAAAAGCAGCCCTGAAGATGGGTAAAACCTTGCTGAGGTTTGAGCAGTTCCTTCTTTTTCCTCTCCCTGCTTTCTTGCATCACTTTCTGAGGCACAGCTGCAATTCAGCCGGGACCCACTCAAGGCCAGGGTTGAGTTTTATCAATACCAGGAGAAATCAAACTCATTCAGAGGTGGCCTCACATCTCCTAGCACTGTCACAGAGAAGTGACAATGGCCCAGCCTAGAGCCAGGAATCTGGAGCTGGTAAGGTAATTTCTTATTACCTTACCATGATCCAGCCTGACAGAGTCAGGGAGACGAGAAGAGAGCTCAGATCCTTCCCAGACTGTGGCCACAGAAAGGATGGATTTGAGCAGGGATTTGTGAGGTTGACCAACACTTTGTGCTGAGACACTTCCCAGGTGCTTTCCTTGGGTGCTCAGGCATCGACTCACCTGCACAGGTATCTTAGGTGGATAACCAAGGGCAAAACTGGCTGGTACAACTCAATCTTCCCAGTTTGGAAATGCATGGCAATCCTCCTCCATGTGGACATAATCTTCTTTTCAATGTGTTTTCCATTTGTTCCTCTTTTGACTCTGGATATAGCTGGAGGGTGCAGGGGAATAGGGAGAAGGGAGAAAGAAAGAAAGAACCAGAATTAAGTTTAATAAAAATAATATGAGTGTTCAAAGTTCAAGCTCTGCGAATGAATCAATGTGGATTCTCCTATGTGAGGGCACAGGGCAGGCTCTGAAGAACACATGGTCCCAATAAGACAAGACACTTATTCCTAGAAATAAAATTCAGGTGCTCTTGGGAACGCTTGTTAGACAAGATGAAGTGCAGCAAAGATAAGGACTCTCTGATTGACTAAGAGAGAACACAAAGTACTGCGGGCAGGGCGTCAGAAATAACATTTCTTTGGCGAGGTAAGTGCTGGGGGAAGATGTTTGCAATCCATGGAAGCTGCACATCCATCTCTGGAGGCTGATTCTAATGGAAAGTAACTCAATGCTGCATATGGGGAGAGGTGTCTGAGAGACTAAAACCTAATGAAGGACTTGTTGCTATGCAGAACGGTGAGGCAGAAGTCACTAAATGTGTTTTTGGAACAGAAGTTTTCTTATTTTATTCACAGAAAGCCACTGAAAATCCTCTACCACTGTTTTGAAATTTTCTCTGACTGAAATGCAGCAATAATTATATTTTTGTGAACTTGCAGGGTTCAGGAAAAGGATTTTTATGCAGTGAGCAGAAATCCATCAATAATCAAGTGGTTCTCAGAAGCACCAGTAGCCACAATATTTCCTACCTGGACAGGTGGTATCTGGATAAAAACAATAATTTAAAGACAGAAGGCAGCAGGGCCCTTTTCTGGGTAATGTATAATTAGAAACAGAGTGCTTCTGACATTACAAGCAGTGTGAAATCATATCCTTAACATGTAATTACCATGGCAGACATTTCAAAGTTATCTAGACCAGATGTTATTAAATCAGCTCCCTTCTTTCCTGGGTGCAGTTTGATATTTGTGATACTCTAAACAGAAAAATGTTTCCTTACATTTTCAGGTATTTCTTATTGCAATGAACATTACATTTCTATTTACATTTTCTATTTCTATTCCATTCTATTTCAGTCATGTGACTTCCACTGTGAGGGTCTCCTTGTTTTTCGAGCTGTTATCGCCCAAAAAGATTTTGTCTGTGTAGTGATTATTCATAAATAAAAATAATTTAAAAAATTTCTCAAGCCCAGTGACAAAAAATGACCTGATGGACATGGGAGAGCATCACCCATCATGCAGGAGGAAGGAGAGGAGAAAAAACCAAAAAAATCAGGACCTTCACCTCCTTTCTCTCCAGACAAACTTATTCTGCTTTACTGCTGCCAAACACGTTCATTTATCATTTACTCATTTTGCTTTAGAACAATGAGGTTTGCTCTTCCATAACAACTCTTTGGAGTAAATAGAAACTTCAACAAGCTCCAGTCACTATGCTGGAAAAAAATTCCTTTACAACAATTTAAACAAACAAGCAAACAAACAAACAAACAAAAAAACAAAAAAAAAACCCCAAAGAGTTACATCCCCCCAAAAAACCCCACAGCAACAAAAGAGTAAATCCAAACCAAATTAAAAACCCTTAAAAAACTCTTTCCACCAGGTTGGAATGATGGATTCTGGTCTTTACAAAGAGTCAAGTACAAATCACCCAGAGACCCCACTGCCAGCAGTGACTCCAGGTTGGCTAATTCCTGAAATTCCCAGTTATTTCACCGAATGTTCAGCACAGATGAAACCTTGGATTTGGGGAATAACTCTAAGATGTTTTACATTTTTCTGATGACTTGTTCTTTCTGAGTTCACTTAACTTTTGTTCTTGGCTGCAGAGCACTTGGCCAAGGCTGGAATTTCAGAAGCACAAAGGGCTCCTTTTGATTTCCAAATGTGAAGCAGCCTGAATTTCCAGCTCTGTTGAGAAACAGGAGCACCCACTGGGAATAACAACTGGATTTGCAAAGAAGTAGCCACAGGTCATTGGTGATTTAGAAATAAATCCCCTTTTTTGGACACCTGAGTGAAATCTCATTAAAACCTCATTTCCCTTATGTGGGGTCCAAGACCTTTTAAAAACCTTTCCTTGCCTGGCAAACACTTCATGGCCAACACCTGATGCCTCCATGCACCAGCTGGAATTTCTCTTCTTTGTTTTCCATAAGCAGAAGTAAAATTTTGAAAAAAAAAAAAATTTTCCTCACATTAACAAATATTTCTATCAGTGGCTATTCCTTGAGGATATTTCAGGGGATTTCTGGTCTCTTTTCCTTTCTGGAAAGAGATCAGCTGATCAACACTTGAAATAATTATGGAAAAACAGGAACAAGTTTCACTTAATACTTTTTTGTGGGAAAAATTTGATGGTTTCATTTGTAATTGAACTTTGAAGTTCACTGAAGGGAAGGCAATTAAAATATTTAACAATGAACAAAATTAAAAGTACTAAAAGGACAGAAACAAAACATTTTGGTTCTTATGTTTGTTTGCAAATGTTAGGCATGGTACCAGTTTCTGACTCAAGTTTGGGACCCTTGGCGACCTTTTGAAACTAAAATTAAAGTTATGTCCCAGGTAACAAAACTGACAAATTTATGGGAACATCACCTTTTGTCTGAAAATTTAAGAATTTCAATAGAGATCATATCTGGCACAATCAACTCATGAAAACATCAACTTGTTTGTGAAAATCCACCTCCCTCACCAAAATTAAGATGGGACTTACTTCAGTGAATTTATATTGTGTTCCACAGGTAAGATTTTAGCAGTGTTTTACTCTAAGGCAGGGAAATGTTCTTTTTCCAGTTATTTCCTACACAGAGAGCAAGTTTTTCCTAGGTTGGACTTACACGGGAAAATCCAAACTCAGTAATTGCAAAAGTTTGGGCTGAGCTCTGCTCCATCTCAGAACAATCCATCCCAAATTCCCCCAGACTGTTGTTATATCCAACACTGAATAGAAACTGGAAAACACAGCTTTGGAATGTGCTGCCCAGAGAACCAGAACGTGGGGAAGAAATCATAAAAGAATCAAACTTCCTTTTTTCTTCCCTCATTCTGCCCTCCCTGCCCTTGGGATGAGTTGTCCCCACGTGCTCATCCAGATTTTGTCAGAGAGCTGCGAGGTTCCACCACAGCCCCTTCTCCAGATCACCATCACCCAGCTCTCCTGATTTTTACCATCCCGAACTCAGATTTCACACATGGGTTGGAAAACCAGTATCTCTGCAACCCCTGAAGAAAAATTGACACGCCATGGAATTATTAAGATTGGAAAGGACCTCCAAGACCATCGAGTCTATCCATTCTTGTTGCTGTGAACATATTATAAGTTTCTCTGTGTGTAAGCCTTCTGATCATTTTCCCATGGGAGAACATCCTTTTGCTGTCTTTTACTCTGTATAAGCTTTCTGTAAACAAAATATCTGTGTCTGTTCTTCAAGGACATGGAATTGGTTGGCCTCCTCCTACCTATGAGGAGAAGGAGCTGAAATTACTTTATCTTTCTGATATTGTAAACTATTCACACACATTCCCTGGACGAAGCAGCAGCAGGAGCATGGAGATTGCTCTCTGATGAGCAGATATAGAAAAATATTAGAATTATGGAGTCATTTTAATAAATCATATTAGCCTTCTGAAATTGTCGTCAAGAGTCCTTTCTTCAATGCATGGACCATGACGATACATTCCCCCAGCACTGCCAAGCCCACCACGTCCCACATCCACACGTTTTTTTAGACCTCTGCAGGGATGGTGACTTCACCACTTCCCTGGGCAGCCAGTCCCAGCACTTGATAACCCTCTCCATGAAGAAATTTTTCCTATTATCCCATCTCAACCTCCCCTGGCTCAGCTTGAGGCCGTTTCCAGAGGGTGATTCATCCCAAACTCACACAGGTGTCCAAGAGACCTCGGAGGAACTGCACAGCAATGCCAACCTCCCTCCACAGAGCTCACAGGGAGTTTAAGTGACTTCCACTCAACCTGCAAATTTTGTGGAAGGTGAAGTCACAGAAAAGAAACTCCCCCTGCCAAGAATGGAAATGGCACACGGGGCTGTCAGGAATTAGGTTGGATTCCTCCACCACGGGTGATGTCGGCCCTTGACTAAAGCAAATAGCAAACTGCAAATAAATAAATAACAAAGAGCAAATAAATAAAAAATAGCAAATAAATAGCAAATACCCCAGCCTGAGACAGGGCTGGCAGCAGGAGAGGAGAGAGCAGCCAGGGAGAGCATTACCTCACCCGCTGCTGCTGGAGTAGGCATGGGACTCATCTGGAGCACTCCACTGCCTCTGGGCAAGATTTTGGCTTTTCCTGCTGAAAACACTATTTAGTCAGGAGCAACCAGCCTTGAGGAGAGTATTTGCTGTGACTCCCATGTCCCCTGTGAACAACATTCCTGCCACCCCGAGGTTTTTTGGCTGCGCTGTTGACACTTCTTCAGATCTGTCATTAGCTCAGCTGAGGAGAGAACTGAAATGCTATTCAAGCCCCAGCTCCAACGTGGGAGGTTGGGAGTGCAAATCCTTGCCTTGCACTGAAAACACGATGAGTGTTTTATGCTGGTGTAGTGCTTTCTATTTTAGGGAATGCCTTTGTTAGGTTACAAGCCCTTTCCTAGCACATAAAGCACCATTTTTAAGGGGTTCTTCTATCACAGCTATACTCATTTATTCTAATCTGTAATCTCCCACATTCCCAAAAATTAACCCAGGACATGAGTTTTGACTTGTTTCACACAAATTCCTAGTTCTAGGTTTAAAAGGATTTACCTTGTCCCTTGTTTTTCTTCAGTATTTTAAGATTTCTGTGGTGGAATCTGGATTCAGTTTTCTCACAATGAAGATTCAAATGTCACCAAAATTCACCTTTTCTGGTTGTAAGATTTTTCTTGTAAACCATTCTCCTCAGTGTCTTCACACTGTATTTTTGTTTTCTGAGAAAAACCAGCAGGTTTTATTTCAGAGAATCACCAAGGATGGGTTGAGCTTTGACTGTGATCACAGGAATCATCAGAAAAATTTACAGTAAACTGAACAACGTTCCTTCCAGGGAAGTGATGCAGCATTTCTTGGGGTAGTTTTGATTTCTGTCTCTGTCCCCCAGATTTTCTATCTTTGCCCATCTTCAGACAAGCTAATGATTCAGGACAAAGATGGAATTCCTCCAAAATACTCCTTCCAGTGTTGCCTTCTAAGTAAACTAAGTGCAAATATAAAAATTTCAGAGAGAAGATAGACCACTTCAAAAAAGCCAAAACAAAACCCAAAGGTTAAGTCCATTTTATCTGCAACAATCCATTATATATTTGCACATCTGACCTTGCAGCTCATTCACACACACAAACATTTTGTTGGAGTTCAGGGTAAAAGGGAGAAATCCTCAACCAACTTGTTAAATGTTCTGGAGAAAAGCTTTCCATTTCTGCAGGGGACTGGAAAGCTGAAACAGGCACAAACCTAAATAAATATTGATTTTTTTTTTTAAATGATGGGTTATCTGAAATGTTTATTGTGTTGGAATTGATGGGGCTTTGTAGTAAACATCTGTGAGTTATAATAGCATCAAAGGGGTAAAGTCAATAAGAAAAATGAGAAAACCTGCCAGAAAAGATCACAGAATTATAGAATATCCTGAGTTGGATGGGACAGGAATCACTGAGTTCAGCTCCATCCAGCCCAACATAGCTTGTTCTAGAGAACTGAGGCACGGGACCCATCCCCATTTTATCTCTTTTTAAAACAAGAGATGAGAAACCCCAGTAATTCTGGCTCTCACTCTTTGTCTGCTCTCCCGATCTGCAGCCAGAAGTCATTAAAAATACCCATCTCAGCTGGACATGGAGAGACAGAAAACAAGATTCATCAGCAAATATTTAATCCAGCACTGTTGTTTGGCAGTTTATGCTGTGATTCCTTCACAAAGCAGAGCTGTGAGGGCCACTCATGGCACTCCAGTCTCTGTGAATGTGGGAAGGAAATGCTGCTGTTGGTTGGGTGCATTATTGTACCTCACAGCCCTCAGCACACTCCAGGCTGTGAACCATCTCTAACAGGCTCTCAGGCCTCTAGCCCAGGGAGATTTTTCCTTTTTTTCTTGTTTCTAGTGAAGGATACCTTTTAAAAATGCCTTGGGGACCATGGAGAAAGCATAGAATTATAGATACAGCACAATGATTTGACAATGTCCATGAGGAAAGCTGTGGTTTTTCATCAGTAAGACACCTCTCACTCAGCCCCTGGAGTTTCAGGATGATGTGTTTGTTGTGTGAACATATTATAAGTTTCCCTGCATGCAGGCCTGCAGAAAAATACTTCCCATGGGAAAGCATCTTTTACTCTGTATAAGATCTTATAAACAAATCTCTGAGCTGTGTTTCAAGGACACAGGTTTCTCTGCCTGTCTCCTGATAACAGGAGATGGGGGTTTTTCTTCCTTTCAGCCTATGAGGTGAAAAGTTGTTATCTCTGAGTGTGTAAGCTATTCTGGCATTCCTTGGATGGAGCTGGAAGCAGCAGCTTCTGTTGCTCAAGACTGGGCAGATAATAGCCCAATTCTTTGAATTATAGAGTCATGTTAATAAATCATATTTAGCCTTCTGATATTACTGCCAAGAGTCCTTTGTCACTACACGGACAACAGCAATACTATCCCATGGAGATTTTTCCTTTTTTCTTGTTCCTAGTGAGGGATATCTTTTACAAATGCCTTGGGGACCATGGAGAAAGCATAGAATTATAGATACAGCACAATGATTTGACAATGTCCATGAGGAAAGCTGTGGTTTTTCATCAGTAAGACACCTCTCACTCAGCCCCTGGAGTTTCAGGATTGTGTGTTCATCTGTTGGAGAGGCCATTTGGTGATAGGACAAAGGGGTGATGGCTTTAAACTGCAAAAATTTAGGTTTACATGGGATATTAGTAAAAAATCCTTCCCTGTGAGGGTGGGCAGGCCCTGGCACAGGTGCCCAGAGCAGCTGTGGCTGCCCCTGGATCCCTGGCAGTGCCCAAGGCCAGGCTGGACAGGGCTTGGAGCAGCCTGGGACAGTGGAAGGTGTCCCTGCCCATGGCTGGGGAGGGAATGGGACGATCCCTAAAATCCCTTCCAACCCAAACCATCTTTCACAATCCAAAATGATGAGTTATTTTTAAAGTATTTGGGGCAAATTCAGACAGATTTTCCTTTCTAAAAGATTCCCCTCCCCCCCCAGAAAAAGCAGACATACTGACGCGTGAAAAAATGCTTTTCATGACTTAAATTTGAAGAAATTATTGTAAACATCCAGCTATATTTTCCCCATAATATCCATTTTTGAACACTTCAGACTGTCTTACTCATAATTGCTGCTCTCTTAGTGGGTATAGCAAAAGCAAGTGACTGTTTGCCAAGTGACAAACACATCTCCAAACCCCTGAGTCTCACAGATATTTTCAGGAGGCTGTAACCCCTGATAAATCTTTGCAGACCACTGAGATGAATAATATTTGTGGATGCATTTTTGAGGCTGCCATACTGGAGAGGTATTTGTGGCTGTGGGCTTTGCCACTCACATGGAAAAGTATGCTTTCCCTATATCCATCCTATAGGCTATATTTTGCACATCTGCCTTTAATTAGAACCATTTCATATCTTCAGGAATATGTGACATCAAGTGAATCATTTAGAAACTGGAGTTAACCAGCAAATTATACACTCTTCTGGTTTTTTTTTCATTCATGAATTGCCAATGTCAAAATTCCCTCAGGGCAGAGTTTTTAGTAAATCTGGTGAACCCAAATATATGGTAAATGTCACAGGCTCGGGGGGGACAGATCAGACCTGCATTTTTACACCATATTTACCATATATACTACAGCTATTTTTCCACTGACACATGGAATAACCTAATCTCTGTCCTCCTGTTTTTTTAGGGTTTTCTCCCCCAGATATTTCAGGGCAGGAATGGGGAAAACAATCTTAAATCCTGGAGGAGCTCTCCAAGCCAAGCTGCATTTCTGATTTCAGTGATGTTTTGGGCATTACACGGGGTTATTATTCCCTGGTCCCTTGCTGAGATGGGTCACTGTGGCCTCCCCTGTTAAAAGCTGCCTGCCAATTATATTTTGCTCCAGGCCAGAATTCTGCATAAAACCACCAATGAGTTATTAGCAGAGGGAAAAGGCTCTTTATTGCTCTTATTTACACTTCAGCAGCACTTAGGGGATGGGAGCTCCCAGCCCAGGTGCTGCTCAGAAATGCTGCAAGAAGCATCCCTGCTGATAAAAACTGCAGCAGACACGAGGTGAGGAGGAGAAGTGAAGAGGAAACCAGAGCAGCTCAGTCCCACATGCACATCTTCCCCGCCAAATAAAGTCACTGCATTGTGAGAATCACCCAGATCTGACCTCAAAATCAGCTAATTGTTTCAACTGGAAGAGGAGCTGATCCACACAACTGATTTCACCATGAAAAGAGAAAGAATGAACAATTACTGAAAATTATTTAGCAACATCTCATGAGCCAACCGAGCCTCCATGAACTCCGAGAGAAACGCCATCACCAAGGACTGGAACAATTTCTTTTTGGCCTGAATTTCATTGATGGGTATACAAGGTATATATAACACAAATCACCTGTCACTCTGGAACTCTGTTTTCCCAATTTTATACAACAGCTCATCTCATCTTTCTCCTGGACATCTCCAGCCTTGCTGCTTTCTTCCAGTTAGGACTTTCTAACTGGCATTGGCCCGCAGGAATAACAACCAGCCTGGCAGCCACAAGCAATTTACACTCCACAATTGCAATATTCTCTTTATGCACTTAGCTTTTGGCCCTTTTTTCCCCTCTATAAGATTATGCAATACTAATTACATTCATTTTTTTTCCGGGGTAGTTGATAGAAACACATCCAAAGGCATATTTCCCTAGGCAACAGCCTGCTTTAATAAATTCTGGTTGCACTGGAAATATTTGTATTTTAATCTGCAAAACAGAGATTAGGAAAAAGTTTCTAATATTGCTTAAGCACTTCAAGCCAAGGAACAATTCCATTGTTCCTTGTTTAAATTAAACATGTGATTTTCATGTCATTCTAAAGGAGGGTGGATACATTTCTTCCCCGAATGTATGTTCCAGTTGTATATTCATGAGTTTAGATCAAGATATTAAGAAAATAACCAACATTTTCTGTGTGCACAGCAGGTGACACACCAATGCATTGCTAAACCCCACACTGCTGATAAAGTGCATTAAATATTTTTACAGAAATTTAATCTAATTCAATCCTTGCTTGAAAAATAAATCCCAGACAAGAGCAATAAGGATAAGGGGCTTTCAGATAAAGCAGTGCTTGCTTAGGCAAGATGGATAAATTAAATAATGAAATCCACACATTCCAAAATTATTTTTCTATGTTTTCTTAGCAGGCAGATGCATAGACATTGTGATGATCTATAGACAATCAGATTTAGCTACTGGATAACTTATCCCAGTAAGAAATACCCACAATTTAGGGGGGAAATCCCTTCTCTTACTTCTATGCATGTCGATCTACAGCAGCAGCATTGAAACCAGCTCACCTATAGCAGGGTTATTCTGGATTTATCATCATCCTGAACAGAATCTCTCTCAATTAAACCCACCCAGAGCATAAAGAAACCCTGCTGGTAATACAAAAACCATTTTGCTTCCTTTGTTGTCATTTTCCAGCAGCACAAGGACACTCAGTGTCAGCCGTGGATACCCTGGTGAGCACAGAAACCTTTCCTGCTGCAAACAGAGCAAAACTTTGAACACCAGCTATCAGTTTGGCTTGGCTAAGTGAGCAAAATCCACTTTAAAATCCTTGCTCGAGCAGCTGATGAGATGCTCAGGCTTTGCTCTCACTCCAGATGGCAGCAGAGATGCTGAGTCCCCGAGCAGAGCTGGCTCCTGCCTTTATTTTCTGCACCTCCACCGGGGCTGCTCCCAGCCCCTGGAAACAGCTTCCTCCTGGAATGGAGCAAGGCAGAACCCAACAGAAAATAAAACAAGGGAGTCAGGAGTTGATTCCGGATGTTCCTTACCGTGCCCTGTTGCTCCTGGCCACCTCCCCTGCTTTCCACACAGGAACACATGATGTTTGCACAGCCTCCTTGCAGGGGTGACTTGTCTCCAGGTTGCAGCACCAGAGAGGCAAACTGGAGGAGTATCCTGGAAAAGGAGGGATGGGTGATGTGAAACAGATGTTTTCCCTTAATTGCTTCTTGCAGAGGCAGCCCAGTAACTAATCCACCTGCTGTGTTCCCACTGGGATAATTACTCACCCCGTGCTGCCAGCCAGCTGAATTTATGTTTTCCATGCCTCATTATATCCATCTCTGCCCAACAACGTGTCCCAAAGTGCTGCACAAGTGCCACACTCATACAAATGCCCATCTCCTTCTTGCCCAGAGAAGCTGTGGATGCCCCTGGATCCCTGGAAGTGCCCAAGGCCAGGCTGGACAGGGCTTGGAGCAACCTGGGACAGTGGAAGGTGGATTGGAACAAGAGGATATTTAAGGTCCCTTCCAACCCAAACCATTCTGTGATTCTACAGCTCCAGGTACAGTTAGGAGTAGAGGTAATTTCAATGTTGCTTAGATATATTCACATGGCAAATTGGGTTTTCCAGAGGATCTGGAGATGTTAATTAAAAATAATAATATGGTACATGAGCTTACCAATCACAGCAGTAAATAATTCATGTCTGAAATCCCTGTTTCTTCTGAGACCCCTTTTTTCATAGGAACTGATCAGAAACACACAGTGAAGGCTTCTGAATATCCAGGCGATGTTAGTGCTGATTTTTAACTTGCTCATACATTGCTATTCTAAGTCAGGTTCAGCACAGAAAAATGGTTGATGTTTACCCATCATTTTCTCCAAATATTGGGGAAATATTCAAAACTTGCACTCAAAGGTGCTGCTCAGTGAGGAGAGAAGCCCTTAGTACTGAGTTCTGATCACGGTTAACATGCAATTAGCAGTTACAAAAAGCTAATTGAACGAAGAAAAACAGAAGTTTCAAGGGATCTCTGCTTCTCACCTAGACCTTGGCAGCAGGGCAGCCCATGTCTGCAATGCTCCAATGTGGGACTGGATCCTTCCTCACTGCCAGAGGAATTTGTCTTTGATGGAGTGCACGGTGCACAAGTGATGGGAGGTGAAAAATTATCAGTGACTGGACTTGATAGGGCTGGAAACAGAACGTGACCTGAGCTCCAAGCTTGGTTCTGCTCCTCGTTAGCACAGCCTTCATCTTTCCTTCTTTTCCAGGGAGCCACTTATTTCGGAGCCTCAGGCGAGAGCCAGCACCAGCTGGAGATAATTTAGTCCTACTTCACTGAAGTTGATGTCTCTGGATTTAATATTGGCTTTTCTGGAACCCTCCTAGGGCTCTTTGGCTTGGCAAGGTGGCTCAGGTAGTTATCCTGAGCATAATATTTTGTTAACCAAGTGGGTGCAGATCTATTTCAAATACAAAACAGGAATCTGCTCATCCAGGACTAACAAAGCTCCCCAAACTCTTCCCCTGCTGAATGCTCAGCAGCCCTCAGCTCTGGGAAACATCTTCAAAAGCCTTCCAGGCTTAACTGATGCCTGCTGGAGTAACACTCAAAAGCAAAATGAAGTCCTCAGAGGGAAAATGCAGTGGCTGGAGAGATGGAGGTGGATGTGCTGGGAATGCAGAGAGCAGGGGCAAGTGTTGAGCTTTGTCAGGGTGGTCACCAAGGGCTTTGCTCAGTGGAAGAGGCATCCAGGTGCAGCCAAGCAGCCCCCACTGCTCTCCCCATGGCTCCTGGCAATACCTGATCCAGGGGACTGAGCAATGGCCTAGGGAGATCCTGGGGGGGAGCCCAGATAGAGCAAGTTTTGAGAAGAACAGACAATAAAAAGCTGAGGCACACCACAACAGCATTTGCTCACACCCTCGTGCCTGGGGACAGGCACAAACCCATGAGCTGAAATCCCTGGCAAACCAGAAATCCAGAGGGAGATTCAAAAATTGCCCCTTGCCAGACTGGCCGTGGAATATTTTCCTGCTCTGCTGCTCCTGAGCTCTGTCCAGGGGTGTTCCCAGCCTTCTCTTGCCTGCTGTTTCTCTGTGCAGGATGGTTTGGGACAGAGGGACATCAGTGATGGAAAGGAGATCCCAAATGTGTCCCCATCAGTGCTCTAAAACACCCTGGGTGTTATCCCAGGAGCAGGACAAAGGAAGGGCACAAAAAGCCTGAAGAAACTGTAGGTTTACAATAACTTTAGTTTACCAGATTCCCCTCAGTCATATCCAGCAAAGCCAAATTTAAAATATCTTTTTGCTTTAATTTCAAACTGTTCAGTTAGATGCCTGCCTTGCACGTGGGTCTGGTGGGAAATGCTGGTGTGATATATATCACAAACAGAGTTTTTCCTTCAAGCCTCTCAAAATCTCATCTGTTTTATCAGTGGCTGCTGTTACATCCAGTTATTTATGCAGGTAACTGCAGTCCCATTACTTGCCAGTGGCATGGAAAAGCCCTGGAATTAACCCAGGAGTTTTGATGTCTGCAGTAATTGTACTCTGCCTCCTCTTTCGTGAAGAGAAAAATTTGCTACAATACTTAAGATAAAACAAATAAATCCAATATAAAAGCCCATCTAATTGAATTAAATGAAAGTAGCCTCTCAGACTGCCCTTTCTGTGAATCACATTATCTTCATGTTTACTGACTCTTTGACAGGAGCCTAAATGATCCCAAATTTTATCAGAATAAATCAATTTAACAAAAAAAAAATCCTTTCTAAAAAGGACAGACGTTCTTAACAGTCATCTGGAACAGATTATTCCTCTCCAAGTAGCATTGTTGATACTGAAAGTGTTGTAACAATATCCTTTTCTAATGTGGTTCTGCTGTGGCTCCATCCATAATAAAACCAGTCAGTGCCAAAGAACCCACTTAGCATGACAAGCTCCCCAAAACCTGGATTATTTGTGTAAGACTCTGATTTGACATTCTGAGCTCCATGATCTGATGAAATTTCATTTAATATTTTTAAAGGAGACCAAGGAATGAGCATCACCTAATCTGGGGAAATGCTTTTGCTGAACCATACACCCTCCAAGCCCTTGTAAATCCCAAATGCCACTAAAGAGAGATGGAGACTGGAAATCAAAACAATTTTCCCTGTTTCCAGCCTTGTAAAGCCTAAAATAACTGGACCTTTTTTATTTTCTTGAGTATATATTGGCAGCTGTGCAGTATGGCTGCATTCAAAGGTTACAACAGATAAAGCAGAAGGTATATTAATCTCATAAATGACAGATAAATGTCAATCACAGAACACCACCTTTACACCAAGATACTCAGAAAAATCCAGTAATATTGAGGGCTCAAAAGGAGGCAATTGAAACCAAACTACCCAGCAGAAAGAACTGAACACTCACCATTTTTTAGCTCAAATGGATAAAAAATAAAGAGCTCTACCAGGATCCCAAATAAAGGCATTTCTGCCACATTAATGGTGGTCAGTGCTGGGAAGATGCCTTCTCTTCCTAAGAAACATCTCCACTTCTGCCACCTTACAGATATTTGTGTCTCATTGCCCAGCACTTTTCTGTCTCAAGCCATAAAGAAGTGATCAGGGACAGAGAGATGAGGACTGCAATTCCCTAGGAAAATGGCTTTTAAAGTTATAGAAGTTCCATGATTTTCACCCTATTTTTTCCTTTTCCCATTGCTCACTTGCTGATGTATGATCTGTTCCTGTCCTACTTATACAACCTCAGTTTCTCTAGATGTACACGTTACAGCAAAAAATACTTATTCTTGGTAAAAGCTCTTCAGAATTTCATAAGGAAAAACAAGTAAACCAACATCATAACAGAGCCTGTTAGATGCTGGACATTACCAGTTCCAGCTGTTCTATCAGCCAAACACTTCCAAACAATTGAGCCCAGAGCAACAAATCTCAATGAAAAGCTGATCAAAAA
>VXAX01003555.1:292038-304785 GCA_013399835.1 Leptocoma aspasia
AAAAAAAAAGAGAGGGGTGAGAAGAATCAGAGCCACTTCAGAACATCTTTGAAGTCTTGGTCTTTGCCATCAGCCTGCTGTTCCCCGAGGTCACCGTGCTGTGCCTCAGCCCAAATGCCATCCCCTCACAGAGAATTAAAGAGCCCTGGGTGCAGCTTTGCATTGTTGCCTGTCCACACAGAGCCCGTGATCCGCGAGCAGCCACAAAACCGGCGAGCGAATTTTGTCCGTGTGGCTGTTGGCAACTGCTGGGACAAAACATGGCTTGGAGTCACAACAGGACCTGGGGTCCCCTCCCTCCAGCCCTGCCACCCTTGCTGAGAGCCAGCAGGGAGCCTTTCTTCTTGTTCTCTTTGTTGTCTGTGCTGCCTGATAGCAGAGGTCCTGCCAACCTACAATTAGAAGCAAGAGCTGTGCCTTTGTGCTCTGTCTGCCCAGAGATAGGGCAGTAATTTATGTAGCCAGCATGCCAAGGACTTGCCAACAATGTCAAATGCAAGTTCGTAATAAATTCCTCTTTTTGGGGCACTTCCCTCACTTGCCAATGGAGGAAAAGCAAAGAAAAATGACAAAGAGCCCCGCTCGTTCCCTTCAGACAACTGTGATTTATTACAGGCGAAACAAGGAGGATTCCAAAAACATTACTCCTATAAGGGAAGGTAACTCAATCTCCAGCAAAAATAAACAGCCATGTTTAAATAAACCTTCTGAGAAGTGCTACTGCCCTTTTCCCTAGAAATTGGGGGAGCATTTCTTTGCCCTGATATCGTTCTGCTGTGTGAGACGCTGACCCAGGGATCTTGTCTGGTTTGGGTGGCCTGGTATGACATCAAAGGATAAAAAGCAGAGAACAAAGGGAGAAATAAAAGTATTATGAGCTGCAGCTGAAGTGCCTGACAGATGTTGGGTGGTTGCTTGTGGGAACTGCCTTCCATCTCTGGAGCAGAGGGCTCACCCTGCTCACTGCCCAGGCTCCTGCTTGGGAAGGGCTGGGATGGGCAAGGTCTTTCCCCAGTACACCATCCCAGAGGCCACTGGTCAGTGGTTTAGGGACTTCCCCCAGCTCTCCCATGGACAGTGAATTCAATAAATCACAGCAACACTTAGGTCACACACCCTGTAAGTGTCCTCACAGACTTTAGAGCTTTCAGCAGTACCAACAAACCCAAGAACAACCTTCCCACGGCTCAGAGGATGGGATCTGGCCCCTCTGCACTGAGCCTCTCCAGACCTTCTTCCCTTCCTACTAGGAAAGGTGGGAAGGTTAAATATCACCTTCTTTCCTCCTCTCCTGCTTTGGCACCAGGACGGCAAATTGCTCTACACAACCAATGGAAGTGGGTAAATAAGAGTTTGGGAACAAATGCAGATCTGCAAGAGAAGCCAGGTCGTGGGCTTTCCTCCAAGATGGCAAATTGCTCTACACAACCAATGGAAGTGGGTAAATAAGAGTTTGGGAACAAATGCAGATCTGCAAGAGAAGCCAGGTCGTGGGCTTTCCTCCAAGATGGCAAATTGCTCTACACAACCAATGGAAGTGGGTTAATAAGATTTTGGGAACAAATGCAGACCCTCAAGAGAAGCCAGGTCATGGGCATCCAGCCTGGCAAAGCTTCTGCAGAAATGGCATCCACCTGCCCACTGGTTTAAGTCATGCTCAAACTTCTTATCAGGCACGCAGCACCCCAGCCTCTGATGGCGTGATGTGTGGAGAGCCCCAGGAAATTGCCACTTCCCCAGAGCCCTTGCACAACCCCCAGGGATTTACTGCCTCCACTGAGCCCAAGGCACGCCCTCTGCCTCCTCTGCTGCTGGCCTTGCTCTTTGCTTGACTTCCTTATTCCAGAATTGCTCCTTAATTAACACAAGCTATTAGGAAAACTCACTGCAGTAATGTCAATCTCGTTCTCTCCACTGAGATAAGACGTAATTAATGACACGAGGCAAATTAGTCATACAGTTGCTTGGGTTTGTAGATCTCTGAGATGCTGTGAACACATCACTCAGACTCAAGGTGGATTTTTTTTTTCTTATTAAGCTTATTGTGATTTATGAAGTTCATCAGCAAGAGGAAGGTAATTAAACCAGCCTTTTCTACCACACTTTAAAACGAGTAGGATAAAGGATGGGAAGAAAAATAGCAAGACTTGTCTTTATGGATTTCTGTGATGATGAAAAGGCTGGCAAGGATAATTTACTCATGAGTTAATAGTGATCTGAGCTGCTGTGGTCAGCTGAGAACAAGAGCTTGCCTGTAGCTTCAGGCAAATCAGGCAGGGTTAAATCCCTGAGGAGCCCAGGCAGCTGGGACATGCTAAGTGCAAAGCAGGCAGTGCTGCCAAGGCTCCTTTTCCAGCCTGTGGGACAGCAGGACACCTTGGCCCAGGCTCCAAAACAGCTGGCATGGGAACCAGGGAGCTGCTGGCCAAGAGAAAATGGCAAGGGACGAAGCATGTCTGCAGCCACAGCCTTGCAGGGAATTGCCTGCTGGCTCCCAGTCTCAGTGTTACCCATCCATGGCTGGATAAACACCCTGAGGCAGTCCTGAGGAGAATCACAGCCCCCAGCTGCTCATTCAGTGCTAGAGGAGTCCCCTTTGAGGTGTGGGACATCTCCCTTATCCCTGGGCCAAGAATTCCTCCTGTATCCCATGCCCTGATGCCAGCCCTTGTCTCTGTTGATGGCCAGGCTCTGGCTCAGCTCTCAGTCAGCTCTCCAGACTGAGCTCCATGACTGAAAATGCTTTGGGAACACCCTCCCCTTGCAGCCAGAGGCCTCTGGAGAAGGCAGGACAAATGGAGGAAAGCTCGTGGTCCCAGGATGGGAATGAAGAGATGGACACCTGTGTCTCTGCCCCACCTTCCCTGAGGGCAATGACAATCAGTTTGCCCAGAAACCTCAGCAGAAGGGACATCCTGATGCCTCAGGAATCTCCTGGTGGAAATGGAGGTGGATTTTCAGGGGCTTTCTAACTGGGCAGCAAGGCAAAGAGGGGAAGATTAAGGGTCTATAATTTGGGCAGAGACACGCTGAGCTAAACCACGATCAAGCAACATTTTCCATTTGTGACTTCAGCCCTAAGTGTTTCAACTGTCTGCTTGGGAGATCCAGCTCATCACCCCAAGCCCCTGTGAGGCAGGAGGTCCCACCTGAGACCCTCTGCAGAGCTCCTGAACCACACAGACTGCACAAATAACCCTGCAGGAAAGCTCCATTTCAAAGCAGTTTGCAGTGAAAATAAAGCACTTCAGCACAAGGTGTTCCTCGAAGTACATACCTGTAAGCATGTGTTGTTGTGATCTTTTTGTATCACTTCCCAGATTGATTAGAAATGGACCTATTAAAAAAAAAAAAAAAAAAAAAAAAAAATTTTCNAAAAGAACATAAAAAAAAAAAAAAAAAAAAAAAAAAAAAGATCTTCAGAGTGGTCAGGAAAACCCCACCTGAGTTATGTTCTCTGGCTTCTCAGGCTGGGCTCCTTTGGTGTGGATTGTGTCACACATCCTAATACAACTTCAAAGGAGACACTTAAAAGAACTCAGAAACCACCACCATAAACTGACTGAGAGAGTATTTTAAGAAGTACTTTAACAATTCAACTCAAATACCTTTCATAGACAGGAACAACATTGAACTGCAGGGCTTTTTTCTTTTCCCCATGGGGTAGTTAGTTTTATTCCTCCCCCAAAAATGAAATACTTACCTGTTCTTTCTGGCAGCTTTCACATTTCCATCATTTGGCAACACAGCAAGGATGTCCTCCTCCTCCTCCCTGAAAAAGAACACATGGCTGACATAAGCTTTTTGATTGTAATATTTGTGCACACAAGCAGTGGGGATCTCTTACCTGCTTTGTTGTCACTTCTTGAGCTTTGCCTGCCACACTGATCTG
Organism: Leptocoma aspasia; assembly: GCA_013399835.1. Taxonomy (NCBI): domain Eukaryota; kingdom Metazoa; phylum Chordata; class Aves; order Passeriformes; family Nectariniidae; genus Leptocoma; species Leptocoma aspasia. The sequence goes on from VXAX01003555.1 coordinate 295,931, forward strand.
ATAAAATACAATGTTGATAGAACAGATTTATATCAGGGAGGATTTAGCCTGGAAAGTAGGATCCTCTCCCCATAAACATTCCCAGCTTCTAAGGCTGTGGAAACAGAGCATGGAACTCCTAAAAGGAAGAAAAAAACAGGGGAAAGAAAACACCATCTACCAGGTAGCAGGCTGTGGTTTTGCTGGATTGGTTAAAACAAGGAGCACAACCAGGTTATTGTGAAGGTTTGGTACCTCCTTAACATTTTTGGTTCAAAAAGTACCTCTTGGTCTGGGCCTTTTTGGGCAGATCACCACAGAAAAGGTGAATGGAAATCCACTGATTAAAGAGTGTGCATTTGCAACACTAAGAGATATCAGCCAGCCATAAAAGAGCTGTAAATCAATATTTCATATCTGGTCACACCAGTAGCCATAAGCAATTTGTGATACTCTCACGTGCCTGATCCATGACATCTTTTATGACTTTATCTGCAGATTTCCTCAGACCTGGAAGTGTCCAAGGCCAGGTTGGATGGGGGTTGGAGCAACCTGGGATAGAGGAAGGTGTCCCTGACCATGGCAGGGGCTAGAACAAGATGGTTTTCCAACCCAAACCATTCTGTGATTCCAGAGTATCTGGATGGTATTCCCAGTATGGTATTCCCAGTATCTGAACACTAAGGGTATTTCTCTATATTTATTTATATATATATTTCAGGAAATTAAGGCTGCCTGAATAAACCTGTATCTCCCAGCAGCCAGGTTTCACAGCATCGTGGCAAAAGGACCATGGGAAAGGCAGAGGTGTGGAATTGGTGTCTGTTTCAATAAATGCTTCATACCTGAGTAAAGACTCGGGTAGGGTCTGCTCCCAAATTACCTCACCTCTGTATTCCCACCTCCTCTAGGCCACTCTTCAGGCCTGCCCCAAGATGGTCTATAGGTGATACAGCCTTCTCTTATTATTCTATTCCTACATTTAAAACTTCCATCGCCTCATCACTGCCACATTTTAAATAAATTTAAGGGCACAGGTATTTTTTAGCTGCTTAAGAACATTTACTGATGGAAATTTAGATTTCCCTGGCAGCTGACTATGGGGTTTGAAGCTGTAAAATTTAATTAAACCGCTAAAGGAGGGATAAAATAGAACTAATTGTTGTTCCCCAGCTAAAAGTAACTTGGCTGACATCACCTGGGCAGCAAACAGAAAACCAGGGAGCTCCACACATCTCCCACTCTTGGCTGGAGACTTTGGTGCAAGGAAAGACAAACTCCCCACTGTCCTGGATGAGTCTGTGCCCTCTCCACACCAGGAACAAGGACATTAAAGTCTCTCAGAGCTGTCTGACCTTGAGGATGATCTTTCCTGTTTAATTTGACCGCCCTAAAACTTGGGAGTAGAACTGCAATTTCAAACTGGTAATTACTTGGCAAGTAAATAAACTACAGCAGTGCTGGACCCTGAAAAGTTAAACTACCATGTGAGCTTTCATTAAGTACTTTATTCATACTTGTTTTCTAGAGAAAGCCCCCAAATTTGAATTAAAACAGAAGAGTCAGCAGGAGGAGAAAGTGCAAGCTAAGTGCAAGATACTTATTTTGCTTTCAGTTGCTGCATTAAGGACAAGAAGCCAAGAGCAAAATATTAAATAAACACTAGGAAATACTAAGGTTTTGGTGTTTCATGACAATTGTTTTCAGATGGATAGACATAAAATAATCCCACATCAAACTAACTGTGTCTGACATGCCTGCCACCAGGTATGATCCAAGAGAGGCAGATATGGAGGAAGTGGTGAAAGGGAGGATAAATCATTCAGCCAAAACCCCCTCCCAGTTCCTCCAGTCCATTCCAGTGAGCACTGAGGGTTGTTAACACCCACTCCTCTCCAGTCAGTGGTGCTTGTCAGGATTTTCTTCAAGCAGCATTCCTGAAAGGTCACCACTGACAGAAGCATCCTGCTGTAAAACGTGCCCTCAAACACCTGCAGAACAAACTGGTTTTCCAGCAGGATCAGAAGCTGGACTGGGCAGGAAGATGCTGCACATGGGACCTGCTGTGCTGAGGGTAAAACCTGAATTAGGAATTTTGTGTTGCTCAGAAGCTCAGGGAGTGAAACTACACTCAGATGACACCAACAGAGACTGACACTGCCACGGCTCCTCCTGTTGAAGGAACATCAGGAAAGGATATTCCCACAGATCCTGTCAGGTCTTTGGCCACAGCATATGCAGAGCTCTTGATAGCTCATGGAATGCCACCCCTGAACTCATTCCATCTCTGGAAGGGGGTGTTTTGAGCAGCACTTGGAAATGGCAGCATCAAGCTAAACCTGTTCAAAATTAAGAATTGCCCTGGAGGAGCTAATGCAGAAAGGAGTGTGAATTCCAGTAAATAACAATGGAGGATCAGTGTTCCTGTCCCTCACAGCTGCAGGAGGAAAAAGCCAAGTTCTATCTGTTCCAGGTCATCTGTTTCAAGACATCCAGGAAACAAGCTACCCATGAAGTTAGGCAGGACACTCAGACACTGGATTCCATCCTGGAGAACAAACAATAAGGAGAAGGAATTTCTTGCCTTGCCTTTCCTGAAATCTGAACTGCTGTTAACCAGCCTGGTTGAACAACAAACCCACGATCCCATCCCACACAGCACCCCTGGATTCAGCAGAAGGAAACGTGGGATTTTGTGATTTCTGTCTCCAGAGAAGTGCCCTCTTCTGACACTCCCAGCCACAGGACACACCACAATTCATGTTCTCTACCACAGCCCTTTGAGGAGCAAAGGAAGACATTTCTCCATGACTGCTGTCTTCCAGGGATGAAAACATAAGACCAGATTTACTCACAAGTTTCTTCCAGGGACGGCAAAGAGAAGGAGATGGAAAGACAGGAGCATTTCTAGTAGGTGAAGTCCCTTCTGAAAGGTCCACATAACCCATGCCAGGATTACCATAGTTTGCATTGAATGTTTCCTTTTAGCAATAAAATTTAAGGCTGAAATCTGAGCTCTTGAAGCCCTGGTAACTTGAATGCCACAAAAAAAGCTCAGCTCTATACCTGCTCTTTTTTCATGTGTGAAATATGAAATATCTGGGCAAGAAAGTTGAAACTAGATGACCCTTAAGGTCCCTTACAACCCAACTCATTCTATGATTCTATGAAATATGAAAATTTGAAGTTGCAAGCAATATTCTGATGCCCTGCAAGCAACTTTCCCTCTTCCAGGTATAGAAAACCAAAAAATATCCATGAAAACCTTCCCCTTCCATTGCCCTAAGTGTGCTTGGAGCCCATCTAGCAGACCACCTGTATTCCTTTATTCTGGAATTTTCTTTGGAAGCTTAAGGAGCTTTTTGGAGCACGGAGGGGCTCTTTTTGCTGTGCTGTGGACAAAACGAGTCCCATGCCTCAGCCATCTCCCACTGCAGGACATCCTTGTTATTCCAGCTCCTCCGTGGGATGGCAGGAGCCAGGATCAAGAGAAGCACAGTGGGTGTGCAGGAAGAACGAGGTGACCTCCAGCTCTGCTCAGAGATGGGTGTTTATTGCTTTCCCAAGAAGATAAAGCTGAGCTCAGTCCCTTTCGTGCCAGCACTACTGAACCATTCTTATTTCCTGTATGTGGAGGTGGGAATGTCATGCTTCAGCCCTGATTTGTGCTTTTCTTTTTTTTTTTTTCTTCTTATTTTGTGGTTTCCTTGTGCTAAAACTGCCTGGGAGATGTGTGCTCTGTAATGCTGAGAGGCAGCTGCTTTCATGTGAGCTCACAGCCCCTTGAGCAGTGCCAGCAGTGAAGGTGCTACTGGAGGAGGTGTTTTTATTGCCAGGATTTCTCCTGTCTCTGGGGCTGAGGCACCACAGCAGATTGTTAAAACTGCTCAGAGCAGCAGCAAAAAACCCCTCAGAGCTCTTTAGGCTTTGTTAAAATGGATTGGTGCACATTTATGACCTGCATGGGATTTTATCACAGGGTTTCTGTCTTGGTGCAGAGGATTAAAACCAAACATGAATCTCTTTCTGTCTGCTGCATCTTTCAGGAGCCAGCACTGGCACCAATGACTCTCTTCCGTTTCTTTCCTGACCAGACCAGCAATTTAACCCCCTTTTAAAAGAAGCAAACTGGCTTTAGTTTCCATTAGAGTGAGGGCTGATGAACCTGGCCCTCCACTCTTCACAAGGACACGAGGACAGCAGTGACAGCCAGCAGCAGCAAGAGTCACCAAGGAAGATCCACGCTGCCCAAAATAAGTTCCAAAACCTCAGTTATTCCCCTGGAACACATGGTTTAATAGCTTAATGAATCTGAGAATTTCTGTGTAAGGGAGAGCTGGAGGGCAAAGGCTCTGAGCCAGAGTAAGGACTTGAGCAAGGGGGCATTGTAATGGCATTAATATTTATTATAATTACATCAGTAATTGTACTCAGGGAGATGATTTCTACTTCTTTTGTGTTAGATACACAAGGAAGACTTCAGTTTATCTGCTTTCAATTACAAACATCTCTGAAATGACAAAACCTTCAAGGCACAATAGATATCCTATTTACAGATAATTTCCCTAGAGAATGATCCACATTTGTACCTTCAAAAAAGCAATTAAAGAGTATCTGCACAACCAAATGTCACCTCACCTCTGACCAGCACACCCTTCCTCTTGGTGAATCCCCTACAAACCCAATTTCGTTCTATGGAAAAAAAGAATTGTCCCAAATCATTTCACTCTTTCTAAACCCAGGCCATGTTTAACAAAACAATTGTCATAAAGATTTCAGACATCCTAAAGCTGAAACAACTCACTGAGCTTCTCAGTGAGAAAAGATCAAATGAAAAAAAGATGAGTCTGGCAGTGTGATTTCATTAAGATGCCAGTTAAACTTGCAGTAGGGACAGCAAAAACAGGAAAAAAATCTCCCAAGAGCTCCACAGTGCAGCCCCTGCTGCCCTGATAAAATGGGAAATCATCCAATGGAGCAGAAAAATCTGAGACTGACATCCCTTCTTGCAAAGTTACAGCCTAATTAGAGAAGCTACAGAGAGAGTAGACAGCTCCTCTTGACAGCAAACCCAGGAACTACTAAACCCCCAGCAGAAATTACTTTCAAAGTCATGTAATTTAAAACATCCATTCAGAGTAGGGAGTAAGGAGTAGGAGAAAAACTTCCATAAGAAATAGATCAGGAACTTCCTTTCATTCTCTGCTTCTTAGAACTTTCCAATGAAGGAAATTTCTTTTTTGTCTTAAATTATTGTATAATCTCAAAAGCTAGAGTATTTTATCTAGAAGCTTGTTTTTCTACAAATAATTATTACCAAAAAATAATAAGGGAAGAATTGTACCTAATTTCTGGCTCCTTCAATTGCTTTCCTGGGATGATCTTGCAGAGTGGTTTATACGTCCCTCAGCATCTGCTCCTAGAAATAAAATAAAACAAATAAATAATCTGCCTTTCAGGGTGTTTCTTTTTAAAACAAAACCAGAAATAACTCCACTTCGCCCTCCACTTTTGCCAAAGCACTTCAGAAACATCAAGCTCCCTACAAACCAAGGTGAGGTGCTGAGGGGTGAGAAATAAATAGGAGGGTGTTTATTGCAGTGTAAACATCAACCAAATAACAGCTCTGGGGCTGCCAGAGTGCCACTGGTGATGGGCAAATCCTGTGACAGCAGCAGCAGCAACCATCAGCTGAGGTACAAAGCCATGAGGTGCTCCCTGGAGGATCCTGGAGCACTTGGAGGGACACCCAGGACGCTCCAAAAAATCTCATGGATGCATCCCCCAGCACTCCTCCAGCTGGGCCCTCTGCCAGCACATAGCTGGTGTCTAACCAGTTAAACCACAAGGAATTTCTCTTGGTCCAGTCAGGAAGATTTAAATATTCCCTTTTTTTTGGTTGGCTTTTTTTTTTTTTTTCTCTTTATGGCTGGAATTGCTCAATGAAAGCTTTGCAATGACAGAATGGCTATGGGGGGAAAAAAAAGATTGTGCTTGTCCCTGACAGGACTGAGGGCACTGAGCAGCCACCAAGGTTGGGAGGTTCCTGCATCTTCTCCCTGTCCCGTGTCTCTGTACATCCCCATTTGGGTCCCCTCCTGCCACAGAGGGGACCCAGGCAATTCCTTCACCTCTGGCTGAAATTCCCTATGGCAACAATCCAGCATTTTCCAGGACCAGCAGGTTTAGGGGTGTGTGGATGGAATCCTTTCAGGAGCCAGAGAGCAGCAGTGCAAACTCTAAACTCACTTCTAATCCAAGAAGCTTTAAAAGAAAGTCTAATTTTTTGCAATGAAATATTAGTTCTTAGGGGAGAGGAGAGGGCCTCACTATGGCCCCATTTGGAAGCCAGGCTAGAGACACTGGCTGTTTGCTGAGGCACATCCTCTTCCCATCCTATCCTATTTTCCCTAAAATAACCCGACCAAGCAGTAATTCATGGTTATTGACTAAGCTATAGAAAATCTCAGGGGAATCGAGGAGATAAATGGCCTTTGGTTTTCCATAAATAGGAGTGATGGAAACAGAGCCTTTATGTTGCCTCAGGCACTGCCAGGAGGGTTTGCAGCTTCCCTGCAGATCTGTAGGATTATATTGCTCTGTGCCTAAAAACATATTTACACTGGGAACAACTGGCTGGGTGGGAATGGCACTTTTTATACTGACAAACCACTGGAAAATGAAGTCCTTGGTAGACTTTTGCACCACACTGAAAAAATGGAATTGAGGAAAACATAAAGGCAGTGAATTGGCATTAATAATGGTGAAATTCTCTGGCTTTTTTGGCAAGTGTCTTCCCAAAGCAGCTCCTCATTGTGTCCACCCTCCTGCAGCTCCATCTCCCCCGTTTGCTCCCTGTGGAAATGTGGTGCTGGAAGGGCAGATATTGGATTTGACCCACCTCTTCCCTGGTCATTTTTATTCTTCTGGGTAATCTCAGGCTCTTCCAGCTGGGGAGGCTGTTGAAGCAAGGTTAGTTCTATTAAACACAGCTGCTCCTGGAGCTGTTTAGAAGATGGGATTGCTGTTGCATGAGCAAACCTTCACGCTCGTTACTACAGCCTTAACCTTCCTTTTATTAAATCCACTGGATTAACGGCACAAAGGGCACTGATTCCCCTGGAATTGCAACAGAATCCCTGAGTGCGCTCTGGGCTGTGGTCAGCACTAGCACAGAATCACAGAATTTAGAGTCACTGCGTTGGAAGAGACCTTCAAGATCATCGAGTCCGACCCAGCCCCAACACCTCAATAAACCCTGGCACTGAGTGCCACATCCAGGCTTTGTTAAACACACCCAGGGATGGTGACTCCAGCACCTCCCTGGGCAGAACATTCCAGTCCTTGATCACTCTTTCTGTGAAAAACTTTTTCCTAATATGCAACCTAAATTTCCCTTGGAGCAGCTCGAGGCTGTGTGCTCTGGTTGTGTCAGTGCTGCCTGGAGACAGAGCCCAGCCCCAGCTGAGCACAGGCACCTTTCAGGGGTTGCAGAGAGTGCTGAGGTCACCCCTGAGTCTCCTTTTCTCCAGGCTGAGCACCCCCAGCTCCCTCAGTGGTTCCTGCACATCAGGGGGCAGTGCCCACCCCAAGTTTGGTGCCCAGGCTGTGTCACAGTCCCAGCACAGCAGGTGAGCCAAGGCTGGCTCAGCCTGAACGGGTTCAGGTGACATCTGCCACACCTGCGGGTGGTGACACGAGGGGAGAAACCCTGACAAGCCCCTCTGGTGTCATCCTCCCCAGCAGCAGCAGCAGCAATTCAGTGGATACAAGAGGAAGCACATCACATCCCTCCAGCCCAGAAGCAGGAGCAGAGGGCTCCAGGAGCAGGAAGAGTTGCAGTTTGTTGGCTGTCAGCACTGATTCATGCACGCAGCCTGGATGTACATCAAATCCTCTGCTGGAAAAGCAAGATTAGTCATTGTTTCCAGAAAAATACAGCTTGCAGCAGACACCACAATGTATCTCTTTTCTTCTGCAGTTACTCATGCAATTATTTCTTGCAGTCTTCGTTGGCTGATTGGAAAAATTCAAACATGAAATTAATTATAGAGCTCATTAATTCCTCTGCCCCTGGACAAAACCTGTGTAGACAAAGCAAAGGCTTTGTCTGGTGTGGCTGAGGGATGAGGGGTCTATTGCTTCTTTATGGGGTTGCACATCATCCCCCAAGGAAAAGGGGTCAACCTTTCCCCAGGAGAGAAAGAAAAACTTGGCATGAGGGCAGGAAACACTTTGGGGTTTTTTTTAATGTGACATCCCTCTCCCTGAGGACATTTGCCCTCTTCCCTGGGCAGGGCAGGCAGAGTTTTGCATCCAGACTTCAGCTGTAATCCCATTTTTGAATGAGCTGCTGCTGCCCTTCACCAGGACTGCTCTTCCTGACACTGCTAGCATTTATTTGTCATGGCTGGGGCAGAGGAGTGAATGCAATCACACATATATCCATTTCTGAGAAAGGCTTTTAAAGCTCTCCAAGATGCTTGCACTCTGAGTATTCCTATGGATCATCTGCCAGACCACCAGCCATGAGGCACCATCCAGTGTAGCAGCTCTCTGTTATTTGATGCATTCCTCCAGTTGGAAATAATCAAACCTTGCTAGAGCTGTGTGGAAGAGCAGGCTTGAAATATTGTGATATGTTAGGAAAGCAATATGATTGGCATCACATAATAATAGGCAAAATTATCTTTATATCATAAATAATCATATAAATAGCTATATAAATAATTATCTATAATTATTTAATTAATTATAATTTATTACTTATCAATAATATAATTAAATAATATATTATGAATAAATAATATTATTGTTTAATTAATAATATAATAAAATAATTATACAAATAAATATATGTACAAATAATTGTATAA
>VXAX01003555.1:309377-337663 GCA_013399835.1 Leptocoma aspasia
AAAATACATATATATATATATATATTTATATATATAAAAGAAAGACCCAGTTTCAATTTTGGAATTTCTAGGGACGCCAGCCCTTGTTTATTACCATCAATCTGTAAAGTCAAAGCTCTTGGGGCCATTTTCATCAAATGATAACCAAAAGCAGTTCAAAAATGACAAGAGCAAATGCACTCTGACTGCAATACGGCTTAATTTTAACCAGCAGGAGTTTCAGGGGGATTTAAAAAAAAAGGAAAAGAACTTGTTGACATGAAGCATGTGGAGTCACTCATCCAGCATTGTGTAAGGGCTGTAAATCTGCCTAGAAAAGAGGCATGAAATGCATCATAAAAAATGTATCATCAAAACTATAAGATCAGCTTAAAATTTATGGTAGGTAACTTGGGGAGAGCGTTACATGTCTGAACTTTAAATCAAATGCTCTTCAGCTGTATAATCCTGCAAGCTTTTGCACAGAGCTCCTTTTTCTTATTTCCCTCTGCTTGCACCAGCTCTCAGCAGTAAAATCCCCACACTATTTTCTGTAAATTCAGCAATGAAAACTCTGTAATCTGAAAGTCAATACACAACCCGCCACAGCAAGTGAGTTACAGCAGAAGCATCACTGGTTTAAACTTTGGGGGAAAATACAGCTCAATAATGAAACAGAGAATTTGTCCTCTCCTGCAAAGGTTTTGTTGACTCAACTAATGCAGATCCCCATTCTCCTTATTGCTTTAAGATGTTCTTCTGACTCCATAACGCCACTGTAATCATCTTTTTGGTGTTAGTTTCTCTTTCTTCATCTCCCCAAAGACTGTTATTGTCTTTCTGTGACCAGTTGAAAACCAGATGGGGAGGATAAAGGGGTGAAGATTTGGGTGCCTACCTGATTTTTGCTGTGCCTGGTGAGTATGGGTAAGCATAATCAAAATTAAATCATTAAATTACTCTCTAAAGCCTAATAAAAATCGTTCTTTTGGTTTTACTGTTGTGCCAAGGGAGTGGGGGTCATGATCCTTCCAAATTACGTGGGGTCAGAGGTTCATCTCACCCAAATTTCTCTGCACTACAAACCAGCCAACAAATTGCCCAGCACAAATCTACAGGAGGTCTCTGAATCTCTAATCATTCATCAAGAAAAGGCTGCAGAGAGCAATGGGGGAAAGATTCTCCTGCCCACTGAAAAAACACAAAATAAGAGCAGTTTCTAAAACAAACCAAGGCTCATGTTTTCCCTGGTATCTCCTGCAGCTTCTTGGTTTTTCTGATAATTCTTGAAGATGAAGTACTGAACCACAGTCCTTACACCTGGAGTAATTTATGCCACATATTTATATTATTGAACAGTTTCATCTTAATTCTTATTGCAATCTGGGATGCTCTGTGCCTTTCCCCTGTTTTTTGGAGCCCTGGGACCCAGCATTGTGCAATCCCCCATTGCTGCAGCTCTGCCAGTTGTAGTGGAAAAGTTTGAGCAGGAAAAAAAGCTCCTTGGCCAGACACCAAACATTCTCTTCAAAATTAATGTCAGGGTTTTACCAAGGCTCAGCTTTCATGGCTAGCAAGAGCTGCTGTGGCCTAGATTTGCAGCAGGCTGCTGACACCTTCATCCATCCTGCTGGGACTGTCCCCAGGGGTGGCTTTGCAGGGGAACCCAAGGTTTGCCTCTGTTCCCAGCAGACTGTGAGTGAAGGCTGGGCTGAGTTTAAGCATTTCCTTACTCTGACAGCTGATTTGTAGCTTGCAGCCTGCTGCTTTCCCAGCCATGAATTCGTGCTCCCACTGCCATCATCTCCCAAGCAAACAGAAACCTTTCCTGTCACCTCATCATCATCATCATCACCAAAGCCAGGATCACAGGCCAGAGAGCAACACAGAAACCTTCAGCAGACAACATAAAAACTGGGACTAAGCTCATCCTGGGGCCAGAAACAAACACCCATGTTTGTGTTTAGGCAACCCAAAAGCTGCTAAAGCCTGACCTGTTATGAACATGTGACACATGAAATAAATTTGCTGAGTATCTCCAGGTTAAGCCAGACACTGCTGCCACTGGGCAGCCCAGGTGATGTTTGGTGTTAACGAGAGGTACAATAAGCAGAGCAGAATTTTGGAACTCCTGGATGGGCAGTAAGGCCTTTGTAACCCCTGAGTGAGCAGGGATAGTTGTGTGACCCTAAAACTCACAGGTTGGTGCCTGAGGTCTCTCCTGGACAAGGGGAGGAGGAGCAGATGTTACCTTCATCCCTTGCTCAGCTGCACTGATGGGCTTCCCAGTCTGGAATTGGGGACAGAGACTTCCCAGCCTTCATCCAGATCTGGCTGGGAGAAATCAAAGGAGCTTCCCAGTGACTGCTTTCCCAGAGTGCTGAAAAACCTGGGTAGAGAAGAGACAAACAGGTCTGTGACCCCTTGCTTGGTACAAAAGGTGACTCTCAGCAGGCCCTGGGAAGAAGCTGGCACCATCACCCAGAGTGACAACAATCCTGCTTGCAAGGCCCAGGAGATCCTAGGATAAAGTGAGGGTGAAATGTGGGAGAAAAGGACAGGAGCACAGATGGAAGGCAGAGGCGAAGGCAGAAACAACAGCCCCCAAATATCTGAGTGCAAGGTCTGTGGATCTCCTTTTCCAGACTCGTGTCCCTGTCCCCTGCTGCCTGCATGTCACATCCCATCTCTCTCCAGGATGGATCTCTGCCCCTTTTGTCCTTTTGGCTTTGACATTTGGACCATCAGGGCAACAAACACTGATCTCTGAGGAGCAACTCCTGATTCCAGCACACCATGTCCTGCACCACATTCCAAGTCTCCTCTGCTCCATTTTATCACTGAACTCTTGGCTGCATCTTCTGCTTTTTTACTTTTTTTTTTTTTTTGTCCTTTTGCCTATTTCTTTTTTTATTTTTTAATTTTTTTCAGCAAGCTTTTCTATAGCAATCTGCTGGAATGAACAACCAGCCTGTGTCAGCTGGAGCTGAACATGGAGCTGAGATGCCTGTGAGCTGAATGCTCAGACAGTTGTTCAGGGTGGAAACTCTTACCCAGCAGAGCCTGGTGGCTGATTTTACACAAGGCTCTCCATCTCATCTCTAGGAACCTTTGCATGCAAACCTTGCAGATGTGCTCACCAACAGATGCAGCAGCTAGAGAAGAGTTTGGGCTCGAGCCCTTTGCCACCACTGGCCAAACCCAGTGCCTCAGTTTCCCTGCAAGGTCCCTGAATTCTCTCAAGGCTGGATTTTGTGGATTCAGGACTGCCCATCACCCCTGCAAATGTTGGAACTGCTCTGGAGGACACTAAGAGGTGGGAGCACTTTACACCCAGATTTTGAAAAAGTTGAGATCCAAAATAATTTTCAGGTGCCCAAATGAGAGCAAAATCTTTTCAGTCCAGCCCTTCCTCACCCTTCACAGTCCTATAAATCCAATGGCTGTGCCACAGGGAACATCCCAGAGCCCTTCATCTGCAACAGGGAAGAAAATCCCCTGGAGTAAAAGAGGAACAAGAAGCTCCCCCTGGCACCACTTCTCCTGAGCTTTCCAGGTACTTCGGGACCTCTCCCACATGGCTGCAGCCCCAGGTCCTGGGAACAAATCAGTTTTCATTTGCTCTTTTGATTTTGGGGCTTTACTCCTTTGCAAAGGATCTTTCTTGACTTTAAAACAAAAGCATGAAAGAAGGGGGAAAATAACAGAACCCCAGGGAAAAAGCAGTAGTTAAAACATAAAAGTTGTTAGATTTTAAAAATGCATTACTTTTTAAACCATTCATTTGAGGGCTGTTGATGCTCTTGGTACACTTAAAGGTGGAAACACGAAGCTCAGAAAATTCAGAGTAGGGGATTAAGCAGCTCCCTTCTCCCAAAGGGGGATTGCAGAGCTTGGTCATGTTTTTCCTCCTTGTTTCTCAACCCAAATCTCCTGAGGTCACTTCAGCAGGTCTGAGTTGGGTTGTGCAGCAGGACATTTGCATAGGAACAGCCCTCCCTGCACAGCTAAGAGAAGAGGAAAAAAAAAAAAGTAAATTATTAAAGTAAGAAAAAGTTAAGTAAACTTTTAAGTAGGCTTTGCTGGGTATGAATGAGGCAGAGATGTGTCCCAAGGGCTGGGTGGGCTGTCACTTGTCTGCCTCACTCTGCCCCACCCCATGTGGATCCTCCTGAATGCTCCAGAGCTGGAGGCATCCCAGTTTTGGGTGAGGAATTCCTTGGGAGAGCTCATTGCAGGGCTTTGAGGGAAAGCCCTAGGTTTGTGATTCCCTTTGCACAAAATAAAAGGCATCAAGCCTGACTCTGGCCCAAGCCTGGCAGTTTGCCTGTGGAAAGCACAACAGTATGTAACATTCCTCGTGCCAATGGACAGCCCAGTAACTATTTTAATTACTGCTTTTGGTAACTGAGTCGCAATAGAGAATTCAATAGGACATTTTTGGGTTCTTAACTCACAGTCGATACATTCCACCTCCATATCCTGGGGAGGTGCTGTAGCCAGGATTATTCTGGTTTGGAGACACTTAAACCAGTTATGTTTAAGGGTAGTCATGGCACATTTGTCCAGACCTGAGCAAATTCTACCCAAGATTCCCCCAAACATTTTTGGTTGGTTTGAGTGGCTGATGGGACCAGGAGCACCTTGCAACTCTGAGCCCACAAAAAGCCACCTCAAGTTTCCAACAACCTGTCAAAGATCAGGAGAAAAATGATTTGGGAAGGATCGTGGAAAGCAAGACAGCTTTACAAAACTAAGGATTTAGATGAAAATATGATGGTGGTGGTGAAAAGGAGATGTGAGGGAGAGCTGCTGCACTGTCCCCCTGCAATCACTGTCACAGCCTGCACAGCCACAGCTGTGACTGACAGATCAGTGACTGATGTGCAGGCAGCAGAGGACCCAGCACTAACCACCCCTCTTTTCCTTCCCCTGCACTCACACTTTTTGGTTTTAAAGTTCCCATGCCCCTTATTTCAATTAATCAGAGCCAGTTCCCATGCCCCTCACTTCAATTAATCAGGTGTCCACCTGTTCCCCTCAGACTGAAGTGAACATCCATTAAAAACCAAACCACAGGACACATTTAAGCTTTCCAGAAATGAAACAAAATCCTAGGAAATACCTCGATGCCTTTGTCCCAGGGAATGCTGACTCTCATTTCTGACCATTTCTCCAACAGCTGCTTGGAGCTGCTGGGAAGGATGCTCCCCTCAGCCCTGGACTGCTTCCACCCTGTGGATTCAGGAGCAGAGTCAGGACACCTGTACCTAAAAGCAAAGCCATCCAAGCCTGGCTGGATTTGCTGCCTGAGAGGGATTATTCTTCTCAGATGAGAAGGAACTATTCAGCCCTGGTTATACTGGAAAGACAATGCTGTATTTCTTACAAGAACTGGGACGTTAATTCCTGGCACAACTCAGGACATTTTTTTGCTCTCCTGAAATTCCCCCACCCTGAGTTTACAGTTGGTGCATTAATCATTATTCTCCCCCCCAAAAAAACACAAACTCAACTCCTGCTGCCTCGCCAGTATTGTCTGTCTGTACAGCCCCAGCCCGGAGTTACAGGGCTGAAGGAATGTGCTGCAATGCTCTGCCTTGCCAAGCCTGAGTTTGGGTTATTCTGGCCTTTCCAGGCCTTTAAAAATGAACATATTTTGCTACCTACACTGCTCTCCTGATGGAAGCAGCTCTGCAGCAGGCAGGAGGCCACCAGCCCCCTCAGATGTGCTGCAGGAAGAGGGTGGGTGCTGTCCCTCAGTTCTTGGGGGGGTCTCACTGCTCTCTGGAGGATGATGGATCAGTCTGGGATTTGGCACAGATAAAATAATCTGAATATTTTTGCTGCCACCTTTCTGGGAGTCACCCTGGGCTGTCTGGTCACTGCTGTTGCTGTGCAGATTAAAGAAGAGACACTGCAGTGACAGCTCTGGGCACAGAGCATCTGTGATGGAGGAGCTTTGGCCATGGCCCTACAGCAGTGGGATCAGGGGCTGATCCTGCCAGAGCAGTGGATTTTACTGCTGCAATATCATTGCAGCATAAATAACCAGGCAAACAGCTCAATTTATAACAGCCCAAAGTGACACTCTAAATCTCAACCTGTCTCCAAATAAATCCCCTTGAGGCCGTTGCTAAGATACACCCTCTGCACCTCAGGCTTTTCCTAATGAGCAAGAGTGCAGACTCAAATAAACCTGGCTCATGCCAAGCTCATGGAGCACAGGGCTGGAGCACCCAGGCCAAAAGGCAAAAATCACCTCAGGTAGATCTGAACTCCCACAGGCACCGAGCAAACAGGCACCGAGCAAGCACTGGAGTTGGAGCTATTTATCACCAGCAGGGGCCAGAAAGAAGTGAAGTGGCCCATGAAGCCAAACTTTCTGTGGCTGCTAGAAATGTCAGGATATTCCCCTTCCAGGACCCGACACAATGGCTGTGTCTGGCCAGACCTGCCTTTGAGGGATTGAGCTCCAGCCCTGTCTGGGCAAGGCATCAAACTCCACAAATCTCCATCCAAGCCTCACACCTGGTGGCACTTTGAGCCTGTCCAGACAATCATCTGGAGTTTGTGCTCCACTCCCCCAGCCCTGTCCAGCTGCCAGCCTGCCTGCCTTCACCAGAGACAGCTGAGCAGGTGAATGCCAGCAGGTCCTTTCAAAAAGAAAAGGAATCCTGGGGAAAAAAAAAAACAAACCAGGTTTTAGGCAATCTTAGACTGATGTGAGCCCACATGGCTGACAAGATCCTCCAAGCCCCAGCTGGAAGAAGCTGAGAGTCACAGGGCAGTGTGGGCTCTAATGAGGCTGTGGTGGGACCAATGCTGACTGAAACAGGGCTTCTAAACTCATGGGATCTTCTAAACTCATGGAATCTTCTAAACTCATGGAATCTTCGAATTCATGGAATTTTCTGAATTTATGGCATCTTCTAAACTCATGGCATCTTCTAAACTCATGAAATCTTCGAAATTTATGGAACCTTCTAAACTCATGGAATCACAGAACGGTTTGGGCTGGAAGGAGATCATCTAGATCCAACCTCCTTCCATGGGCAGGGACACCTTCCATAAGAAGTAATTTCACCAGGTAATTCATGACCTCATCCAGCCAAGCTTTGAGAATCTCCAAAAAAAGGGGATTTCACAGCCTCTCTAAGGCTTTGTTCCAGCATTTGAGCACAGTTGAGTGGCTCCTCTCTGTGCTGACTCCTGCCTGGTCAGAGCACCATCAGTTCCTGCAGGCTCTTATTCCCACCAGGCTGTTACATTCCATAGAAGCATCAGCACTGGCCACTATTCCTAGGGGGACAGAATTAACTGAAATTTGAAATGAAGACTTTATTGATGGACTCAAAATATTCAGAAGCCAGGAATATGCTGTTTTTTTCATGGTGACTTTTCATGGTGATTCATTCTCCAGTATTATTGTAGTGGCAGGGTTGGTGTCATCTCAAAATAAGGCAGAAAGCCTGAAAATCATCAGAACTGTAACTGCATTAGACACAGAGCTGGCAACTCAAAATGAAAGGAACAAAACACAATTTCCCTGGTGTCCCATTAACCTCAGAAATACAATAAAAGCACTGAAGTCACCATTCAGGAAAAAAAAATTAAATAAAATCAGCACCTAAATTGCTCCTGAGGAACCTGCTCTTGTAAACCCTGCTTTGAACAGAGATTCCCTCCAACCTCAAATATCCTGGGTGATTTTGGTGGGACTTCAAATAATTTTTCACATTGTTTTGAATTTTATTGGACTGAAATGTGCATTTCTGTGCATTCCTGAAACGTAGCATTAGTGGGGAACTTGATAAAGCCATGGAGTAAAACTGAGAAACTTTTCAATTATATTTGATGCAACTCCAAGCCTGGTCCAGAAATTAATTCATTTTTTTATGGATTTCTCTGCATGAGCTCCTTAAGTCCTCTGTTTACTAGTGGGGCTGTTATGCTCCTACTTGTTTTCTCCCTATCAAAACCACACACCTTCTTTATTTAATTTATTGCACCAATTGCTGAAATTGTGCAACTCCTGTGGATTCTTTCTAAAGCCTTCAGACAGATGACATCCAACAAAGGGAAAGGAAAAAAAAAACAAAGGAAAAAACACCCTTCTCAGAGAGGAAGAACCCAAAGTCTTCTACACCTGGCTTCCAATTTTTGGCAACAGCAAAACCCCAAATTTGCATATTCTAACAGGCATCATTTTGATAGAAATTTGGAATGGGCATCCTTGGTGTCCTGCCACTGAGTTTCCAGAGGAAAATTTTATATATTATATATATATAGCCTGTTGTACCCTTAGCAAAAGGCCTTTGAGATGGATAAAATCTTAAAACGAGCCATTGGGTGCTGGGAAGGGATGGGGGCTGAGGGAAAGGGAACATGGACCTGGAGAAGGATTTGGAAAGGGAGAGGGAAGCAGAGGGGGGAGTGGGGGTGGTCTGGGCAGGAATGCACACACAGCACTGCTGGTGCTTCTGCACCAAAGGACATCACCTGCCCCATCTTCTGCTCCACAGGTCACATCCCTCCCACATCTCAGTAAATTTAGGCAAAAAATGCCAAATGTCCAGAGCACAAACCCTGCTGCAGCTCAGCTCGTGTGGAGGACAGTTTGCTCAGAGAAGAGACAGGAAGGAGGTGACTCACAAAGGTCTCCTCAGAATTCCGACAGCTGTAAGAAGGACCAGGAGGTAACAGCCTGTCCCTGAAGATAATCCAGTCCTAGAACTGGGGCAAAGAACTGGGAACAACACTGGCAATAGAACAGACAGGCTCTTCCTGGGGACAAAAGCCAGAACACGCTGATTTATGGCAAGAGGAGGAGGGATTTATTTTTATTATCCAAGCCAACCTGAATCACTGTAGAGGCAAGAGATCAAAAATAAAGGCCAGGTCCACGTCCTTTCTTGGTTTAACTGCAGTCACTCCAAGAGGATTTTGTTTGAACAAGGGCTCCTGATGTTATGTCTGCACTGAAAAGAAAAAAAAAAAAAAAAAAGTTTCCATTTCAGTTTGGTCAAGCCTCATGAGCTAACCTGGGCTAAAATAGAGGTGAGCAGACTCCAGGCACAGGAGAGGGATGGACTGGGTCAGATCAAAGGTCCTCATGTGCTCAGGGAGGAACACCCAAGCATAGGAAGCCGTGACTAATTCCCACACCATATCCAGCCCTCAGAAAGCCACAGCTTTAGGGAGGTTTGAAGTCACAGGTCCCAACCTGGACATGTTTGTGAGCCTCTCGTGGGCCAACCCTTCCCACGACAGCTGAGCCTCCACAAAACCCCACAGAAATGAGCTCCTGGGCTGGGGAATGGACTGTGGGACAAATTACTGCTCCTCAGCTGACTCAAACCTGCTCCTTCAGGTCAAAGCAGCAGCCCAGAGGTGATTTGGGTTTAGGCTGGGGTTGAATTAAAATTGCTGAATTTACTGAGAGCCTGTGTTGGTTTTCTTTCTTTCTCTTGATCCTTATTTTCATTAGAGATAAGTAATGTGAATTGGGTGACTGGCACTAAAAACATATTTTCCCCTTTCTGCCTTCAGTTAAAACAGAATCAGGGTGTAGGCATGAGCTAAGCCAAGGATTCAAACACACTCCAGGCTTAAGGAAAGTCCAAGTCCCAATCTAAATTTTGTGCTTGAAGTCAAGGAAAAAAAGTATTTCAGTTTGGTGAGGAGAGTTTCTAAGTTTACAGAATAGTATTCTGTCCCATTTTTATTTTATCTGAACCTACCTGATTGCAAAAAGGATGAATGATTGCTTTTCCCAAGGCTCCAATCCCAGTAGTATACATCCCTACATTTTTCTGTCTTTTTCCTAAAGATTTTTGGCAAATAATTTCCATCTCTGGCTTCTTACACCCTATTTTGTATAGGAAGGCTCAGGACATGCCTGGCTGGACAAAGGGGTCACCCTCCAGGTTACTGATTAGGAAATAGTAGGGTTTGTCAACATCTGGCCCTGACAAACTTTTAAAATATAAATACAGATGGTTTTATTTAAAAGGTAAAAGGTCCAAATTCAACTCAAGGATGAAGCCTGTTTTCTTTCCAATCTCATCTTTTTTCCCCTGGATGTTTGGTATGTTGTGTTCCATTGCTATGAAGTGTAATCACATTTATATACTAAAACATAATTTAAAAAGGGAAGCATAAATTGGGAGATGTTTCGTTTTGCGACTTATTCAAGAAATTTCTAGCCCAAACTGAGTAGAATTCATGTATGTCAAGTATTTCTGAGAGCTTATTCCCATGATAAGAGGGAACACAAGCCTCACTGAAGTAGAATAAAGAGAATAACTAACTGCTACATCTGTGGACCAGAAAATTAATTCTCTTCATCCTGAAGTGCTGCAGCTGAACCTCTCTTTGCATGATCCTGTTTAATTGTGCAGCACCTCAAGTGCAGATCCCATTTTAGCAATTCTTGCCCAGGTAGAGATTTCTTCCCCAGAAAATACAAGTCAATATAAGTTTACAATCCATGCCCATAACTTTTTCTCTGCATAAAAGTTCACAGACCGGCAGCAGGGTGCTGAGTTACCAAAGAAAATTGCACAATAAATTCTGCATAACAAGGACAAACTCTCCACCAAAACCCTCCAATAATCCTCGTAGATAACCCAACATCTGGCTCTCAATAATTCCTGTGATCAGGCACCTGAACTTCAAGAAATCACCAACCTGATCCCAGGCCTGACGCTTTCAGTGACCTTTGGATGCTGCTGCTTTAAAAATACCATCCCATGCAATCTTCCTGCCCCAGGGCTGGTAACTCAATAAACCCACATCTTGTCATTTCTTCCTGTTTTGCTGAGGTTTCTCATCTCTCTCTGTCCCTGACAAAAGCAAAGGGATTCACTTGCTTTGTGGAGCCCTGTGTTGATACAGCAAGAACAGGGTTTTTTTGGGAAAAGGGATGTGGGGAAAAGCTCAGAATCAACATTGTGAGGGCAAAAGGGCTGGACTGAGAAGATTGTTTTTATCAAAAATGGTGAAAAACTATTCCTTAGCTAAGAGCTGGCTAATGCTCATAGCAGGGCACCAGGGAGGCTGGAGCAGAGACAAAGTTTTGGAGATTTATATCCTGGGATCTGTGACTCTGCATGGTTTTCAGAGCAGTAACAGGGGTGAGGGTGGTGGACACAAAACCCTTTTAATTAAAAAATCCGGAACAAATTAAGACATCCTGCTCTGCTTTATCAGTTCAGAGTCAGGTCTTTGGGCAGAGCCATGAGTCTGGGCTGGGTGGTGTTTATGCTCGGGGCTGGGATAAAGGAGCAAGGAGAGAACTTGCAAAAGGCTCAGCTTGTGTAGCAGTAGGAACGGTTTTACAGGACAGGATTAAATTCCAAATATTCTAGGAAAACTGCTGAAATGAAAATCATCAAATTGCACAAAAAAGAGCAAAGGGTTGTACATAGAAAGGGGAAAGCAATTGTGAGTGAGGGGCTGGGAGCAGGGGCTGGAGGGGATGTGAAAAGGGAGACAGAAGAGAATAGCTGGGGGAAAAAAAAACCAAACCAAAGGAAAACACAGTGCATGAACAAGAATTTTTTTTGTCTAACCTAGAAAAGCAGCAACAGGAGATGGGAAATGTGTGTTCACAGCTAAACACATAAAGATCATTATCAAGGCAAAGGCAGCCAGCAGCTCTCCAGGAATGCTCCAAGGAGCACATGAGGCTTTTGGCTTTGTTTGCAACAAATACCTTGTCTTCAGATTTAAGCACTCCATGAACTTGTTGTTTGTTAGGATTTCTTTTTCCCTCCTTGTTATTTGTTAGGATTTCTCTTTCCCTCCTTGGCATGAAGCATCCTGAAAGCAGCAGTAAATATATGTATATATTTAATAATAAATTATATATATGCAACGAATATATATTAACAACACATCCTAGTCATAGTAACCCTGGGAAAACTTCCGTTTGGCACACAAACGTGGTTGATTCTGCCACGGGGACTCTGTTTTCAGTGCAGTTTTTGCACTAAGCCCGTAAGACTGTGGCACCTGAACCCCTGGGAGCTGCAGGAGCAGTGAGTCACACGTTGGGTTTGCTGCCATCAACAAGCAAAGCTGCTGTTATGCAGAACATGAGGTCCAAATGCACCAAGCAGCACTAAACTGTACTTTCCCATCAGGTTTTTTTGTTAAAATATGGGTTTAATTTGCCTTAGGAGTTAAGACAATTAAAAGAAAAGGGGGAGGACCCAGCATCATTTACTTCAACACTTGCCCACTTTTCCTTCTCCTGCTGCCATGCAGCACAGTGGCATTAGGGTGACATTTGCACCCTCAATAACTGAAAGGCAGTGAAATAAATCACTGAGGCACGAGCTGAAATTCCCCCAAAGCCCCAGCAGTGACCTCAGTGGTCTGCAATGGATCCTTTGTGCAAGGCACAAATCTCACCCAAAACCACTCATTTTTGCCTCCTGCTCTGCTTGAGCTTTGTGGAAGCCAAATTCCTGCAGCACCTGCACTCCTGCAGTGCCAGGCAAACCTCGGGGGACATTCCCAGCTCTGCTGTCCTAGATAGGATGCAAATAACCAAGGTTTTATTCTGTGACATGTGACCATGCTGGGCAATGTTTCCTGGAGCAATCCAGCCCAAAATCCAGATGGGAGGTGCTGTAACAGCTGACAGGGGTTGCAGCTAGAAAGTGACACAGGAGATTTAGGAGATGGTAGGAAATATTCCTGAAGTTTTATACTCCATGTGCAGCTGCAGCACGGAAGGCAAAACAGGATGTCGGCTGCACTGGAAGAGGAATGGCCTCTAATTGAAAAGATTTGGTTATTATTGTATGAGGAAATGGTAAAATCTAGTGCAGAGCATGGTTTGGTCAAGAAATGACATGGGAAATAAATTCTATCAGTTCTCCAGGCTTTAAGACAGAGAAACATTCAGGACAATGGGCTGATTCTCATTTCTCCCAGGCTGTGGTGGATGGATCAGCTCTAACCTTCAGGAGAATGATGTTTTGAGTGTGTTTGCTCTGTTCAGCTGCCAAGTGGGAGAAAGACTTTCAAGCAAGCTCTCTGAAAGCTCCTCTGCCAGCACAGCTCTGCAGCCACACGCCCAGCTCTGCATCCAGCACCTCTGCTCTGAGGAGACTCCAGTGCAATGCCACCAGAAACCATTGCTGTGGTTTGTGTAGTGACAAAGGACTTTTGGTAATAATATTAGAAGGTTAAATATGATTTATTAACATGATTTTATAATTTAAAGAATTGGGTTATTATTTGCTTAGTCCGGAGCAATAGAAGCTGCTGCTTCCAGCTCCGTACGAGGAGTGTTAGCATAGTTTACACAATTAGAGATAATAACTTTTCACCTCATAGGTTAAAAGGAAGAAAAACTCTTATTTCTTATTATCAGGAGACAGGTAGAGAAACTTCTGTCCTTGAAACACAGCTTAGAGATTTGTTTATAGAAACTTTTACAGAGTAAAAAGACAGTAAAAGACGCTTTCTCATGGGAAGAGTTTTTCTGCAGGCCTGCATGCAGGGAAACTTATAATATGTTTACACAACAAGAAACAACCCCAGGGACACCCAAAAAACCCTAAAATAAAAGCAAGAAGATGCCTCAATGTAAGATAACTCTCAGGGTCACCTCTGGTGGCGTGACCTCAGACAACTCTGGTTTTTTATACAAGGAACTGCATTCCAAAGACCTCTGAAGCAGCAAAGCACTGCCAGCCCGGGCTCCATCCTGAGGGACATTTCAGGCTTTGCCACAGGTAACCCAAATATTTTGCAGACATTTCTCCACCAATGAAAGAGAGAAAAAGGACAAAACTGCCACTAAGTTGAGCTAATGACGCAAGGCTGATTAATGAAAGAGGTGAGTGCTGCACTGTTGGCCTGCTGGGAGGTCAGAGCCAGAGGGAGTTTGTTGATATACCTTCAAAAATAGGTGGAGTAGCCAGAACAGATGTGCTCCCTTGGAAAACTCAGCTATGGAGAGAGGTGGAGCTCAGCTGGGTCAGCCACACACGATGATTTGTCAACCACGGCCTGAAAAATGAGCATAGAGACACGTAATTAAACCCACACCTCTCTAATAAAGGCAGGACAGCTATTGGATTTGGAGGGTGAGAAAGAGCAGCAATGTTGACACCTGGAGATATCCAATCCCGCTTTTCAGAGGGGATGACAGGACCTGGAGGGTTTTGTGGGATCCCTCCAAACCCTCTGTGTCCTTTGGTGCTTCTCACACAGCCAAGCCCAACACCAGAAGTTCAGGGGTGGCTGCCCTCAGCACCAGTTCAAACTGGGTTAGCCTCCTTGTTCCTCCCATAATACAGAATTTCCTCACCTCAATTAAGGGCTGAGCTCCTTCTCAGGCATCAATAGAAGATTTGTGGAGTCCCCAGGGATGTTTGTTGCTCTCCAGGGATGCAGAGGCAGCCCAGATGCTCAGCAAAGACCTCTTGCTTCTCATGGGGTGCTTTAAGGTACCAGTGATCTCATGGATCCCCTTGGGGAAAACAAAAACAAACCCCAAAACTCAAATCCAGAGGTTTATGTAGAGACATGGGATTTTCTCAAAGCATCAGCAGATCATATTTTTTAAATTTTTACTCATTCTGAATTTTGTATCTCATCTCCTGGAGAATACCATGGTTCTTTCCACATGGCCACAGTAGCAGAGGTCTCACAAAAACACTTTGTGTTTTCTAACATCATCAAGAGAACAGCAAAGAGAAAATGATCTGTCTGGGATATTTGAAAGCATTCCCTTTGCTCTGGTTTGCAAAAGACCAGGCCAGATTTCTGCCACAGAAAAATTCAGCAAACGGGAGAGATTTGAAGGAAACTTGAAACTGGCAGAAAAAAAGAAGGAAAATAAATTAGGGAGATTTATTTTAGCTTATGATTTCATTTCTTAAGTCTTATATTTGAGCATTATCTGACTATAGACACAGGTCATTTTTTCTAAATCATTTAGCTGTTTATCTTTTCTGCTCTCCATGCCATGGTATTTCTGGCCAGAAATGGGTTATGTATCAAATTCACACCTTTCTACTAATTTCTTAATAAAAATCAGCTAATTGCATCACCCCTTCTGCCTGCCAAGTAGAGATTGTCATTTTATTTGGCCTATTCCAACTTGTTTTTTGTAGAAACCATAATATTTTGGGCTGTTTCTTTCTCACTTGAGAAAGTAAACTTTGCAAAACAGCATCAAACTTCCACAAGCACGAGCTGACTTGGAGCTGAGAAGTGCTGCCTTCAGAGCAGGGCATTTCTCCTGAGCCAGTGCAATCATTGCTCAGTGTTTGCCCGTGAAAAATCACATGTTTAAATTTTGTCTAAGTCTCTTCAACTTGTGTTCCCCCCAATGCAGGGCTTCAGTGCTTGGGTGAAGGAGTTGAGTGAAGTAAATGGAAATATTTGCTGGCTCAGTGGGTCTCACCTTGCAGCTCCACCACGTGAATTGGGACAGCCACACTCATCCTGCAGAGCAAACATCCAGACTTGGTTAACCAGGCACAGGTGCTGATTCATCCTCCCTGTGTCCATCCCTTTCTCTCCCAGCCCTCCTGGCTCATGAGCAATCCAGAGGCCATCCCATCCTCACCTCAGCAGCAGCATCCAAGTTCCTGAGCCCTGCTCCTGGACAGGATTCCTCCTGCAGAAAGATAAAGAAGAATAACAAGAATGCAAACACCACTTGGCATTTCCAGTGATACTGGAACTATCCACTTCTGGGACAAAGCCTTTTCTTTCTAACTCAGACAGAGAGGTTGAAAATGATCTGCTGCTGGGAGCTCAGCCTGGTTTTCTAAGGAAACAACAAATCAAATACTGCAAAAGCAATGAAGGTTGGCATTGGGGTGGTGTGGGTGTTTGGCTGCTTCTGGGTTCCACCCTCCTCCTCCCTGCTGCTCCAGCTTGAGCTGACTCCAACAATGTGACCCAGACTATCTGCCCTGATTGCTCTTCCAAATTACATCCTGCCTGCAGATATCCTTAAATTCACCTTGCACTGCTTGGTGGTGCCCAGAAGCTGATTCTGAGTTGGAGGAGCCCTGAGTTCAGCTCCAGGGTCACCTCCAGCCTCCCGAGGGTCCCAGCTCCCACCTTGCAACTCTAGGAAGCAGATTTGGCCCAGAATTTTAAAGCAAAGCAAAGCAAAACTCTGTGCAAATGCCCAGAATCAGGAAAAGCACAAATGGTTTGCGTTGGCCTGCTGAAATGTTGGCCATGTTGTTTAATTGTACCTTTGTACACCAGATTCCAAGAAGGAGGAAAAAAGCAACTCTGTGCATTTTATTGCTGAGGTCAGGTTCCTGTCTCCCCAGTCCTGTTTCTCATTCTCTAATCAAATCATTCCTCTTAATACAACCAGTTCCTAAAAATCTGCTTGCCATAAAGTGCTCTAACCTTAGAGTCTTATTTACTATGACCTTAATTGAAGGGTTTATCCAGACTTCATCTATAAAATGCTTTGTGTAATCAGTCAAAAGCTTGAGATCAGCAGCAAGGCCTGAGCCCAGAAATCAGCTGTGCCAAGCCCAGCCACTCTCAGGGTGACCTTAAACTGGGTTGCAAAAACACTCAAACACAAGTCCAGAACAACACAGCACATTTAGAGAAACCATCCCAGCCTCAGCAAGACCAAAAATCCTTTGTCAGGACATAAGACCAACCTAGAATAAGCTGAGTCTGGGCCATCTCACTTTGGGACCTACTTTTTCAAGCTCTCTCATGGTGAAGTCAAGGAGAATCCCATGTCTGTGCCCAGCTTGAGAAAAGGGACCAAGTATCTGCCATGCCCTCAGGAATTCTCCAGGGAAAAACATGGCCTGGGAAAAAAAAAAGAGATTTTTGTGATCATTCCACACTGTTGGGAGCAACAAAGCAGGAGAACTGAAATGCCATGCTTGGTCATTTGTTTCCAAGGAATAATCCAGGCCACTGATTTGTGTCTGAAGGTACAACTCCTCCCTATGCGGCTCAAGCCACTGGTTTGTTATACACTTTCTGCAGAATTAATAAGAAAGAAATCAAGTGAAGTCTCTCCTCCAGGTGACTTTATGGGGTTGCTGTGTCTTTTTACAGATCCCTTGTAGGTTCCCAGACTGGAAGATATTCTGCTCAGCACGAAGCACTCAGTAGCATGAATTTTATAGTCATGTCTTTATAGTCACAGCTTGGATTCACATGGCTCTAAATAAAAACAAACAAATAAATAAATAAAACACAACAAAAACAACAACAAAACAAAACCAAAAAAAACCCCACGTGCCTCAAACATGTTTTCTGGAAACATTTTGATTTTCAAATTA
This sequence comes from Leptocoma aspasia, assembly GCA_013399835.1. Lineage (NCBI taxonomy): Eukaryota > Metazoa > Chordata > Aves > Passeriformes > Nectariniidae > Leptocoma > Leptocoma aspasia. The sequence continues at coordinate 326,666 of VXAX01003555.1, forward strand.
TGTGTGTACCCTAAAATGCGAAAAATCCTTGACAAAGAAGAGCTGCTTGTTGAAAGCATTACTTATTTCCTATTTCAAAGGGAAAATTGAAAACATTTATGAAGGGTGTAGCTATTTACCAGCCCAGAGTGTTCTTATAAACAAAATAATATAAAACATATCCTCTTTGCTGTTTTGTTGTTTAATATCTTCCAGTGTATCACAACGTGGAGAGCAGAACAGAGGAGAAAATAGAGTGTATTTCCAAAAAGCCTTGCAACAGGAAAAAAGGGTAAAGATTTCAGCTTTAAATGCACAGAAAACATGAGACAGGTACCAATTTTCCATCAGAACAGCTGAAGAAAGCCTCTTTAAATTGCAATTTACCTGCAGTTCCAGTTGGGCACGTCAGGAAGAGTGAAGAAATCTGAAGGCCAAGAGAAGAGTTGAGTTCATCCAATGGACAAATGCATGTAGGAAATCCTTGAACTTCTTTGACAACCTCTCCACACAAATTCATCTTGAGAAAACAGCAACAAAGTCAAGTTCACCATTAAATTGTTCTCATTAAACATTGCTCCTCATTTTATTGACAGCTGTGATGCTCGTCATAATTGCTTTACTCACATCGTTTTACCCACAGAGAGCTCTGAGACTGTGAAAAATAATTCCATGTGCAAAGGCTCAAACACATCTCTGGCAGATGGGTTTCCAGCCCTGAAGGATGGGGAGGAGATTTGTTCTTTCCCCTGGTGAGGGAGGACAGGCTGTGACAGGGCTTAAGAGGCTGAAGAAGTGGAGGAGCTGGTTTGTTTTAAAAAGAGACAGAACCAAAATGTGCTTTCACATCTGCAGAACAGCTGGATTTGTCCTGTGCTCCGTCCAGGCATCTGCTCAGATTTTTGTTCTTTGTAGGGCAAGCAAGGCTCTAGGAACAGCCCTGCAGTGAGGGAGGAGGGGTGCATTGCTGGTGCTGGCCTCTGCACACCCCACACACCCCAGAGCAGCAGCAGGCACCCCAAAGAAACGCCATGGGAAGTTTATTTCTGTTTCCAGCCCGTGTGATTCCCTGGGAGAGGCCAGCTCTGCCCAAATCCGCGCTGTCCTTCCAACTGTACCAGGAAAGCACCCTCAGCAATGTCACAGCTCACAGCTGGCACCTGCAAGCCCCTCCAAGGGCTGCTCTGAAGCTTGCTCAGGGCTGGGGCTGTCTCCAGGCCAGCTACCCCTGAATTTCGGGGTGGGCTGAGCGTGTTTGACTTTCCCCATCTCATTCTCTTGGTATCACCAGTGTGGGGCTTTGGAGGCTGCAGCCAAGGCATGAAGGAGGTCCAGCAGCAGCACTGAGGTTGTGCCAATTTACCAAGGAAAACTGGTACCTGTCTCACGTTTTCTGTGCATTTAAAGCTGAAAGCTTTACCTGTTTTTCCTGTTGCAAGGCTTTTTTTACACCTCCTCGGGTATTGCTGATGAGGGTTTGCTGTGCCTGAAAAACTGAGTGTCCCCTTCACACCCTGACAAAGCCATTCACAGTTTCAGCCTGGTGGATAACCCAGCCTGTGGTCCCCTGCTGCAAACCCAGCACAGAATGCCAGTTTGCTTCCATTAAGGAAAAATAAATTTCTGGGATGAAACTTCCCTCAAGATTCTCATTCATTTGGCCCAGAAGCTGGATTACAAATTGTATTTCCCAGATACCTGGGACCAGGTTCTCTGAGACATCAAAAGAGATTAAAAGGTTTACCACAAGGCAGAGAAATTGTGTCTGTAAGGACATTCTTCTAAAATCAGAAGTACAGAGCACAATCCAAGGTCTTTGGTTCCTGCTGTCCAGTTCCACACCATGTAACGTCAGAGCTCAGGATGACACAACTACAGGGCAGGGTGGAAGGGTTTTCTGTAAAGCAACAGAGCAACACAGAGTAACTGGCCACTTCACCAAGCACAGAAAAACTGTTTCAAGCAATATGTGACTTTATTTAGTATTTACATTGGCCATGCTCTCATTTTCCCACAAGAGTACTAAAACTTTCCCTAGGAAAAGTCAACTCCCAACTTAAAAAGCAAAGAAATTCAGATGTCAGAAGTTCAGCTTTCCCACCAAAAAAAGGTTTGATCAGAAAACAGCCACACCTCAGACCAATATTGCTAAAGCAGGCACCAAAACCCTGCAATCTCCCTGGGCATCCCTGTTCCAGGCCATCCAGAGAAATACTGCAAGCTCTGCTGGCCATGGACGAAATCCCAGTTGCTTTCTCAGGGCAAATAATTCCTAAAGTCAAGCACAGAAATGTGTTTATCTGCTCCATGATCAAAAGAGTGGCCTGAGTTAAGTTTTTGGAGAGGTTCCAGGCAATCTCATGCTCATTCCAAAAATAGACCTCAGACTGATGCAAGTGGACATTGTGCCAAAGAGGACAAGACAGGGGTAAAGCAGGGTACAAGAGCAGCAAAGTGAAATGTGGAACTGTTTCTTGTTTGCATCCTTTGATGACTACTGATGGGAAATTTTAGCTGGAAATCACCTGCAGAAGGAACTTCAGAGTCCAGCATGGTGGTTTGGGTGAATTGAAAGCAGTTGGATTTCTGAGCAGGCAACACTGATTTCTGTCTTTCCCAAAGCCATGAGTCAGGCTGTGCACAGGGATCCAACATGAGCAAAAGCACAATGAAGGAAAATCCAGCAAGCTCCAACATGTGGCTGCCTTTCCTGTGCCTCAGGACATGGCTCCAGCTCCTTTCTTTGGCTCTAAAAGCTCCTGGTTGAGGTTGGTTCCTCTGGGTGGACAAGGATGTGAGCAGCTTTTATTGTGATGAGGCACAAGCCCTGGAAATCCTGAATCAGCCAAACCTGGCTGCAAACAATGCAACAACATCCCTGACGTTACTGGAAAGATGTTCCACAACCTTTCTTCTTCCCAGCCCTCCTGTCCAGAATCCATAACTCACTGACCTGGAGCAGCACTGTCCTGCTGACAGGCATTTCTTGGTGGCTGATTTCACCTCCTGGCACACCATGAAGGCTTTCATGTCTGCTCCAGACACAGTCAAGGACTGCAGTAGCTCTGGTATGTTCCCTTGAGCCTTCCTTGCTTTTCTAATATATATTTTATGAAAACATGGTCTTTCTTCATGAAACTTCGCTTTATTTCCTCCTGTCTTATACAGCAGCTACCCAATACTGATAAATCTATTCCCATGTCCCCAAAGCACTAATTTCAAGACCTGTCACAATGACAAGTGTGTGGACCACTGTCCCAGCTGGTGTGAGGCAGCAGAGTGACTAAAGATCACCCCATCACTGTCATATCCTGCTCCCCAAAGTCCAGACTTACCTGGAAATGTCCTCCTCACTTCTGCTGTGCATCACAGGCCACGCCTCACACGCCTTGGTTCTGGATTTGGAATGGGAACCTTCCTGCCCTGCAAATCCTGCTCCTGCCATAAAAGAGCTTCAGACACCAAAAGCTGGGGTGAGGCTGCAGCAGAAGGAGTGACTCCATCCTGTGTTGGTGTGTGTTTAAAAGTGATTAAAATTTAGTAACACCTATAAGTACCCTCACAGAGATCAAAGGCAGCACTGTGTGTCTACAAAGTGAATCCATAATTACCATTACAAGTCCTGAAAAGGAGACAGTGACAATATGTCCCTTCATTGTTCAAAAACCTCTCACTGTATGGGGGAGAGACATGTTGTCCCAGTAAAGACCAAAACTAGAAGTAGACCCGTGATGGATCGTCAAAACCCACCATTCTAAAGCTAATATGGAAAATTAATAACTCTATTTAGATTGGTCAATAGCCTTTATCAGAGAAAAAGCTAAGTACCCTTAAAAATTTAGTAAAAGAGCAATTACAAAAAAATCACATCACACCTATGGACAGTCCCTGGAATTCACCAATGTTCCTTGTCCACAAGAAGACTTCTGACTCCTGGAGATTGCTTCATGACCTGAGGAAGATCAATGAAGTGACCGAAGACCACTTCATTTAAAAAAGGCTTTAATTTAAAAAAGGCTTTAATTTAAAAAAGGCTTCCTGAAAGCCTTTTTACCTTTACTAATTCCCACACATCCCATCACCCGCTGGCTCAATTGCCACTAATGAGGTTTAACGAGGGTGATTGTGCTCTGGAAGAGGTGCTGCCCTGCCGGAGGGCATCATCTGTGCCAGACACTCCATCCAGATGTGACACCGCCCCGACACTGCTGCACATCAGCCAGCAGCTATTTCAGCAAGGAGCCTGAAGCAGAGCTCCACAAAACCAGGGAGGAAAGGAGCAGCGGGGCAGTTTCAGTTCAGTGAGTGGCTGTGACCAAGCACTGCATCACAGCTCGAAAATCCACAGTGCAGTTTCCAGAGGAGGAATTACGTAGCTGTGGGTCCAGCCTTTGGGCTTCCTGTGACACATTTAGCTATTTTTTAATTTCTGTGCAATATCCTTTGTTGTAAGAACATATTATAAGTTTCTCTGTATGCAAGCTTGCAGAAAATTCTTCCCATGGAAAAGCATTCTTTTTTACTCTTTTTTACTCTGTATAAGTTTCTGTAAACAAAACAGAATCTCCAAAACAAAATCTCTGATGTGTGTTTCAAAAACATTTAGATTTCTTTGCTTGTCTCCTAATAATGGGAGATGGGGGCTCTCTTTTTCTCAACCTATGAGGTGAAAAGTTGTTATTTCTAATTTTGTAAGCTATTCTAGCATTCTTGGGATGAAACTTGAAGCAGGAGCTACAGATGCTCCATGCTGGGCAGATAATAACTTAAATCCTTCTGAACTATAGAGTCATGTTAATAAATCATATTTAGCCTTCTGATATTATTGTCGAGAGTCCTTTGTTACTGCACGGACCACGGCAATAATCCTTTAACAAATCGGGAGGGCCACTCACGGCCTTTAATTAGAAAATTGGTGAGCCAGTGTTACAGCCCTGTTCCACAGCCCCCTGGGCTCCCACAGCAGGCATTGCCACACCTTTGTCTCCATGCCAGAGGGGACAGCACTGCCATCAACATGACCAGACACTTGGTCTGATGCCATCTCCTGTCCTGCTTCTGCCATGCTGGAAATCATTCACCTCTAAAGACACCCTCTCTCAAAGATGCCACCACTCCAGAAAATGTAGATTTTCCTGCAGGGCTGGTTTGGAGCCTCCGATTTGTGCAGAACTGGGGTTCTTGTGCAAACTGGGAGCAGACCTGCAATGACCAGCTCAGGCCCAGGTATATGAGATCCATAAATGAGATCCTGACATGGTTTTGTGAGCCTTTCTTTTCAAAGGGGGGCTGTATTCCTGCACCCTTTGCAATACTCTCTTCCTGTCCAGTCAAAACAGATGTTGAAATCTACAGTAATTCTCAGTACACTCATTAAAAACGAGCCTGTGATTCATTTTTGCTTCCTTTTCTAATAATTTTCTTCTCTCCCTCCTTTCCCAGGAAAAACCTACCTCACCACCAGCGTGAGGGGGTTCCCTGAGCTCAGTCTGTGCCCACAGCTGCTGCCACCACTGTCCCCTGTGCCCAGCATGGCCTCGCCTGCTCCTCTCTGCCACCAGGGAAGGGAGGAGAAACATGAAGAGGGGGGGCTGTGCAAGTCCCAGGGGTCTCAGGGCTGCCTTTAATTAAAGGTAGAGATCACAGAAGATAATGAGAAGGTACAAGAGAGCTCACCTTAAAGTGGGGCTTTGATGAGAAGCTCACATCTGCCAAAACCACTGTGCCCAGAGGGCTGGCAGGTCAGAGGTGTGGGTGGGAACAGGATTTCCCTCTGCTTTGCACACCCCCAGCTCTGGGAATGGCTCCCTTGCTCATCCACCAAACCAGAGATGCTCCCATGGATGGGATGCAGTTTATGAAGACACAAAATCTCACTGCACCCCTCAGCACAGGGCTGGTTAAACTGGGCCTACAAATGGAGCAGCTGCAAGGGTCCATCCACTTGTCAGTGACCAAACACAAAACCAGCAGTGTCCATTGCTGCTGTAACAGCAGGAGCTGGGATTTCATCCAGGCTTGTCATCCTTGGCACTTTTCCAGGCTGTCTGTGCTGTTTGACCAGCTGAGTGAGCTGTTCCATTAATTTTCCTGAGGAAAGTCCACTCGATATGGAGAGCTAGAGACAAGGGCTGTGTTGTCTGCCCAGCCACCGAGCTGGAACGGTGCCCATCATTTCCAGAAAACCCAAATATTAGCTCAGGAAAAGCGAGGCTGCTTGTGGTTGTCTTTTCCTAGTGAGAAAATTTCCTTTCCATCCTCTGCTATCCTACAGAAGATGGCTTTCCTGGAAGAAGGCAGAGCCCGTAGTCAAACTCTTCCAGGTGCTTTCAGGGGAAGGGAGAAATGTGTCCTCAGCCTTTCTGGACAATCTCAGCACCATGTGAGAATCTATCTGGAGAAGATTTGCAGGACATGCACTCATGTCTTACACCCCTGAGACCCTCAGATGAAAGGAAAACTGGCTCCACGTGTCCTTGCTGGCATCTCAGTGCCACCACAGCTCCGTAGGAAGCGCTGTCCCTACAGCCACAGTGTCCCTTTTCCTTTTCCATTGGAACTTTTCCATTTCCATTTCCTTTTCCATTCCAGCTCAAAAAGCAGATGTGAAGAGCAGCATCCATCCCCCATTCCTGAAGAAGAACTTCCACCTGCACACGTGGGACCAAAAAGCTCTTACCTTTCAAGATAATGCATGTGCTAATTAATGAACCAACTGCTCAGAGCTCAGAGCTCTCACAGAGTCCTTCCAAAAGCAGGGTTTGGCTCAAAGGAGCTGAGGAACTGGAAGCAAGAAGGAATTTGGGACCACCTAAGTGGCAGTTGGCTCGGCAGGATGGGCTGCAGAGCCAGGACACAGCACCCTGGAATTACTGATGATGAAACTGGGTCTTTCATAACTGGCAGAATTAAACACTTTTCTATTGGGGAAGAAAAGGAAAATAAGTTTGAGGGGGTTCAAAGCATGAGGATCAGCTCCCATCCTGATTTTCACTCACCCCCTGGGTTTTGGGGACTGGCTTTCATTGGAAGTGCATGGCAAAGCTTCTCTCAGATTTCACAAAAATAAGGTGTTATTTTTGAGTCCTGAGCACGCTGAGTCCTTGTCATGGCCCCTTGCTCTTCACTCCTCCTTTAGCTCCATTCCTCAAGAAAAGCCTTTCTCTTTTACAGTTCTGTCTGGGACTTCTTAGGTTTCTTCAGCTGACACTCCTTCTCATTTTCAACAAAAAAATTGCTCCTCTCTTCACCCAGATAGCATCTCAGTCTCCACATGAGCCAACAAATGCCCGTGAAACACCATGGGAAAATAAAATTAAAAAAAACAAACAAACAAACAACAAAATTAATTAAATTTTTTCATTAATGCTTTTCAACTCCAACAAGCTTCTAAGAAGCCACACTTTCAAACATGAAAAGAAATTACTGAAATAACTGCAATTTCACTTTTTTAAAACTCAGCATATTTTAATTTTTTTAATATATTTTGATCAACAAAACCACTTTTTACTTAAAACTGCCTCGCTACAAAAATGAGGATTGGCTTTCACTCCATTTTGATCCTTAATGAGACAAAAATGCTTTGGCGGTTTGGGTAGTTGCATAAATTTTACGTAATATGGTTGGTTTGGGGTTGATTTTTTTTTTCCCTAGAGGTCAGTCAATCAAAAAAACACCCCTCATTTATCTGTAATTTGCAATTATGGAGTCAGATCCTCCAATTCCCTCAGAATGCCCCAGTATTGACCCTTGGATGAGGAGTGCTGCTCAATGCCCTCCCTGTTTGGGTCCCTTCCAGCGAAATTGCTCCCCTCGTGGGACTGAGACTCCAACCAGTTTCACTGGCCCAAGGCCTTGGAGCAGCCCCAAGCCTGTGTCTCAAATGGGAAAGGCTGACACACAAAAAAAAAAAGAAAAAAAAAGAAAAAATAGAGGAACACACACCCAATTCCGTAATATTGCACATTAAGAAGGCCTGCCTTACAGGTCCTGCTGATATTTCTGCTCTCAATGTACGAATTATTAATATTTAGTATCTGTGACTCACTGATATTTACTTTAGGAGGTATTTTTATAAAGTTTGAGTGTTTTCTCGCTGCAGGAGCTAACGGAGGCTCCTGTTGTTAACGGCCAGGGAGCCCTCCCTGAACAAACTTTTCTGGTCACTGTTTAAACTGGGCTGCTGGGCTCTTTTGAGGCCCTGACCCTCCGAGGCTGAGCCCTGAGGCTGGCAGGGATGGCCCTGCTGGGACAGGGCTAATTTTAAACCTGGATCCCACGGCAAAGGGGAAAAAAACCTCGATTTTACTGGCAAAACTGTCACAGTCCAACGCTGTGTTCAGATTACGGGAAGAGGCTCCGAGGGAGCGCACACACAATCCCTTTTTTGGGTACTTGGCATTAATTTTATCTGAAGTCATGGGTTAGAGAAGAGCAGAGACTTCACACAACTCTCCTGCGTCAGTGTGGGACACCTGGGGCAGGGGGGACCCTCCACTCCAAGCTCCCCTGGTGTGCCACACCGTGCCCACGGCCAAGGGGACAGGGCTTGACCACTTTTCCAGTAACTCTCCTTAAAAGTGGATCACAAGCATTTTCTGGAACTGCATCCAGAGCTGTCCACAACATCAACTGGAGCTGGCTCCTAAAGTCCTTTTCTTGGTCTAGACGCAGAAGTTTGGAGCTCATGAAAAACTTGGGTGTTTTCATCATTTTATGGCTCTCATTAGAGTGGTCGGTGTCCAAACAAATCCCCATTTAGTGCTCTGGATTTGCAGAGATCATTGTTTGCTGCTCGTGAAGCTGTTCCCAAGGAGAGCATTGTCCAGCACTGGGCTACTCAGCTGCCTGCATCTGTTTTGCTGTAAGGTTTTGAGACAGCTTGACTTCCCTGGTGTCTCTGGAAAGGCACAGGCAGCCTGCTGAGCTGGCCAGCTGCCCTCAGACGCCTGAGATGGTTTCATGACTCTGCAGATGAGAAAATTTCCGTGGTCTCCCTCTCCCCTCCCAAAGCCTGTCCTCGGACGGTGCTGCACGCCTGGCACGGGGAGGAGATGCCTTCTCTGCAGCAGCCAGGGCTCAGTCTGGCTCAGTGACACCCCCAGGGGATGCCCTAAATCACCCCTTCCTTGCCAGCATTTCAGAGCAGCATTTCTGAAGGGTTGTCCCCACTGTTTCATCTCAGACACAACGGCCACGGGCCCATCTGCAGCTGTACCTCAGAATTCATCTGTCTGCCAAAAGACTTAAAGAAAAACTCAAAAAACTAACCAAAGCAACCTGAACAGCAAAGAGTTAAAAGAACAATGATTATTTGTTACCATGACTGTCGCGACACTGCACGCCTTTACCTAGGTTTCTTCTGCCAGGTCACCTCTATCTGTGCCACCCACAGGAAAATGACAGTCCCTGCTTGTGCACCATCCTGGCCCAAACAGAGGATAGCCATTCCCACATGATGGAATGTTTCCTTTAACTTTGAAAATTATAGAAAAAAGAACACCTTGGAGGACCACCAAGACATTTTCCTGTCCATCCTCCACTCAAAGGAGGATCTCATTTTAGGAGCTGCCATCCAGAACAATCTTAAAAACCTGGAATGGTGGCTTGAAAAGACCACACAGATAATCTGCTCCAGTCAGAACTTTTATCAGTGGTCTCAGTGTTTCCCACTACATTTTAAGCCCAACCTTTCCCAGTGGGGCTCCTTTGAGCATGAAGAACCCTCTCTCCCTTTACTGTACCTTTACACACTTCAGGCGTCCTCTTCCTCACCTTTTTCATCCTCAGAGGTATCTCCAGCTTTCTCAGGAATTGCTTTAGCTCTCAGGTCTCTCTCTCTTTTCTCCTGGACTTCCCACAAGCAGGCTGAATATTTTCCAGGCAGTAACAGGACAAACCCAGACAATGTCACATTGCACCAGAGACCTGAACAGAGGAAGCAGAGCTGAAAGGTTTCTCACCTGCCTTGCTGGTCCTTTCATACCTGATAGGACTTTTATCTCCTTGGCCATAACGTGATGATTTTGACTCTTCTTTGTGGTCTCCATCTTTTATTATTCCTTGTACTCTTCCCTTCCAAGTGCCATCAGATTTTTCAGCCTGTTTCTTCCAGCACAGGTACTGATGCAGTTTTGAAGCTCCCTGCATTGATATAAATAATATTTTCATTACAAACACATCAAGTAAGATGGTATGAATACCCCTATCTCCTACAGTCAATCCCTATTGGGTTTTACTCTCTTTTTTCAAACTTACAAAGCCTGCTCAGCTGGTGGAGAGGGAAATTAGGCTGCTTTTGAGATTTGTTTCTGACAAACTTGTCCTCTGGTCCCTGGGCTTAGTTCATAGGTGGTATTTTCTCAGCTTCCACATGTGCCAAAGAGAGATGTGCAGAAACAAGCCTTGAGGCAGCTATTAAACAAAAACTTCAGGTATCGGTCAAGCACTCCTCGGGACAGTTGTATGTTTTGGCAATCCCCCCTTGGGGTCACGGTCACCCACAGCCCCTAAACCACAGGAACCCAAACCTGACAGAATCAGCCCTTGCAGGACATCCCAAAGCTCTGGATTTATTTCGCTCCCTTCTGCTTTCTGCTCTCATATTCCACCTGCCCCTCCTGACTTTTTGCCCGCTATAAATATCCTGGTGTCCCTTGTGACACTGAATCTCCCTGCCATCTGCTGGGCTGTGCAGTGGCTCAGGGACACTGTGGACAGCCCTCCCCTGGGTGAGGAGCAGAGGGAGCTGCACAAGGCAGACCTTGTCTGTTGACTTAACTCCCTAACCCAATTTTAACCACCGTCAACAAGATAGAAGGGTGGTTTCTGTTTACACTGAGGCTTCTTTACGCTGCTCTCCCCACACCCTAAAGTGGCATAAATGCCTCCTAAGTGCCTTAAAGTAGGTCCTTAGTGTAAATGAGAGCCAACCCCATGGTTAGCAAAATGGCTTTGAAAACACGGCCGGGGCCATCCTATAAATGGGTTTTTGGAAGGACACCCACCCCAGGTATGCCC
>VXAX01003555.1:338052-427225 GCA_013399835.1 Leptocoma aspasia
AAAAAAAAAAGAAAAAAAAAGAAAAAATAGAGGAACACACACCCAATTCCGTAATATTGCACATTAAGAAGGCCTGCCTTACAGGTCCTGCTGATATTTCTGCTCTCAATGTACGAATTATTAATATTTAGTATCTGTGACTCACTGATATTTACTTTAGGAGGTATTTTTATAAAGTTTGAGTGTTTTCTCGCTGCAGGAGCTAACGGAGGCTCCTGTTGTTAACGGCCAGGGAGCCCTCCCTGAACAAACTTTTCTGGTCACTGTTTAAACTGGGCTGCTGGGCCCTTTTGAGGCCCTGACCCTCCGAGGCTGAGCCCTGAGGCTGGCAGGGATGGCCCTGCTGGGACAGGGCTAATTTTAAACCTGGATCCCACGGCAAAGGGGAAAAAAACCTCGATTTTACTGGCAAAACTGTCACAGTCCAACGCTGTGTTCAGATTACGGGAAGAGGCTCCGAGGGAGCGCACACACAATCCCTTTTTTGGGTACTTGGCATTAATTTTATCTGAAGTCATGGGTTAGAGAAGAGCAGAGACTTCACACAACTCTCCTGCGTCAGTGTGGGACACCTGGGGCAGGGGGGACCCTCCACTCCAAGCTCCCCTGGTGTGCCACACCGTGCCCACGGCCAAGGGGACAGGGCTTGACCACTTTTCCAGTAACTCTCCTTAAAAGTGGATCACAAGCATTTTCTGGAACTGCATCCAGAGCTGTCCACAACATCAACTGGAGCTGGCTCCTAAAGTCCTTTTCTTGGTCTAGACGCAGAAGTTTGGAGCTCATGAAAAACTTGGGTGTTTTCATCATTTTATGGCTCTCATTAGAGTGGTCGGTGTCCAAACAAATCCCCATTTAGTGCTCTGGATTTGCAGAGATCATTGTTTGCTGCTCGTGAAGCTGTTCCCAAGGAGAGCATTGTCCAGCACTGGGCTACTCAGCTGCCTGCATCTGTTTTGCTGTAAGGTTTTGAGACAGCTTGACTTCCCTGGTGTCTCTGGAAAGGCACAGGCAGCCTGCTGAGCTGGCCAGCTGCCCTCAGACGCCTGAGATGGTTTCATGACTCTGCAGATGAGAAAATTTCCGTGGTCTCCCTCTCCCCTCCCAAAGCCTGTCCTCGGACGGTGCTGCACGCCTGGCACGGGGAGGAGATGCCTTCTCTGCAGCAGCCAGGGCTCAGTCTGGCTCAGTGACACCCCCAGGGGATGCCCTAAATCACCCCTTCCTTGCCAGCATTTCAGAGCAGCATTTCTGAAGGGTTGTCCCCACTGTTTCATCTCAGACACAACGGCCACGGGCCCATCTGCAGCTGTACCTCAGAATTCATCTGTCTGCCAAAAGACTTAAAGAAAAACTCAAAAAACTAACCAAAGCAACCTGAACAGCAAAGAGTTAAAAGAACAATGATTATTTGTTACCATGACTGTCGCGACACTGCACGCCTTTACCTAGGTTTCTTCTGCCAGGTCACCTCTATCTGTGCCACCCACAGGAAAATGACAGTCCCTGCTTGTGCACCATCCTGGCCCAAACAGAGGATAGCCATTCCCACATGATGGAATGTTTCCTTTAACTTTGAAAATTATAGAAAAAAGAACACCTTGGAGGACCACCAAGACATTTTCCTGTCCATCCTCCACTCAAAGGAGGATCTCATTTTAGGAGCTGCCATCCAGAACAATCTTAAAAACCTGGAATGGTGGCTTGAAAAGACCACACAGATAATCTGCTCCAGTCAGAACTTTTATCAGTGGTCTCAGTGTTTCCCACTACATTTTAAGCCCAACCTTTCCCAGTGGGGCTCCTTTGAGCATGAAGAACCCTCTCTCCCTTTACTGTACCTTTACACACTTCAGGCGTCCTCTTCCTCACCTTTTTCATCCTCAGAGGTATCTCCAGCTTTCTCAGGAATTGCTTTAGCTCTCAGGTCTCTCTCTCTTTTCTCCTGGACTTCCCACAAGCAGGCTGAATATTTTCCAGGCAGTAACAGGACAAACCCAGACAATGTCACATTGCACCAGAGACCTGAACAGAGGAAGCAGAGCTGAAAGGTTTCTCACCTGCCTTGCTGGTCCTTTCATACCTGATAGGACTTTTATCTCCTTGGCCATAACGTGATGATTTTGACTCTTCTTTGTGGTCTCCATCTTTTATTATTCCTTGTACTCTTCCCTTCCAAGTGCCATCAGATTTTTCAGCCTGTTTCTTCCAGCACAGGTACTGATGCAGTTTTGAAGCTCCCTGCATTGATATAAATAATATTTTCATTACAAACACATCAAGTAAGATGGTATGAATACCCCTATCTCCTACAGTCAATCCCTATTGGGTTTTACTCTCTTTTTTCAAACTTACAAAGCCTGCTCAGCTGGTGGAGAGGGAAATTAGGCTGCTTTTGAGATTTGTTTCTGACAAACTTGTCCTCTGGTCCCTGGGCTTAGTTCATAGGTGGTATTTTCTCAGCTTCCACATGTGCCAAAGAGAGATGTGCAGAAACAAGCCTTGAGGCAGCTATTAAACAAAAACTTCAGGTATCGGTCAAGCACTCCTCGGGACAGTTGTATGTTTTGGCAATCCCCCCTTGGGGTCACGGTCACCCACAGCCCCTAAACCACAGGAACCCAAACCTGACAGAATCAGCCCTTGCAGGACATCCCAAAGCTCTGGATTTATTTCGCTCCCTTCTGCTTTCTGCTCTCATATTCCACCTGCCCCTCCTGACTTTTTGCCCGCTATAAATATCCTGGTGTCCCTTGTGACACTGAATCTCCCTGCCATCTGCTGGGCTGTGCAGTGGCTCAGGGACACTGTGGACAGCCCTCCCCTGGGTGAGGAGCAGAGGGAGCTGCACAAGGCAGACCTTGTCTGTTGACTTAACTCCCTAACCCAATTTTAACCACCGTCAACAAGATAGAAGGGTGGTTTCTGTTTACACTGAGGCTTCTTTACGCTGCTCTCCCCACACCCTAAAGTGGCATAAATGCCTCCTAAGTGCCTTAAAGTAGGTCCTTAGTGTAAATGAGAGCCAACCCCATGGTTAGCAAAATGGCTTTGAAAACACGGCCGGGGCCATCCTATAAATGGGTTTTTGGAAGGACACCCACCCCAGGTATGCCCACGCTATACATAGGCTCTGATGAGCTCAGCAGGGCTGAGGAGCAGCCAGCAGAAGGCAAAACAGCCAGCAACAAGATATTTGTGCCTGAAGCAGCAAGCAGAGAGAGCCCAGCTGCTTGCTGATCCCTAAGGATTCCCAGCAATGTGGGAATATCAGATCTGCCACCCTCACTCAGCTCCACCTGGGTTTCTCTTTCCTTTCTCCTCTACTTTCCTTCAGCTTTCCAAGCTTTATGCCTTCTCGGCTAAAGCAGAATCTGAATCCCACCCCAGCTGGGAAGAAAAATAATTAATATTTNATGTCATCCAGATCCAAATCACAGAGTGGGGCATCTTATAGCACCACAAATAAGAAATCAAACAACAGTTGCCATTAATAGGATGCTCTAGGCAGCCTCACGATACCCATCAGCCTGAATTCCCCTCTCTGCTTACCTTTAAGCTCTGCTTAGGAAAACCTTCCCAAATGCTTCCAGCAGAGGAAATATTTTTGCAGCAGTAAGAATGGGGGAAGGAAAGCACAAAGTAAATTGAAGTGGGCAGTTTGGAGCTGCAGAGCATGCAGGAGCCATGAAACTTCCCTTGGACTGAAATCACTGGCAGGTCAATAATGATGTTATCTGATAACAGTATTATCACTAACTGATAACTGATGTTATCTCATCAGTTCTAGGCTGGGATTTACAGGGAAATACTGTTCAACCAGAACTGCATCAGCCCAGCTCTGAAGTAAAGCAAACATCTCTGGATTTAACATCAATCCTCTTGTATAGGTAATGAAAAATGCAAATTTCATGGCCTGGTCAATCAGGACGCCACCCCATGGCCCAGCCCACATTTTTGATCAAAACCCATCTGGTGCTCATTGTCTGGAGGATGAGTGATGAGCCCCTCTGTGTTGCTCCTTGTCCTGGTTTAGGGTAAATTTGGGACCAAATGGGGTTGGATTACCAGGAAAAAACTTGGTTTGATTTGTGGTGCTGTCAGCAAGGATGAGGCTGGAGAAAATTTCAAAGGGAATTACAAAATCTGAATACTTTTCCTTTCAAAAAATGAGGGTACAATTCACACCAGCCTGCTCAGGTGGAGAGGAGTTCACCTCACTTGTATTTTGCAGCACTAAATCATTAAACACTATTTCCAACCCACTAATCTAATTCAGCCCTTGTGTTGCAGGGATTCAAAGACAGGCAGTGATTTTCCCTTACTCTCAGTGTGTTTCACTAAGCATACCTCTTATTTTTGATGGGGTAAAGATTGAGTATTAATGCCTGGGTACTGGGCAGTTTATTTGTTTGTGGAACAGGCTTTGCACATCCCAATCTCATTTGGAGTCTCCAGGGGACACTCTAGTCCCCAGGATTAATCCCAAATAGCTCTTCTAAACACCAGCCCAGCTCTGGCTGAGCATTAAAGACAAGGGAAGCATTCATTCCGGGAAGGTTTTATTTCACAAATAATTCAGAAATCAAAAGAAAATGGAAGGGGAGGGAGGAAAAGATATTTTACAATTCTGTATTTAGAAAAAAAAAAATCTACTTTATAAACAACCACGGCCCCTTGGAAAACATGCAAAGGCACACAAAAATTTACAAGTAACTTTTATACATAGGAAGTAAAATACATCATTTTTCATAGAAAAAAAAAAGAAAAAAAAGAAAAGCAACTCTATGAACTGGCCCTAAATATTTAGACTGCACAAGTGACAAACTGGAGCCTCCTCAACCAGCTGTTGGCTGAAAGTCTTAAAAAGAAGGAATGAGTGGAGCCAAGGTCCCACCAGCACAGGCTCTGGATTTCACCCTGGTTGTGTTTCCTGGAGACTGGGCTGAGCCAGATGTTCTGCAATGAGCATGCCATTGCTTCCAAATCCCAAATTTTTGGAAAAGAACAACCAGGCAGCATCAGCTTTGGCTACACCTGGATGCTTCAGGTGCCTACAGATCTGCTGAGCTGGGGCTGAGGAGGAGTGGGCCTGGTGAGATACAGACGTGATGCATCTTTAAGCTGCACTGAAATATAGCAGGCTGAGAAATGTCTTGGTATCAGAAATAAAATCTGTCAATATTTGGCTAAAAACTGGTACTGTCCCACCTATTCATGAATAGCTAGCACATATGATTGCAAGTCATTAATAGGTCATGACTGCCTTGGAGGACCTGATCACCCCTAATTCTGGGGGAGGTATGTTTAAATTAATAGCACCCAGGACCTCGAAAAATATTTGTGTAGTAAAGTCACAATTTCTCTTTTGTACAACAAATATAAAAATAAACAGATACAGACTTAAATTAACATCGGTTTCTAAAAATCCAAACCAGTTGGCTGAAGATAAAAATATGCAATTGTAACTTGAATTAAGCATTTTAGGATATTTCTGTTGGAATAATAACCCTTCCCCTGTCCCCCTTCTGTCACCTAGGTACATCCCCAGCTGTTTAGATTTTTATGTGCTCACAGTAATCCCCTGGGTTTTACTCCAAGAGCCCTCGCATTCCTTTCCATCAACTTCCATCCCTAATTTTCATGGATCCTACACTAGAGTCCAGGTGTTTTATGTGCTCTTGCAGTCCCCATGAACCTGACTGCACCTCTCACTCTCTCCAGCTCAATCCCCAGCCCATCTGGCCCCAGGATGTCCCAGATTTTTGCTGCAGTGTTGGGTGGGCTGGAGCCAGCCCCCAACGCTTCACAGCAGGCAGAAATGGGGAAGCTTTTCCTCACTGCCAACATCTCAAATGCTCCCAACCAGCAGCTTTTCTAGGATGTGTTTTCCAGCTGTTTTCAACACAAATTTGTTTAGTAAGAAAAAGGAATAGTTCAGCTTTCCTATCTAAAGTCAACACTGTACACCTTGGACGACAACACTACACAAACAAAAATGACACCAAGGGTCACTTCTCTCTATCCACCCCAAAAGTAGCTTTTCTGTGCAGCATTTTTGGAGACAGTGCAAAGCAGCTCCAGTTTCCGGTTTTGCAAAAGGTTTCTTCCCAAACCCAGATTTTACGGAGAAATAAATCCCAGTGGTGGGACAAACTGAGTGATAAATGTCATTTAAATGTCATTTCCTTGCTGATTTCATGGTGTTTACAGAATTAAAGAAGCATTTAATCACATAAATGCTTTTGGTCTGTGTTTTGAAAGAGAGTGAAGAGATGGCTCTTATATCTGTCTAGGTTAAACCAAACATGTTCTGGGCGTAAGAGCAGCTGTGAAACATCTGCCAAACAGAGGGAAATATTTTCCCATTTGTTATCCAATATTACAATTCACTTATTGAGCAGAAGGACTTAGCATTTAAAAGAACTGAAGAATCACTGTAGACTTTGTCTTCTCATGACTGACGAAGTTACTGGATGTGTGTGTATCAAAAACCCATCAGATTTGTGTTTAGACCAATCATAAAAATTCATTTCCAATATGCAGCAGAGAATATCCTTCTGCCCTAAAAAAGCAGCTCATGCTGAGCCCTTCTCCTGGCTTTGAAATGCATTTGGGTGCACATCAAGACAAAAATATCAAAATATGGAACAACATCATTACAACACCTCATGAGTTTTGCAAAACCCACCATCCTGGATATCAAATGCTGATGGGTACAGCATTTGCACTGAAAGTGGGGGTCTGTTGGCTTCACAAATTGGACAGGAAAAATTTAATCTACCCCAACTTATGCTGCATCTTGAAAGTCTCAGAACTGCACACACCACAAGGAGCTTCACAAAGGGAAAGTGAACCTGTTTCCTACAGATGCAACCATTCCTAGCAGAAATAAGATTAATTTTATCACTACTCAACTACTATAAAACAACCAGCACTGCTGTATAAACCAATACACTGCATTTAACTGAAGGTATGGCGTGAAGTATAGGATGAGATGTGCCAGCACAGGAGCCCCAGTTCTCTGACTGCTCAGAGGTTGCCAGACTTGAAAAATACCTGGGAGTGTTTGACCAGCAAACACCAGACCTGCTCTTTGGATGATCTGGTGGCCTCATTTTCTGCAGTGAGGATCTCTGCCACCGTTTTACACCCTGCTCCAGGCCCACAAAACCTCAATTTTGGCTGCCAAGAACATCCCCAAACCCCATCGTTGGAGGTACCCAGCAGCCTCACACAGCGGTGCTGCTGCACGCCACCTCAGTGGGAAAACACCACTTTTTATCCTCTTTTGCACAGAAACCACCCAACATACACAAAACCACTCTGTCAAAGGCCATCCTCTCCCCAGACTATGCAATTTTTCAATGAGTTCCTCATTTCAAAGTGCCCAGAGCCTGGACAGCCGCTCGCTCCCGAGTCTGCTCACCCTCACACCCATCCCAGGAGAAGCTCCACACCCTAAAAACACCATCCAGGCCCAGGCTGAGATCCCTGAATCTGCTGCACGTGGAGCCACCGCCGTTCTGTGTAGCAACACCTCTGGTAAAATGAAACTTAGAACAGTTCATGGTCGCTGAATGCCCCTAGAGAAACAAAAACACGAGACGAGAAGATACAACGCTGCACGGGTGCGATGAGATGCCAACAGCTGAGTCAGAACCTGGGGTCTTTTTTTGGGGTTTTTTTGGGTTTTTTTCCCCTTTTTCTTTTGGAATTCCCTGAAGGAGGATCGGCAAGGAGGGTACGGGCAGAGCTGCTGCCCTTCAGAGGAGCTTTGGCGTCTCTGGAGATCAACAGAGAGCTCTCCCAAAGGAGCCTGCACCTTCCCTGGGGGATTACTGCTTCACAGCAAAAATCCGGAAAGCGTTCCCGTCTGAGGGGTTCTTCAAGCTGCAGACAAAGAAAAGAGGAGAAGAAAACAAACATGGGATGAACCAAGGGAAGACACCGCAGAACCCAAACAGGCAACTCTGAATTTCTCTTCTCTCTTTCCTACCAGGAGCAGGAGGAAGATAAAGGATGAAAAAGAAGTGGCGCAAATCCACAGTTTCAGCTTTTTTTTAATGTTTTCAATCCAAATCTGTAATGCTAGTGCCAACAAAAGGAGCTGGAAGACAACAGACTCTCTTACAGCCCTAGCTTTTATCCAAGGAACACTGTGCTCACTTGTGCAGAGATTCAGGAATGAAGAGGAATATTTTTTCCTAAAAAAAAAACGTTGTCAAATAGGCTGGCAGGTTCCCAGGGCCTGTCTGGCTTGGCTCCTAGTGCTGGGAGTGGGAATGGCCAGATCAGCTCACGTTAAATGACAATAAATATGGATATTCCTTTTCAACCTGCAGAGGTGTCCCCAGATGCTCTGACTCCAAGCTGCTTGGGGTGGCTGTGTGCATAGGGAAAGGGGGTGTTTCTATTCCCAGGTCCTACAGCCCTGAAAAAGCCTAGGAAAAATACAAAATTTCACATTCCCACAAAACAAACATTGCAACAAGGGTAGGGACCCAGTAAATCCTCAAGGCAATCTTTTCCCATACCTGTTTGGGTGTGTATCTTTACCCAAGGTTATTTCCAATGTCCTAAAGGGTAAGGGCTCACCTTAATCTTGGAAAAGCTATTTCACCGTCTGCTGGATCTCACAGCACGAAGCTGCTCCTTATTGCTGAAGGTAAATAAGACTTTTCAAACCTTCATCCCCGCTGTGAGAAGGTCTCTGGTTTCCCTCACCTTTCAGATCAGCACTGGCTGCTCACATGGCACATCCCTGAGAGGGCTGGGATTTATTCTTAGCTAGGGCACACTTTGCGTTCCCAGTAAAAAGCTGTCTTTTAATATAAAAGATAAGTGAAAGCAAGACTGAGATGGAAAAAATTCAAAGGAACGGAAGGTTTTTCACCTAAATCCAATTTATCAAACTGGAAAATGCTGACCCTGGTAATCTATATTGAAACCCCCCCTATTTATAGTTATAGCTTTCCTGTCTTAGTCTGTTTTTGTTTCTTGAGGCACTCTAAAGCATTCTGGAATACCCATTGTTAGAACAAAACCAGAAAACTTGATAGAATTTCTTATGGTCCTTATAAAAGAAGAACTGCACAGAGCAGACAGAGTTAGCAGTGACCACAAACCCCCCTAACTGTGGGAAATTCTATACTTGCAAAGACAGCCCTGAGAAATCAGTACCATCACACCAATATCTGAAAAAACACATAACAGATTGAAAGTGAAGTCTCAAATTAGGAAGGACTGGGTGAGCTGTGACTGGATTATTGTGATCATGAGGAGGTGCAGGATTTTGGAAGCACAGATTTGCAATTGGTCACTGAAACCAGCATGGTTGGCCCAAGAGAAACTACAAAAAAACCTACAAGGGTGGCAAATTCATCTTCAAAAAGTGTTTGATCGTGTCTCAAGAGGTTAAATTATTTATGCTTCTTTCAAAGAGAATAGAGAATCAACAAATACAAATGAAACCCACAGCCCAGAACTGAATGGAAATCCAAATTATAAAACCCAAATCATGACCCGGGCTAAAAACTGAAAATACCTGTGCTTATCTCCTGATGTGTTAAACACACAGCAAAATGTATTAACGTGGACTTGTGCTGTAACAAAATCTAACAAGGCTTAACCACATCTCCCACCCTTGACAGCAGCTCCTGGCTGGGGGAAGGGAAGAGCAGGACAACACGCTCCATTTGTTTGGGTGTCACAATCTGCAGTGACACTGGGAAGTCACGTCCTTCCAAGCCACCAGCCTGTCAAGCTGGTATCTGCTGACTTTCACTGGCAGCTGAACCTGCTGTGGGAAAGAAGAGGAAAGTACCAAGGAGAGAAATCCCACCTGTCTGACTGGACACCGTTCCTTAGGGAGCCAACGTAGGTTTTCTTCTTTTCTACAGGCATCACGTCCACAAAGCCTCCTCTTTCATCTGAAATCACCCCTGCATGCACTGCAGTTTTGCAGATACTGGAGCTCTGAAAAATATTTAATTGTTTTGACTTATTCGCTGTCTGTATTTTATATACGAAGACTTATCAATTCCATCAACACCAAGAAAAACAGGGAATAGAAAAGGAAACCATTATGAAACAGTTTTGTGCCTCTTTCGGACAAACTAGGGACTAGATCTTGGGGGAAAGAAGATTCACCATGACCACAGAGGAGAAGAATGATTTTCCATCATTCTGAAGTGGAGCTGCACCTGTGAGATCATCATAGAATCATGGAATGATTTGGGTTGGAAAGGACCTTAAAGTTCATCCAGTTCCACCCCTGCCATGGCAGGGACACCTCCCACTGTCCCAGGCTGCTCCAAGCCCTGTCCAGCCTGGCTTTGGACACTTCCAGGGATCCAGGGGCAGCCACAGCTTCTCTTGGCACCTGTGCCAGGGCCTGCCACGCTCACAGGGAACAATTCCTTCCCCATGTCCAGTCTAAACCCACACTTCATCTTATCTAGGGCCAAGACTGAATTGAGGACAACTTTCCAGCCAGTGCCTCTTGGGACTGCACCAAAGAAACCTCTGAGGTGAAACTCTGTGCTACTGACCTCAGCAAAGGTTATTCACACAGTGGCTTGAAAAGGAAATGCTCGTCCTGAATGACGGTAAATGACCACTAATTATCTGGGATGGCTCACCTCCTTCTTTCTAAGAAAGACAGAAGGGCTGCCCCCATTGACTGGTGTCGTTTTTGGATGGGCATTACCCCATGAAACAACACCAAATGTGGAAGGAGGTTACACTTCTGGAATGACTAAAGTTTCTCTATTGCACATCCCAGATGTGCAGAGTCAGAAGAGCTGGAGGGACAGAAACCAGTAACAACTGATGACTAAGCCCCCAAAGCATCCAGGAAAAGGGAGCAGAAGCAGGGAAGGCTGAGGGATAGTGTAAACTTGGCCAGCAGCTCTCTGCAAGGTTTACATACAGCAAGCTGGAAGAACAGAAAGGAAAAAAAACCAACTCTGCACAGCAAACTGCAGCAGGTGAAAATCTCAACCCAGAAATGCCCTGATTGCTAAAAATCCAAGTCCCACAAAAGCAGTGCCAAGTGCAACTGTTCCCGTTGCATACGTAGGACACAGCCCATGCTGCTTCCCTCTCACAGCCTTATATGGCAGCTCTGCCTTGTCCCCTATATATTTAACACTTTGGATGGCCTATCTCTTGGCAGCCCTCAGAGTTTTGAGCGCCAGTTTGGTATTTTGCTTCTATATATGGTCAAGGGAGCAAGGGAATGCTGTGTTTGGAAGATATGCAGTGAATTTGCCCTAATATGTGGTGGGAAATCTATAAATCTAACACTGGCTCATAAAATTAAACTGTCCTGGATCAATTTGCAACACTCTCCACTGGGAGACATCCTGAACAATGTTCTTTTCAAAGCATTCCTGTTTTGTTTTTTTTTTTCCAGGACTTTCTGTTCCGCTGCTCACTCAAAGCTTTGACCAACAGACTTACCCCAAAGCTCCTCTTATCACTCTGTTGGACTACAGCCCTCTCATGTCCCAGACTAGGCTGTGCTTTGATGAATTGATTGCAGAGATTTTGGAAGATGAGATATTACAAGAATAAGGCCTTCCCTTCCAGGTTCAGGAGTACAGCAATACAACAGTTTTCCATGGTGAAGTCCCTCGGGATGCTCTGAGACCAATTCCCGATGAAATGAGCCCCAGGGCACACACCATAAAATGACAACACATTTTATAGTGGGTCATTAACAGTATCCTCTGACTGTGAGCTTAATCACCCAGAATTTCCTCACTTGTGTCACTGATTTAATCATGAAGTTCATGTCTCCTGAGAGCTGACTCCCAGCTCATTTTGCTCTGGTGACAGACTCCTGTCTCTGTGCAGGCCATCCATCCATCCATCCATCCATCCATCCATCCATCCATCCCCAAGCAATCACTGCACAACTGAGGATAAAACCTTATCTCAAAAGTGGGGAGGTTGATCTCCTTCCTGGCTCCACAGGGCTCCTGGGCAGGGATGGGGATGGGTTTCCCCTGCAGGATTATGGCACACCAGGAGCCAGGCAGAGTGACAAATGACAGAGACTCATGGAGGTCATGAAGTTCTTTTACAACCTTCATAAAGATCCCTGGCTGTGCCCACAGCTCCAGCATCAAGGCCAGGTTGGACAGGGCTTGGAGCACCCTGGTCTATGGAAGGTGTCCCTGCCCACGGCAGAGCACGGAACTGGATGAGCTTTGAAGTCCCTTCCAACCCAAACCATTCCATGGTTCTAGGATAACCACAGAACCAGGCCTGTCCACTTTGACCATCATATATTTCTTGCATTTCATTCATTTACCCCAAAATTCAAGTCTCCTCTACATCCCTGTTCCACAGTCTTACTCATTTCCCCACGATCTATTCCCTGAACTGCTTTTGAAAGCAAAGTGCAGACTGGAAACGGGGCTAAATGCTTCATTGTCTTTTAGATAGCTTATTTAAGAAGGCTCAGTTGGAGCCCAGGTGCCCTCAGGGCCATGAAGGTGCCACACTAGACATGAATTT
This sequence comes from Leptocoma aspasia, assembly GCA_013399835.1. Classification (NCBI taxonomy): domain Eukaryota; kingdom Metazoa; phylum Chordata; class Aves; order Passeriformes; family Nectariniidae; genus Leptocoma; species Leptocoma aspasia. The sequence goes on from VXAX01003555.1 coordinate 350,581, forward strand.
GGCTTCCCAAAGCCCTCCCAGAAGACCAGCACTTGTCTCATCCAGCTCATTGCCTGCTTTGATTATTCCTCAGCAGTGGGCTTGGGTTAATTCCCAGCATCCTGCACAGGCCTTTCTCCCTGGGAAAAGCCTTTCCCCAAATTCTCCTTGCATGGTGTGGTTATTTCTCTTGACCTCCCATTCTGAGCATTCCCAGCATCCCCATCCCCATCCCAGCATCTCCCTTTACAGCACCATTCAGAGTCACCCCAAACTCTTTGTCCCAGCTGGTTTCACCTGCTTTGCCACCAACCTCAACACTTCCCTGGCATCTCCACATCATCCTGTTAGCACAGTAGTCCAAAAAAAGGTTAACCAAACCCTCGAGGAAGTGGCCAAATACTTTTCTATTATTAATTGCTTTTTGTTTTTCTCCCAAGCCACCATCCATGCCCCAGTTTATGAAACAATACCCAGGAGGGACAGTAGGAAATGGGTTCATTAAAGGACACTAATCCTTTTGCGTCAGTGCAATGCCAGCCTGGGATGCTGCTCCTCACCTAATTCCTTTGTAATCACAGGCCCTGTTCAGGGCTGATCTGAGGGAGGTTTGTCCTCTGTAAAAAAGAGAAAACTATTTCCCATTTCCTGCAGGTGGGAGCATGCAGGAGGCAGGTACTGCAGGGAGGCAGCTGCTCCATGGATTTGCCTGTGAGCCAGGCCAGGATAACCTGTTTGTGCAGCTCTACCTTCAAAAAAAATTGATCTTGAGCAAAATTAAAAATAGTATGGATTGGGTTTTTTGGGGTTTTTTTTGGTTTGTTTTTTTTTTTTTTAATGGCTTTCAAAATTGCTTCTCCAAATTACTGTATGAGTCCTGCAGGATGGATTTTCTCAGCAGTCTGCAAAGCTCCAGGGTGACCTGAAGCTGGGGTTCCACAATCTGCTGACTGCTCACCCCAGGCTTTCAACAGCCCTGATCCTACAGGCTACAGCTCAAGGGAGCTGGCATTCCTGAACACAGTCCCCGATGGAAAACAGAAAATGAGGAAAAAACCCAAAACAACCAGACACCCACAAATGGAAAAACATTGAGACCCAGTTTTTAGAGGCCTAATATTAAGAGATTTCAAGAAAATTACTCTGCCTAATTTTAGCATCAAGTCTCTGCTCATCCCCTTGAGCAAAGCTCAGAAAAACAAACCCATAAAACCAGCTCACACACTTTCTTTCCACTGCTCTGAGCTCTGTCCTGGCTGCTCAGAAACTGTTCATCTCCCAGAAAGAGGAGGAGAAGGGAGAGAGGTCTTTTTCTGTGAACTCTATAGTGGGATAGGCTGGAATAAAAGCCCTTTGGTGCTCATCTAGAAATCCCAAAATGCTTTTACAAAGGTAAACAAGTGCAACCATGATTTCACAGCCAGAGCTCAAAGGCTTGGGGAGGTTAAGGGACACGACCAAATCTCTAGGAAGGAGTCAGTGCTGGAGGGTAGAAGGGCTCACCAAACCCAGTGGCCACAACTCAAGGAGTTGTGGAGTGACACACCCAAGTCCTTCAGAATAAATCAGTGTACGGAGACCAAAAGGGCTCCCCAAGCCTGTTGACCCCATCTTTCACCCCCTTTTGCCCATCCCCCAATGGAATAACCACAAGAGAGTTTGAATTTGTCCCCTAAACCCCAGAGTGAGCCCAGCCGTGGGACAGGAGTGCCACCACGTGCAGGGAGAGGTTTGTACTCACATCCGCGTAGACGTTGGTGCCGAACACCGGGGCCCAGTACGAGGGCTCGTCCTTACAGTGGGCTGGGCAATAAATCCTAGAAAACAAGGTATTCAGATTTATTCTCCACATCAGGGCTGGACAGGAAGGCGAGCTGCATTCCTAGGAGATTTCAAGTGCCTGCATCTGGTCTGCAGGTGGCAACAGTGAATTTGATTATTCGCTCCCCTCAGATGACATTTGGTTGTTGCTGCAGAACTGCAAAGAGAGGGGTTTGGACCAGCAGAAGAGGGATTGGTCTTTTATGACCCTCTCAAGGGGGGGTAGCTAGCTGTATTTTTGCTCAATTCTGTGCACATTAATCTCTGCATGTGTTTGTGCCCCCCTGTCACTTACTCCTGCACAGTTTCCAGAACAAACTTCTTCCGTGTTTTAAGGGTGAAAGGAAACCAAGTCCAAAACCCAGGAAGTGCAGAAGCAAAAAGACAAAGAGTGTGCAGATGCACACTCACACATGAGAGTGTGCTGGGACAGTATTGTTGTGGTTTGTTTAGTAACAAAGGATTTTTGACAATAATATTAGAAGGTTAAATATGATTTATTAACATGACTTAATAATTTATAGGATTTTGGGTTATTACTTGTTTAGTAAGGAGTATCTGAAGCTCTTGCTTCAAGTTTTGTTTAAGGAATGTTAGAACAGTTTACACAATTAGACATAACAACTTTTTACTTCATAGGTTGAGAGGAAGAGAACCTTTATCTCCCATATCAGGAGACAGGTAGAGAAAAACCAAAAGTCCTGGAAACACAGGTTTGAGATTTTGTTTACAGAAACTTGTACAGAGTAAAAGACAGTAAAAGAAGTGCTTTCCTATGGGAAGAATTTTCTGCAGGCTTGCATACAGAGAAACTTATAATACATTCTTACAACAGGACAGGACTGTGCAGCCTGGCTGATATGTTACTGAAGCCATCCGAAAACATAAAGTGAATTTTCTACAGTGCCACCAAGAAAAGCATGGCAGCAGGAGGAAACACACCATTCCCAACCCTCTCCTCCAGCTCAACCAGTATGAGCAACCCTTCTCTCAAATTCAGGAAATTCAGGGCCCTCAGCACCTCTGTTAAGCTGCCCCTCCTTAGAACAGAGGGTTTAAACCCAACAGATTTGTGTTACCTTGGGCAGTGGCTCGCTGGCTTTTTGAAGTGGCACAGTTCAGCTACTGTGGTGTAACAATCCAGAGTCTGTGCTGCCAAGATAAATGTGGGAAGGCAAATTATTAGACCCAAAAGCTCAGGCTGCTGCAGAAAACACAAGTCAGAGCCACACAATGCATTTGGTGAGACCCTTGTCCAACCAGGAGTGAAGCTGCTCCAGCAGCAGGATCCCAGGGCGGGGTTGATTCCAGCAGGAATCCTAAACCACACTGCAACGTGGCCTTAAAGAGGTCACAGCTTTCAAAAGAGACCAGCAGCTGATCCACCACACGTGGTTTTCCTACAGCTCCAGATGTGGAGCCCAAATATCCTGACCCCTACAGTTCCCCCTGGAAGGGGGTCAGGTGGAGCTAACCAAAGGGATGATTCTGCGTTGGAGGAGTTTTTCCAAGATATTCAGAAAGTGGGAATTGTTTAAAAAGTAGAGCGGTGTTTATTTATATGCCCATCAGGAATGGGATGACTCACTGTTAAAAACTAATTTCACATGTATTGTGTTTTTCATTACATTACTGCACTAGGGCATGAGCCACTATTTTTTTTTTTTTTCAGTTTTTGTAAGTGTTGACACTTGACTGAGGCTTTTAAAGATGGATGGCTCAGCTTCCATCCCTTTCAGCAGCTGAAGTCTGGACCCCACCATGATCCATCAGCAGGAGATGCTGCTGGAATTGGCCCATTGTCACCTATTTCTCTACCTTCCTCTTAGATGCCCCCAGGAAAATGAGGTGGGTGGTGGTGGAATTGCCCAAGGTGGGTGGGCAGTCACTCGAAGGTTCTGGTCACCCTAGACCACCACTCCAGGGTTTGGTTCTGGCACAAAAACCATTTGACACCACCACTGAAAATGAAAAAGAGCCCTGAAAGGAATGATGTCTTCAAGTACCCCATAAAACTCCAGCAGCAATAATTTTTCCCCTCAACTTTTAAAACTTACTTGTGACTTTGGAAACCATGAATGCATTTGAAGGTTTACTTTTCCTGTAAAACAAGCAAACAAAAAATAATTATTAAAAAAAAATAAGCAAGAGTAGAATTATTTGGATCACTGTGTCTACATGAGAGCAACAGAGATGACTGAACATCTGCTTGTATTTAAAGCAAATATCAACAGTTTTTGGTGAAGGCAGTACCTGAAGGACTCCACACCATTCCTGGTGGACTTCACAAAAGCAGGTGTCCTCCCTTTCCTCGTGATATCCACCAGCCCTCCCTTGTTGTCCAGGATTCCATAATGGATTGCAGCACGACATATGCTGGAGGACTGACAGGAGATAAATAAATGGGGTGTGAAATAAATCAAATAAATCTCATTCACAGAGCAACTGCTGCCCAACTGCTACGTGAAAAACGGGGAAGAAATGAAACCACCACCAAAGCACCAAGTGGAAAATAAGCTGAGTACACTCCTTTGGAATCTGGTTGTTAAATCTTCCTCTCCCAATACAGCCTGATTCTTTTATTATTATTATTTTAAGCACTGCCTGGTTGAATGGCAAGCTTTTTTTTTTTAAATAACAAAACCATACATTTAAATACAATTTAGAGGAAAAGCAGCGTTGGAAGTGAGCGACCAGCCTGAAATATTTCCAGTTCTCGACAAAATATTCAAACCCAAAATATTTCTGCTGACGCCACTTGGAGGGCTTGGGTGTCTGCACTCACAGAAGCTGCAGGGCAAAGACACATCAGGGGTGATGCAGTCACGCACCAACAGTTGGAACAGGGAAAGAAAATCTGATTTTGCCCAAAAAAAACCCCTTTTATCTTCCAACTTCCTTCACCCCAAAAGCAGTTTTGATGGGAAAATGGTGCCATGCGTTATTTATAAATCATCTTACTAATTTAAGATCAAGCAAATCAGCCCAAAATATTATTTAGTTGCAAAATTTAACGGTGTTTTTTACATAAGGTTTGTGTTCAGATGACAGCTGCCCACATGAGCAAAGAGATCTTTGTAGGAGCTGGCTCATCCCTCACTTTCCATGGGTGCCCATGGAATGGACATTAGGGACACCATTAAGGATAATTCCTGATAAAATCACGATTGGAACCATCTTGCCTTCCCAGAGTCTGTCCCTTTTTTCAACACCAAGATGAGGAAAATGCAGATAATCTTTATTAGCACCATTTTACAGCGCCACAACCGGAGAATACCAAAAGCCAAATTACACCAGAATGGCTGGCATTTCCCATTTCTGTCATTACCACTGACTCCCACAAATTACATCCAGGAGCTATTAAAAGGTACTTACACTTTCATAATAAAATGTTCCAAAGATCTTTCCCTTACTGTACAAGCAGCCAGCTGGGCACAAATACCTAGGAAAGATATTTATCTTTGAGGGTGGCGAAAAACAATTCAAGAAAAACAGACTTTGACTCTATTTCATTTAATAGTCATTCCATTCATTTCACGTCGTTCTCCTGTTTTAAAAACAAGATTGCAAAATAGCTACTTTTTAAAAGAGTTGCTCCACCCTCCTTAAGAGCCCGACCAATATTTAGGTTCTGTGGATTTGGTTTTTCTCCAAGTGATAAACTGTCCTGTTCTCTGCAGAAACCTTAACCAGAAGTTCTTGACTGGCTGGGAGGGGACAAGCCATGAATTATTGGTCTGGCTTGGACAGCAGTGGAATGCATGAAAAAGGCTCGAAAAATGACTCTGCCGAAATTTATTCAATTATTTTGGACACCTGAAACTGTGGGTCATCACGGCTGAATAAAATCATCCAAATCACCTTCTTGCCAGGCTTGGCTGGAGGTGTGAATTAAGAGAAATTTAGGGGATTTTTTTTGTTGGGTTTTGGGGCTTTTCCTAAAGAGATCTACCTAGAGAGTCACAAAAAAATATACAGTGCAACCTATCTTGTGTTTGCAAAAACTGCGTAATATTTAGTAATAGAACATAAATATTTATTGAAAATATTTAGTAATTAAAAGTCAGTATTTATTTACTTTTTCCCTCAGCACTCCAAGAAGTACCAACAAAACCCTACCTGTTGCATGTTGAGCCTCTGCACTTGTCTCTCATCTTGGTTTCACAGGTAATGACTTGTGCTGGGGAGAAAAAAATAAAATCAAATAAATACATTTTTTAAAAAGGAAATTGCTCAGCCTGCTCCTGAGCTACAGAAACGAGCAACCTCCACACATCTTTCCTGGAGGTCTTTGGTGCAACAAGATAAAATCTGATTTTATCCAGCCTGGAGCAGTTGGTTCCTCTTTAGCCCTTCACCTGAGACAGGTGTCTTTGGAATATTAGCAAGGAAGATGCAGCTGACAGCTGAAGGCTTTGATTTACAGCCCGAGGTCTGCAGGCAGAGCTCTCATTCTCCTTTTAATTACAGACTCTCCAGATGCTGGCAGATAAACTTGAAAAGGACCTGCTGGCTTGCCCCACCTTGTTTTCTCAATAAGTGTCTTTAAATTAAAAGCAGTTGGGAAACAACTCAGGAAGCACCAGCAGCTCCACAAATAACTCCAGAAATATTCCCAAGCAAGAAATAAAGAGGAAAAAAAGCTGTAAACCCCAGAAAAGTTGTGAAGAAGGGTATGTGCTGAGTGTAGAGGTTTTTAAAGGTGAAATACAACCAGTATTTCCTAATTTTATTACTGGTTGAGGGGACTTCTGGTACATTGATATTTTATTGAGATAAGGAGGGCATGGAATGCTGGAGTCAGTCAGAGAACGTCACAGAGATGCTCCCAGGGCTGGAACCAGGCTGGGAGAGCTGGGGGTGCTCACCTGGAGAGGAGAAGGATCCAGGGAGAGCTCAGAGCCCTTGCAGGGCCTAAAGGGGCTCCAGGAGAGCTGGAGAGGGACTGGGGACAAGGGATGGAGGGACAGGACACAGGGAATGGCTTCCAGTGCCAGAGAGTGGATTTAGATGGGATTTTGGGCAGGAATTGTTCCCTGTGGGGGTGGGGAGACCCTGGCACAGGTGCCCAGAGCAGCTGTGGCTGTCCCTGCATCCCTGGCAGTGCCCAAGGCCAGGCTGGACAGGGCTTGGAACAATCTGGGACAGTGGAAGGTGTCCCTGCCCATGGCAGGGGGTGGGATGAGCTTGAATGTCCCTTCCAAACCAAACCGTTCTGGGATTCTATGAAATGACTGAAACAAACACATGAATTTTGCAGATCTGTGTGCTGAAGGTAGAGGTTGTTTTTGAGAGCTTTGCTCACCACTTCTAGCAGCTTTCTGCACAACTAGCAGTGAATTTTCACACAGATCACCTCTTCCTCCCCTCCACCATCCTCCCAGTTTCTTTATCCCTTTATCCTCATCACTTCCCACACCTTTTCCTACAGAGGTGCTTCAAAACCCAGAGGAGCTGAAAAAGAGAAAGGCTGTGTCTTACTCATGTAGGATTCTGGGGTGATTTTCTTGGCCTTGATGGTTTTGCTGGGTTTGTTTTCTGGAAGGTGGAACTGCACTGGCTTCTGCTCTGCCACCTGTGGAATCTCCACCTCGTTGGTCTCATCTGTCTCAGCCATGATGGGATCTTCATAACGCTGATCTTGGCAGAAGAGGGGATTCAAAATAATTACAGTGTGCTCACACTGCTGGGCAAGTCAGGTTCATGTGTTGTGGGGATGATTTAGCTGGACAAGGATCTGCTTTTAAACAGCTGGGAGGTCAAAAATACCCATTGGAGGCAGCACAGGGCTATTGCCAGGACACTCCTCTCCTGCTCCTCTGCAGCATGAAGCAGCATTTACAGCACCTCACAATAAAGATTTGAAGGGATGCCCACTAATTAGTGAAAAAAAAAAGTGCTGATATTCCTTCCTTTGTTTCCCACTGAGCTCTTCCCTCTGGAGGAAAACATAAATTTGCTGAAGGGCTCATATTCCATTGGGGCATCCCCTTCTTTCTCCCTGCTGCAGCCCACCTGCACCCTGGGGTCCTCCTTCAAACCCCAGCAGATAAAAAATGAGAAATGCATGGTGGCAGCAAAAGAAGCCTCTGCTTTGGGCAAGTCTCCAGGGAATCTCCCTGTTTTCAAAGAGCCCAGTTCTCTGGGAAGCAAAACACTTGGGAGGAGAGAAATGACCCCAGGAGACCCTGGAAGCTGGGGGTAGCACTGCTGCACTGGAGGGCTCACCCTAATAATATGTTTTACTCTATTGACCTCTCTTCCAAAAACGCTCCACAGGTCAGGAAAAACCCTTCAGGATCCCCCTCCTCTCCTCTGAGGGTCATGAATCACTAGGTTCAATTTGCATCCCTGAAAACCAAGGTGGGGAGGGAGGCAAAGGCTCCATCCGTGACCCCTGGAGGAGCAGGGCAGGCAGCCAAGCCCTGCCCGCCCACGGTGCCAGGAGATCATTCCCTGCCAAACCCATGGAAGCTCAGAGCTGCTTCTCCCCACCCAAGCTCTCTGTTCCCACCAGGAAAACGTGCTGAATCCCAGCTCCAGGTTTTCAGCAGCTCAGGGGTTCTTGCTTTCAGTGCCTGACGATTTCCCACGTTTCCCAAGGTAGGAATATTGAGGATGGCTAATTAAAGGGGGCGTAAAGCTGTGGCTGGTTCTCATGAGAAGCTTCCACGTGTTTGCTCCAGCCTTGTCCCCCAGCCCAGGGGTGCCCCAAGCCCCCAGCAGGTACCTTTGTAGCAGAGGTTGTTCTGGCAGCTCCCCCCGTAGCTCGGCGGGCACTCGGAGCAGGGACGGCCGGTCTTGTATGGAGCTTCTCCGATCCAGTTGCCCCTGGGGGAGCACAGGAGAAATGAGCACCCATCAGACACCCAAATACCCTTCCAAGCCTCCAAAACCATAAACACCATCCTGGCCTTGAGCAACTAAATAAAGACTAAACAACCAGCCTCGCAGGAAAGATGTTCGTCCTCATTCTGTCTCTAAAATGACATTTTTTAGGGGTTTACTTAAATCGTGTGCTGTATTGCTTTTGTACTACATTCCAATATAAACACCAGGGTCTTATGTAAACAGAAATAAATCAATGGATTACTGCATTTTGCTGAAGAAACTCCCCAGAAACAACAGCCCATTTTAGCATTCTGTCCTGCAAGTTTCAGGGGATGAGGAGTTTGAAGGAGCTGGAGTTAAGCTGTGGCTATAAACTCCTGGGTTATGCTCTTTCAGCTGTCTCCACCTATAAGGCTACATGAGGACAATGTGCACCGATGCCAGAGAGAAAAGATTAAGCAGAAACTGCAGAAATAGAGTATTTTTCCATCCAGCAGCTCTGAATGGATGACGTGCAAACGGCCCAGCCTGCTGTGGGGGCTCTGTGGGAGATGCTGTTATCCCTCAGGCAGAGCAGGCTGGTAAATCCCACCAAACCACCAGCAAAAGGTGCTCATCTGATGTGGGGAGAGGGGCTTAGAGAACCCACCCAGAGAGCTCTGCCTGGGACAGGGCAGCTGCAGCCCCACACTTCTTTTTCCTTTGCATTATTCTGCACCATCATCCCCTGAAGTCAGATGCTCCCCAAGCCACTGGGTTTGCATAGAGCGATTTCCCTATTTCATTTTGTTTTGAAGTTTCAAATTGCCAAGGGCTTGGAGTGGGAATGTTTCTCCTATTAGCCATTAAACCAGAAAATATTGAGTGCCATTGCCAGGTAGTAAACTTCTCCTGGATAGTAGTAGGCAAGAAATATGATTTTCATTTTGAAATTTAATCAAACCGTCGAGCTAGTGAAATCTTGACTGCTGCAGTTATTTCAGGGTTTTTTTGGCATTAACCACCGCCCCATCCCTTCCCACCCTCTGACAGCAGAGAGCAAGCCTTGCTCAGCAGCACATGCCAGCTCCATCCTGGCCATCTCCTGCTCCTCCTTTCCCTTCCCATGGCAGGAACATCAAAGCCCCAGCCTGGCCCCAGCCTCTCATTCACTTTTCCAGGCAGCACTCAGTAGTTTTGAACCAGCCCTGTGCTGCTGTCTAAAGAAAAAATTTAAAGCCACAACCACCGGTCTAGACTGCCTGAAATCTCTTCCCCAGAGCTAGCTGCCAGTTTTGGGAGAGCTGGAGAGAGCCCAGCTGCTCTGCCTTACTTGGGGGAGTAGTTGCAGACCAGGTAGACAGCGTTCTCCCAGATCTCTCCCCACACATTCATCTGCTTGCAGACGTTCACAGCACAGCCAATCCTGTTGGTCGTGGCCCAGACTATCTGTAAGGGAAATGTATTTATTGAAAATAAACAAATTACCCCAATCCAGACATGGGGGGATGTGGGGAGTGTGGGTACAGCCCCCTTGGAGTCCTTTACCTGGGTGTAATGTGTGCACATGGCACCTGCACACCTGTCTGGGCACCAGGGGTTGCACTCGTGGGGATATGGGAAAGTGTAATCTTTCACTTCATCATACCAGGACTGGACATGGAACGCTGGAGATCGATACCTGAGGGGGAAAAGGCAGCTGGAATCAGGATGTTCTGGTAGAAGTTCTCAAATTTAAAAAAAAAAAAAAGTTCTTAAAATGTTAAAGATTAAGGTTTAGATGGGATATTGGGAAGGAATTGTTCCCTGTGAGGGTGGGCAGGCCCTGGCACAGGGTGCCCAGAGCAGCTGTGGCTGCCCCGTCCCTGGCAGTGCCCGAGGCCAGGTTGGACAGGATTTGGAGCAACCTGGGACAGTGGAGATGTCCCTGCCCATGGCAGGGTAGCTGGAACTGGCAAGATCTTTGAGGTCCCTTCCAACCCAAACTGTTGTGTGTTTCTATGATTTTTTTCCCTCACATTCACAGCCTGACCTGACTCTGCATTATTTATAGGTTTGACATGATCCTCAAGTGCTGCTGACCTGAAGTGCCCCCTCACTTTTGCACTCAACTACAAAATAACTTCTAGTTTGGCAGAAAGTCGTGTTTTGAAAGTAAACAGAAATTAGGCTTTGCCAAACATCTTAAACCAAAAGCCATCATGTACCTATTTTACCACGGGACAATTTGCTAAATCTGGAAGTTAACCCCCAGCCAATACTGTAACACCCTTGAAAGTGAGTGGGCTTTTCCTCACTCACATCCCACCAGGAGCTGGTGTGGAGTAGTTGGTGCACTACACTCCTATCCTACCTTTTTTTTGGCAGCACTTTTCCCTTGCACCAATCTCCTGGTACCCTGTGTGTAATCTCTGCCTCAGATACCACAGTCTGAGGCAGTGCTGATGCTGTTTGTACTGTTTGGGGGGCACAAATGGTGTCAAAACTACCTGTAGAAACTCACACACATTTTACACACTGCGTACACAGTGAGCAAACAGAGCGATCTGCAAACTGCACCGAACCCACTGCTTTTTGATTGCTTTCAACAGCTCACACGAAGCACGCTGCCAGAAATCCAAATGATATCATTACCAACTGGAGCTTATCCTTTCAGCCAACTTTTCATTAAAAATCATTCATTAGAAGTATTTTAAAAACATCCATCTCATGATGTCATGAAGCGAATACTTTCCGAGTCCTATTTTACAGGAGAGGAAATGGAGGCAATCAAGTTATGGCCCGTTCCTGAAAAAGCTGAGATAAATCTGATTTTTCTTTCCTCTCAGGGACCGCAAAGGGAGCAAGATTGGATCTTCCTCCATCAGGAACCCACGGCCATCCTGAGCACTTGTAGGACAGCCAAGAACAGCACGATCTTTTGACTTTGTTTCCAAATGAATTAACCACTCTACTTTCCAAACTCTAAAATGGGCCCGATTTTTACATCCGGCTGATTTCACACCAGCAAATTTCCTTTGCTTTCCACCAAGTTCTACCTGATTTACAGCAAAGATAACTGGACTTCCACCCAGGAAATGGGGGGAAAATGCTCAGGGCTCCTGAGCACGTACAAAATGTTTGCTGTGCAAAGCAGGTTTAACCTATAACAAGCTTAAAAACAGGGGCTTAACAATAAACAAATTCCACCTTGAGATGGAGAGGAAAATCCCTTTGGAAACCTTCATGTCAGTTTTCCTAACTGGGTTAATGACTCTAGTTTAACAACTTGTCCCAGGAATTGAAAAAAACCCTGTAAAGTGTTTTCAGTAAAGAAAAATCAAGAGCCAGAGAAATATTTATGGAAAACACGGCAAGAGATAATTAAATTCTGAGCTGAATCCAGACATTGCTCCTGAGAAACTTCAGCCTTCAGCTGCATTGGTGCCAGAAACCCCCCCTAAAACCACAGATTCAGGAGCAAGGGTTCAGACTCCTGTACCTGTTCTCCTCAAGGAGAAGGAGAGACTTGAAGTGTGTTACAGAGGTGCTACCCCGAGATCCAGATGGATGGAGGAGCCCAGATCAGTGCTGGTTTCCTGGGAAGTCTCAGTGGAAGGTGGCTGCAGGTGTTACCACCATCACCATCCCACTGAAGCCATCACAATTAATGACCCCCAGCTCCATGTCCCCAGTGCTCCACCGAGCCTCAGAGCAAATCTTTCCAGCTGTCTCTAAAGGAGGAGCCATAAATGACCCTTTGCAATGACCCAAGCCTTACCTGCCCCAGTGCACTGCCAGGTTCTGCCCAATGGACCTGATGAGGTCGCTGGGCCCGTGGTCCCAGATGCACTGCTGAGCCCAAGCGTGTGCTGAGCGCTCCAGCTCCTCATCCCAGCTCTTCAGGGTGTGTGGAGAGAAAAGAACAGGTCAGTTTTTCATCTCAGAGTCACTGGATCAAGAGATTAAACCAACAGCAGTTAGTGGAGAAAGACTAAGGTACAGGTCATCCCCCTGCCCCCATGTCTGGCCTGTCCTGGTGAAGCCACCACATTTCTGTGCTAAAATCACATTTCTCAACATGTTGCCCTGCCAAGAAAGTCCAGGGCACTAAAGGGTCTATGATTTTCCCCAGCTGATGCCATGCTTCTGAGGAAATGCTTCACTCAGGTCATCAGAACACACACAAACCCACGTGGGAAGACCTCCAGACCATCCACCCTAAACCACAAGATGTTCTTGGCAGTTCTTTTTCTAACATGTTTTAAAAAATTAAAAATTAAAATTCGAGGTTGGAGATCCCGTGATCTCCAACATGACACATATTTCTGAGTCCTGCAAGAGTTCTGACATACATTCAGTGCTTTGATGTATTTCAGCATGATTTTTCATCCATTGTCCTTACTGTTGGGATATCTCCAGGCTTTCCCACCATGGGGAACTCCAGCAGTGGAGAGCTCCACTACCTCCACCACCACACAGCTGGAGATCTTTGATCCAACCTCTTCATCAAGGAGTGTGGGTCTGAGGCTCTCAGTCTCAGCTCCCCTTTTCCTTCCAGAAAAATGAGAGCCCACCAGTGGATCCAGTCAAATACATCAGAGGTGGCAAAGTCCCAGGGTTTTTAAGCTTTTTCCACTCTCACTGAAACAGGCATCACGTTAGAAGTGACAAATCCCATTTCTGTTCCCACTGAGGGCAGGATGCTGGGGTGAGATCACTCCTCATCGAATATCACACAGTTGTGAGCCAAAGGAGAGCTCCAACATGACACAAAGGCAAACAGGAAAGCAGCTCTGCTGGCTCTGCTGCCCAGGAGAGTATTTGTTCTAAAGGCCAGACTTGCTGGGCCCAGCAACCAGTGCCCTGAATTCATTGTGTAATTACTGACAGCTGCTCTATTCAGAACAGCCCTTAGAGGATAATTCGTTGGGATTAAAACATTACCGCACATTCCTACAAATAAAACCAAAGAGAAGAGAGGTCTTGTAATGTGCATCCAGCCCATCCACGTGCCAGCACGAGACTGTCCTCTCTGGACATTTACCATCACAACCAGCTGCTCTTTCCAAGTCCTGTCTTCTCCAGAAGAAAAGCAACTTCTGATCCCAAACATTTCAAAGGACCTGTCAGAGCCTGGAGGGCTGCAGGGCATCCAGGCTCTCAAACACATTTAAAAACCATCAAGTGTTCATTCTGAGCATATCTGGACACAGTCTCAGGCAGTTATAGCTGGGATGGGGAAGGACTGTGCATCCCTGGATAAGACAACAGGAAAATGCAGTGTCTCCTGAAACTTGGTGTGTCTCCACTATCTCAGTGAGGCAAACATGACCTCATCTCACTGAGCTCACAGCCCAGGCCTCCCAGAACAGCTTATCATGGAGCTCTCTCAGCAACCCAGATTCCAGCAGCATCCCAGGGCTGCCCCAAGCTCGCCAGCTCAGCTTTGGACTGACCAAGCAAATTCACATCAGTCTGCAAAACCCCGTGTGGACACAGCTCTGACATGGGGAACAAAACCATTTTCCTTCTCAGCCCTCCAGCTCCTTGGAAGTGATGGGATCAGACCCACCACACATCCCCAGCCCTCTGCTCAGGCAGCCTCAGACACAGCTTTTTGTGGTTTCCCACTTTGTGGGCTCAGCAGTGACTGGCCACAGCTGCCCTCCCATCCAGCACAAAAGCCACAGAAACTCTCCCAAGATGTTCTGCACTCCAAGCTCCTCAGACTTTCTACCCAGCTTTATTCCCTGCAGCCCTGGAGGGGGAGATGTTCCAAATCTCCTAATTTAATGCAGAGGCGTCCTGAGCAATAGGCTGTTAAATGGGAATTAAAACGAGTGTGCGCGTTACATCTCCCTTTGATGCCTTCGGATAAAATAAATTAACTTGGACGAAAGACACTTAACAGGTAATTGGGAAGGAGCTGCATCTCTGCACGGCTTTTTGCTGCACGAGGAGAGAAGCTCGTTTCTGCAGGCATCAGATTACAAAGCCATCCCATCTAAATTAGAGCAGTTATTTGCCTCTTGCTTCTCAGATGCGAATGCGGTCAGGAGGCTGGAATTATTTCAGAGCAATAAACATAAGGGGGAAAAAAAAAAAGATTTCAGACTTTCCCAGCCATACTTGCAAGAATTCTTTATGCCAATATTCAAAGCAGTATCTAGGAAGGGGACTGAAGCCAGAGGGGCAATGAGCCTGTGCTCAGCTTCCTTCAGAAGCAGAGGTTGAAAATTTTTTATGTGTGTGTGATTCCAAGTGGTTTAGCACGTGGACTCTCTTTTTTCACTCCTGCTAATTTCTAATGGCCTTTCAAAGTGGAGTGGACAGTGTATATGTAAAATATATGCATGGCATACACACATCATACCACAACTTGTGGGTCCAGATTTAATCATGCATCCCACAAGGAGTCTGCTCCCTCAGCCTAACGAGTCTGCAAACCCAAAGCCAGACACCTGAATTGCAGTGATCAGGTTACTCCCTCATTTTCCTCCCCAGCTCAGACTTTCTGCAGTACTGGCAGCTTCCTTCTAAAAGTGGCATCAAACTCCAGGACTGACATGTCCTGGCAGAGGTCTGGAGATGCTTTTTGCTGACCCCCACAGAGACACTATCCCATCCTGGCAGGGAAAGCCACCACCCTACAGTTGAGAGGAAGGATGCATACCTTATACATGAAAACAAACTATTTTCCTTCCAGCAATCTGCACTGAGAACAATTTTGCTTTATCCAGCTGTCTCTGAGGCTGCCACAAGAGGAAAGATTTCTGCCTTTCATCACTGCTGAAAGCATCTGACTAAGCCATCTTAAAAGGTCACCCTGCCTTAGGATCTATTATGTCCTTTTTCCTCTGAGTCCGTTATGTCCTTTTTACTCTGGGACTGTTAACAAGGAGTTTGTTTTGGCCTTGGCACCCATCCACCTCCGTTAAACAGTCCAACTGCACTCTGGAAGTGTCGATCATGGAGCTGGTAGAGGGGTTAAGGTAGCTTTGAACTGGCCCAGCTTTGTCAGTTGTGCCCTGCTCACTCATTTTCCATTAGCAGTGAATACCTGTGCCAGCTTTCAATTAATTACACAGACCCAGCAGCTAAACCGTTTCTTTCTTCATTTTTCAGTCCACTTTGCCTTTATCCCATATGTATGTAATAATTCTTTTGATCTCCAGATAAGTCATAGGACTCATTGTGTTCTTGCTTTCTTATTAACGGTGTCCAACAACTGAAGTTCATCCAGTAGCAGTTAAATATGTCCCTTTCCTGGAATATATTAGATCCCATTTCCCTTTTAGACCACTTAAATACATCATATATGGAGCTGGGAGAAAGGATTTTCACAAGGCAGTGACTGGAGGTTGATGGGCAAGAACAAGCTGTACCTACTCAACCACAAATTATCCCAGCACATCTCCAGTGATGCTCCACTCCGGCACCAAAGGGAAAGAGGAAAGTTTATCTATGGTTCTAAAGACAGGCTATCCTCTTAAGCTAGTCCAAATGAGAAATGTCCTCTGCAGGACAAAGGATTAAAGAGAAATTCCCGTTCAGCATATACACGGCATTTCCAAGTCATACTGGGTAAACACGAGCACATGAAAGGCTGATTATAGCCCTTCCAAGCAGCACCATCTCATACTCAGCTCCTTTCTTCAGAGCACATAAGGCCCTTTCATTTGCCCTCCATCACCCATAAAAACCACTAGAAAAGCTCCCTGAGCAAAGGCAAACACAGAAGTGCCACCGCGCCGCGAGCGCAAACAGCGGCCGGGCTGTGGGCACGGAGCCGCTGCTCTGCCAGCCCCACGGCCAACCAAAACACCCTGGGCTTGCCCGTGCTTTGTGTTTACCCTCTGGAAATCCATCAGCTTGCCTCTTCTGGCAGTACTTCCCTGCAGGGTAACGTGAGAGAAGCTGAGGAAGGGATGCAATCCCAGGTTCTTAGAAAGGTTCAGGATTTCAGGCAAAAGCGGGACCAAAACCCAGCTGGTGTGGATGGACCGAGGGACAGCTGTCCTTCCTCACCATCCCCTGCCCTCCCTTCTCTTTCCCTTCTCCCTGCATCACAAAAGGCAGGGTTTTCTACTTGCAGCCCTCACTTCAGCACAAGCTGGCAAACAATTTTATATTTCATTGAAGTGTACTTCTCTTTTACGCTTTTAGACACGGTCTTAACAAGTCATCCATCATTTGATCCGTCAGCAGGAGCTCACGGTTGAAGTCAGACCAGTTTTGGTCAGAACTATATTTGCACACTGGGAAAAGGCACACAAAATGTAATTATTTGCCTACATCATTTTGTGGCCCTGAAATATTTTCATGGCATGGCAAAAATAGCTCAAAGTAGGGTCTCTGGCATCAGGTGAAACAGAAGTATTCATGTGAATTGTTGATGGCAAAGGTGTATTTCATACTCCTCCAACTTTTAACTTCTCCCTCTGAAGTGGGAGAATACATTGACCAAACTTTTATTTTGGTTTCCTGAACTACAAAACCCAACAGCACTGACCCATCCACCCAGGAACTCCCAAAGCCTTTCCAGCTCTTTCCAGTGATGGAAATTCTTTGCAGATGGAGCCACATTCCTCAGGTCCCGTTTCCCTGTGGTCCTGTGCAGATTCCCAGGAGCATCGCGGAGGTTTGGCTCACATTGCTAAGCTCAGGTGATCAGTGTGTGACTCAGGGAAGGTGCCACCTCCCAGCATTGGGTTGGCAACCCAAAAACCACCAGAAGATTCCCTGAGAAGACTTTCAGCCAACAGCCTGAAAGCTTTCATGGGGAGAGCAGGGGTTAAACACTGGGGAAAATTCTCTGCTTTTATGACTTGAAGGTAATGGAAGAACCTGCTGAGGCAGGCTGGGGAATTGCCATCACCAGAGATGCATCCAGGGCTGGGCCAGATGCTCCTTTATGAATAATGGAACCAGTCCTGAAACTATGCAGAAGATGGACTCAATGACCCATCAGCAGCCCTTTCCAACCAAAACAGGCCACTGATCTAAAGCATCCTTCACTCTGGCATGAAAGGCTTCAGGAAACCTCTTGAGAAGAACTTACTTCAGAGGAAATTTGCTACACCTCTTGCACCGCAAGGAAAACTAAAATACAGTTAGGAAAGAAAAAAAAAAGTAGTAATAAAGTGATGTATCAGGCTCTGGACTCACCATGTATTCCATGTTAGAGGCTACTGGATACACCTGACCTCTCAATTTATTGTGGAGCATCAGTATCTCCTGTCTGTCTGAGAATAAAATGGCTCTCTTGGACCTGGAGTGAGCTTCCCCATCCTGATATTTACTCAGGATGCTCTCCAGGTGACTCGAGTTGGGCAAGATAAAGCACTCAGCTGTCTTTGTCAGCAGCAGCACACATCCAAGAGGAATGATCCAAGGCAGGGCAGGATTCATGCTGCCAGCAGAAGCAGAGATGAAGGTGATGGTGGGTTTTCGTGCAGACACTCCCGTGGCTCAGTGCAGGTCTGGAATTTGGGGAGAAACAGGCAGTCAGAGCAGTGCCACAGGAGCTCTCAGTGCATTTGTCCCCCAACAACGAGGTCACACCAGGTTTGAGCTTGGAAAAGAGTGGTGCTTAAAATTATTGCTCGCCCCAAAGACAGGAAGACCCGAACAGCACCACAAGAGGTGGGGACTCAGTTTGTTACACCTGGTAATTCCACTGATGCTGGCTTGGGAGTGAACACTTCCCAGGCATGCAGGAGGAAGCCTTCTGCACCCCTGCTGGAGCTGCCACCCTGCAATGCCCAGCAGCTCTGAGTAACCCCAGCTCCATCCCTTCACAGGCAGGGAGACATTTGAAGCTATCCCCCCTCAAAGAGCAGCTGGTAAAGCCGAGATTCCTTATTTTACGAATAAAAGGGAAAGCAAGATCCCCAGCCAGCCGGATGAGGAGCTCAGGCAGCAGCAAGAGCTGCTCCTGGGGCTGCAGCAGGGCAGCTGGCGGGCTCTGTGGAAGAGGCTGTTTTTGGGAAATGTCACGGCAGGGCCGAGCAGCCGCGATCCCGCTGGCAGTGACGCACCGGGGCTCTCGCTGACGCTTCCCGGCGGGCGGGAGCGGCGCCAGGGATGTGAGTGATGGAGCAGCAGGAGCAGCCGCCCTCCCCCGGCCAGATTAGGTGTTCTCAGGCACTCGGATGCCGTCAGCACCGAGAGAGGGTCTCGCTTTGGTCTTTGAACAGCTTCGTTTAATCCCCGTCCCTTGCTCCATCGTGCTGCTGCTCCACCTGTCATTCCCAAGCGCTTCCATCCCCCCCTCCCCGCGCTCCAGTTTATCCACCCAGAGATCCTTGAGCGTCTTGACTGGTTTTATTTGGATCAGGAGCTATTCACAGGAGGCTGTGCAGCACACACTGCTCTCCAGTGGGATCCAAGGGCCCCTGGGGCAGGATCAATCCATCCGGGGCAAGAAGCCTCTGTACAGACAGTGCAAGCACAGGACCTCCCTCCTTAGGGCTCATTTTTGGAAGAAAGCTTCCTCATCCCTGTGTCCAACAGGAGGTGAGGATCTGGTTTTGACAGCACTGTTGAAAGCCACGCTGAAAGCATTCCTCTGCAGCAGCAGGAAACAAACCCCAGATTAGCAGGAATTATTTGAGAAGTTTCATCCAATGACACGGGATTTGGACACTCTGAGACCAGATGAGTTGGAAGCCAACCAGAGCAGGGAAAAGCCATCTAACTCCCAGCTGGAAAAGCTGTGCTTGAGCACAAAGCCCCAAGCCCCTGTTCCCCCAACCCAGTACAGCAGCATCCGAGGAGAACAGCGGCAAGCACGAGGTGCTTTGCACAGGCAGGGACCCAAAAAAAAAAAAAAAAAAAAACTCAGAAAACACTGAGAACCCCCGAAAACTTGTTGGCTTACTGCACAAAAGACACAGAGTCCCTGTTTGAGGCTTCTTTCTTGGACTGAACGTCCAGGCAGATGAAAACCAGCTGCCCTCAGCCTCTCTCCAGGCAGCGCATTAAACCCTTGCTTGGGTACAACAATGCAGGATGTAATTCGCTCGGTTTAGGTAACAGCTTCTCATCATTTCCTGCTCCGCAGAGCAAGGCGAACACACCCGCCTTGTCCCCAGCTCCAGGCACACCTGGAAGGCAGAACGTTCGGTGGCACGGGGACAAACACTCCTTTAACCCCATCCTCTTCTCAGCCCTGCTTGCGGCATTCGCTTCCCCCCAGGCAGGAGCCCGACTTTCTAACCCGGCTACAGAGGCCTAGGGGAGAAGGAGCAGTTGCTTTTGTAGACTGTCTGACCCAAATTCAGGGAACAATTCCTACTTTGAGGCACTTCCCTGAGGGTTTAAAAATAGCTGCAGTGCCACGGCCATTGACAATGTGGCCATTTAGCCCCGGCAGCTCTCCCTGCAGGAACAGCCGGCTCTCAGAGGCGGCCGTTGCACCCCTCGTTTGGCCGGCTGCCCTTGGCTAAACAGGAGCCCAAATCCACCACCCATCTAAGGCAAACACTGAACTTTCAGAAAGGGCAGATTGAAAAAATCAGCTGTAGCATCTGAGGGCCAGAGGAGCTGCCCCGCTCACGGCTCCGCAGCGAAGCCAGCCCAAACCTCCCAACAGATGGTGCATTATTCCTCGGGATGTGCTTCCCTGGGTCCCACTTGCCAGCAAAAGGATACCAGCAACTCTTTAAAATTAGGTCACTTTGGCTTAATCTTCTGTTTCACTCGGGGTGTGCAAGTCCCTTCCTCTGTTTAGGCTTGAGGTGAGGAGTGCTGAGCATGCCAAGGAAGGATAAAGGGATCAGAGAGGGAGAGCGGAGAGTTCCCTGGCCAGATTAATTGAAAGCAGCTGAAAGATGCTCACGTTTCAGAAAGCTCTCACAGATGTCCATCCATCTGCCTCTCAATGTCCTCATGCCCAGGTGCAAAGAAACACTTGGACATTCATGTTCCAGCCCAGCCAGCCCCAGTGCCCTGCAGGGCTGGGGCAGTGCCTCATCCAGGGGGGCTGAAATCACATGGCCTTTGAACTGGGGTTTGACATTATTCACAGAAAATTATCAGCTGACAGTCAGCTGAGGAAGCCTCTGCTGTTGATTTCAAGGGTTCAAGAGGAGCACAACCTCCCTTTAAACACATCAGGCCCTTGACACTGGTGCCAGGTGAACATCTGGGAGCCATCAGAAATGACTGAGTCAGCAGAAAAGGACTCCTGAATATGCTGTAAAGCCTGTCCAAAGTGGGGAGAAATGGGAGGCCTCCTTCTGGGGTCTGAGGGAGTTAAAGTGCAGCACTGGACTTTGGGAAAGATTATTTTTAGAAAGCTATTTCCCCAGCTAATGGATGGTGTCTGCTTTGCACAGTAAGGAGGAGAGCTGCTCACATCTGAAGCCTGGCAGAGATGCTGCTAAAGCCACATGCAGGCTGATCCTGCCTTCATGTCCCCATGTCACCTTTTTCCTTAGGGACACTGAGCTTTGGTTGCTTCCCTGGTGAAGCACACGAGTGGGTGCCTGCTCCTGGGTTATGGGTGACATTTGCAGCTAAAACATCCCAGGGCCTGTGGAGTTACACATGGCACCAGCTGACAAGGAAGGAAAATGCAAAGTTAGCTCAGGATGTCCGGAGAACATTTAAAACAGCAAAGCAGAGGGGAGTTAGCCTGGGATCAGCTTCTAAACTGAGCCTGGGATCAGCTTCTAACCTGAGGTAGCCTGGGATCAACTTTAACCTGTGCAAAGAAATCCAGGGATAAAGCCACAACATGATGCACTAAACTCCAGGTCATCTCTTTCCCTGGGATCCACACACTCCAAGTGTGGATCCCAGGGAAAGAGATCCACACACTCCAAGCTTTGCAGAATTGTGTTGGCTTCCAAAGACAAGCAATGACAAGTTCCTAGATGCAGGACAACAGTGACACATTGCACCGAACACACCACAGATTCAGCATCTTCAAGGCCATGGCCAAAATATCTGCATCTTCCATTTCAGTCCACTCCCACAGAACCCAAGTGGGTGAGTTTCTACATAAAACCACATGGAGAACCCACTGGTAACAGACACCACCTGTGACGATGCTGAAATTCCTTTCCTGCAGGACTTGAGAGCAGAGCTGCACAAACACAGGCAGCCTGGAGCACACAAATGTACCCACAGGTATCATCAGCTCCTGGGGACTGCAACAGCATCCCTTGGATATTTTCTATTTGCATAGAAATCCACTCCTGTACTTGCAAACTCCTCCCATTCATTCCAGATTAATGCTTGTTAATCTTGCATTAAATTCTGCAGAGCGCACATGAGGGAAGCTCAGACAGTATTGTGTGATTTTATACCATCCAGGCAACTTTTTGGAGAAGTTACTAAAACTGTGCCTCCTTAGGAGTCATTTCTTGCACTCCCAGCACCCCCAAAACCACCTTTCAGAAGCCAGGACTGAAACTTTACACTTACCTTGCTGAGTACTTCCAAGTCTCCAGGTAATTGCAGCTCCTCCAAGAGCTGCTTGTGGAAAATAAATTAATGTATCTGAAATATTTCAAGGACGAGGACGGGGGGAAAAGGATGGAATTAGCCTCAGGAGGTGCGAGATGTGCAAGGTCTCGGCTCAGCAACTCGGACCAAGTGCAGTCTCACAGAGCTCCCCAGTGGTATTTATGCTCTCCAGGCAGAGGGGAGAACCCTGGATCATCCCCTGTGACAACGAGCGTGGAGCAATAACCAAAAGGAGAGGGAGGAGAAAAGGGGGGGAGGGGAAAGCCACGAGGAGAGGGGTGTTGGGTGGGATGGCAGCAGCTCAAGGGCAGTCATTGGGGCTCAGAGGAGCAGGACCATCCTCCCTAAGGCGGGAGGGAAGAGGAGGAGGAAGGAGGAGGAGGAGGAGGGCAGCCCCTGATCCTATAAAAGTGCTCGCTGTGCTGTCCCCAGCAGTCGGCTCTGGGACTCGCAGCCAGGAATTCCAGGGGCACGGGGGGGGACCGCGACGCCCCGGTGAGGGGCTGCGGTGCCAAGGGAAGGGGAATTCCAGAAAGGAATTTTCCCTGGAAGGGACTAAAGCCAGCTGTCTGCCCCCGGCTGCCGGCTCAGCCATTCCTGCTCCTCACAGGGAAATCCCACAGCGAGGGCTCTGGGATTTGATTTCCCAGCTCCAGCCCCTCCAGTAAACCCCATGGCATCCCTTTTTTTTTTTTTTCCAGAGCCGGACTTTTGCTGGGAACAGATTAATCGCACTCTAGTTTGCTGCCAAAGCTCTCCCAGCGCTGACATTCCTCCGGTGCGAGAGCTACAGGGAATAGGGAAGGCAGAAAGTTGGTGAAACACGCAGGCAGGACTCACCTCTCTGCCGATGTCCCAACAGCTCCAGCTTTGGCATCCAGCTCCGTGGTTTTACTCACTGTGAAAGGAAACGATTGAGCAAAAGACAAGCTAAAAGTTCCTTCCTTTTTCTTGAAGTAAACAAACAGGGAAAACCCAAACCACTGTGGTAAGTAACAAGGCGAGTGTGTCACGGCATCTCTGCGCTGCTGCAGGCACCAGCACGCACGGGATTCCCGTGGGATCCCCATCCCGGAGCACTGCAGGGTCAGCACGTCCCCCGGGATGTCCCCTTGAGGAGGGGCACCAGCCACACCCAGCACGGAGCCAGGGGAGCACCCATCTCCTGGGAGCTGGCACTTCCAAGAAAAGCAGCTCTGATTTTTCCAAATCCACTGCCTTGTCCTCTTTCCAAAGTTCTTGGGGAAAAAAAAAAATCCTTCCATTCTTCTAACCAGTCAATATTTATTTCTTCCTTCAGGCAAAACACCAACCACTTTTATTTACTGTTTACTAGGAGGGAGTTTACAAGATATTCCCAGAGGTTTGTTTAAACCCAGCGGCGCTCAGAAAGCAGAGGGACATTTATCAAACTTGTTCAACAGAGGAGCAAATATTGGCAGCTGGGAGAGCACCACTGCTCTGAGCAAAGAAAGAACCCTCTGAAGTCAGCACCAAGGCTGATTCCATCTCTGACACCATTTTCCTGAGAATTTTTCAAGAAGGAACAGATTGTTATCACTGGGGTTGTATCTTCCAGCCCATTTCAAGCTGAGATGGGCAGCCAGTCCTCACCAGTCAGGCCCAGTCCCACAGGCTGGTGCAGCCACACCAGCCCCTCTGGCTGCTCTGCCCACACTCTCCCAGCTGTATTTACAGAGTTTCTATTTACTTCCAAACAAACTGTGTATGGGAACCAACAACACGTGGTCCAGCAGTTGGACCTGGCACTTCTGCCCTGCCAGGAACCATTCAGTGCAGTTTGGGCAGTTTGCTCCCAAAAAAAGCTCAGACTTTGACACCAACACAGGCAACTCAGACCACCCAGAACTGGGCTGACAGAAGGTTCTGCACTGCTTTACTGTAAAAATCACTGTATCCTCTTTTTTTTCTTGTTTTTTTCCTTGCTCTGATGATTCCCTCTGGATCAGTGAGTTTGCTCTAGGCTTATTCAATTAGCTGAAAGATGCTGCAGCCCCTCCAGTTCCTAATTTCCCCAAAACACAGTGAATTTCACCCCAACGCAGTGAACCCTGGTGCCCCCACACAGGCTGCCACCCCGAAACCACGCAGCTCCCCAGCCCTGACTCACAGCCCTCAGAAGGTGCTGCTCACTCCCATTACCATAAAGCTGAATTAACTCATTTTAAATCTCACATACCGACGTACAAATGATTTCCAGACCTCAGAGGAATTTGGTATTTTGTAATCTCCGCAAATATCCCTATGGGAAATGAATCCCTGTAGGACGGTTTGGGCTGTCTGATTGCTCCATCAACCTGGCTGCTTTACAAAGATTTGATTTTTTAATTTATTTTTTTAATATACACCAGGATGGTTTCACTGTACAAGACATACACAGGGCCTGGTTGTGCTCAGGGATGAGCACAGACTGGAACAAGAATTTTTACCCACCTCATTTTGTCTTGAGTCAGCAGCTTGGGGTCATATGTTCCACCAAAGCCAAAACAATCAGAAGTTACTTTTAATCATTCCTCCTTATTACTGCCTTGATTATAACGTCTCCATTTCATATGTGGTAAAAGCCACATAAAGCAGGCTGCATATATAAGTATATATTAGCAGAGAGGCTTTTAATGTAATAGCCAATGAATGGGAAGAGACACAGATTTCCCTATGCCCTCCTAATTGACCAGGCAGACAGCAAGTCTTCATCTCCACTGGAATTAATGCCCCTTTATTTCCTACTCAAACACAGCCCAGGGCCCCAGGGCAGGGCAGGGTGAGGAACAGGGTGCAGAGCTGCAGGGCATCCCCGAGTTTGACTCCTGCTCTGGAGCAGAGGGAGCACACGGGGGTGAACAGGGTGAAGAGCAGCCAGTGGCAGAGGGAACCTGCAGGAACTCTGTGATCCCCACCAGTGGGGGCACAGGGGGAGCAGCAGCCCCTGAGCTGGGCACTGGGCAGCACAGCCACGCTCAGGTTTGGGGGAACCACCCCGCGTTTGCTGCCTGCTCACATCCCCCTCCTGCCTGGGCTGAGTCTTTACCTGGGGGAGCCAAGGCAGCCCTGCCACACCCATCACTCCTGCAGGGTGGAGATGCCCCTCTCTTCACCAGGATGCAATCCAGAGGCTACTCCAGCAGATGAACTGACACCGTGGGGATCCAAATCACAGGAGGGAAAGCTGAGCATTGATGGATTTATTCTCAAACACAATTATGGCACTGTGAGCCCCTATTTGTTCTTTCTTGCTGCTCTCCTGTTTTGGGGTAGCCCGGACTGAGCACCCAGATTCATCTGCAGCTTCTGCAGCTTCTCATACTAAAGAACATTACCCCAAATGCTTAATCAGATGATGAGGAGCAAGAAAACAACCCCCCATAAATCTGTCCTGTTTCACCGGTGACCAGGAAAAAGCTGATGTAAAACAGTGAAAGAAGAACACGAGCTGCAGCCATTTCAGAAAATTTAGGGGGCACCAGTGACTGCACTAAGTACAAGTCAAATGTGAACTGCCATCTATAAAATCCTTCTCTATGAAGGTGGTGAGGCACAGGCTGTCCAGAGAAGCTGTGGCTGCTCCATCCCTGAAGGAGTTTAAGGCAAGGTTGGACAGGCCTTGGAGCGAACTGGCCTAGTGGAAGGTGTCCCTGCCCATAGCAGGGGCTGGGATGAGACAAGTTTTTAAGGTCCTTTCCAACCCAAATTATTCTGGGATTCCATGAGAACCCCTCACCTTGTTCCCACAGCTCCCCACATTCCCTGGCCACATCTGCAGACTGGAACAGTTCAGGACCCCTAACCCAGCAGCCATCTTTGGAGATTTCACCCCAGACCAGAAGGTGAACTGCTATCACAAGCTCTGCAGCCACCACATCTGCTTATTTACCAATATAAATGATTTCCAAAAAATCTCTGGGTCATTAAGACAGCCTGAAATAAACCCGCATTCCTCGCAGGAATCTCCAACACTCTGGGAACACCCCCTGCATGGCCAAGGCTCACTCCTAGTGAAAAGCAGATTTAGAGCACATTTACAGAGATGAACCCTCTGCTGACAGCTCAGGATCCATCCTGGCAGCAGCCTTGGAGCTGGACCCCCAAACCTGGCCCAGCCCAGCACTGCGCTCTGCTGCAGCCCAGCCCCAAGGGACACCATCTCCAGAGGATATTGTGGAAAAGAGCAGTTTCCTACTAAAAACACCTTCCCCCAGCCCCAAACACCTGGTGGCTTTACCAATCCTCCTCCCCCAGCCCATCCAGCCCTTCCCCTGCACATCTGGCTCATAGCACAAGGTTTTCTCCACAGCCCTTTGGACCTGCACATTCAGTTTCTCATATTTGAAAACTTCAGGTCTTTATGTGCATTAAGAAAAAAAAGAACATTTCTCCAAATCTGGTTTAAACTTCAGTAAACAACCACCGGATTTACGGTGTATCATCGAGGGTGTTGGGGTTTTTCTTTTACATAATCTCACACAGAGCAAATGATCAAAAGCTGCAATCCCTTGTTTTGTAACAATGGGAGGAGTTAATACAGAAAATAAAAATTGTGGCTGTGTGTCCACATCACTGTTGCCACATACTTTTATTTCCCTTTTAATACACTGCAGAAGGACTTCGGTGACAAATACATTTGTAATATCCTCAGTAAAAAATGCAAAAAATCACTTTTAAGTGATACTGAGACAATTTCAAGTCATACTGAGAAAATTTCAGCACTTGATTTTTAAACTGGCAATGACTCATTGCCATTTCTTAAAAGTAACATATGTAACCTCTATAAAGTAATGTATTAATTACTGATCACCTGCAGTTTTCTCTGCACTATTCAGGTTAACCTGCACTATCAGAAATGCACTTTTTCAGAATGCACTGGAGATACAGCCAAGTAAACACCCAACAAGGCACAGGACTAATTAAAACCAGGATTTCTGCTGTACAGAAAACCACTTCAACCAAGTTCCAGAAACAGGATGTGAAAAATGACCAGCACAGAACAGTAAGTTCAAAACCTAGTTTCTTTCTTTTTTTATAACTACCTCCCAATCCCCCAAGATTTCAAGTTCTCACCAGTGGGACTCTGGGACAATTCCCATCACAGTGATGCTCTGGGAGCACCAATCCTCCAGCAGCCCCAGCTCCAGGAGCTGAGCTTTTCCCTGCAAACAGCCAAAATCCAAGTGAGCTTTGCACAGAAAAATGTTTTGGAATTGGTGGAATGTCACCAAAATCACGAGCAGTCACCATCTGTAAATCAGAAAATACTAATAAAGCATGAGCAGCAAAAACACAACACCACATCTGGACATCCAAAACGATGTCAGAGCATCATTAAACTTTCTCAGCAGAGCAGGACCATCCCAAAGAGCCACGGGGTTGGGATACTCCTTCCTGCTGCCAGAGCTCTGGGCAGGAAACTCCTTCTCATGTGGGACAGCATGAGAAGAGTCAGGGCAAGCCAGGGAGCTTCCACCATCCCATGATGAAATAAGGACATAACACCACTATCATCAAAGAATTATATAATGTATAGGAGGTTTTAGAGAAAGCAACAGGAAGCTGATCAAGGAAATATTTTTACCAAAAGTTCTCCAGGGCAATGGCAGCTGGCTGAAGAAGAGACAAACAAAACATCATCTGCTTCAGAAACAACCGTGCAGGCTTTCCAGGAGGACACAGAAGGAATTCCATCCCCTCCCCTGGCTGCTCACGCTCAGCCCTGGGACTGCCACATCCCTTTCCCTCTCCCCTCCAAGTTCAGTTCCACCTGAATGCAAAACAGGAACATTTCTGAAGTTTCAAAAAGTTGTAGAAGTAAAGAAAAGTCATCTCCACTTCATTTGGGGAAGGCTCCCTACACCTTGAGAAGTGCTACACAGAAACCTCTGGAGTTTCCAAGGGCAGGATTCATACCTGAGGAAAAACAAAACCCACACACACACCTTAAACCAACTTTGTGACTTTTATTGATGGGCGACAACTTTATACTTCTAGGTATCACTAAACTGTGTACAATTAGGAACTCAACATTATAGGAGAGCAGACAGCAAAATTAAACAAAGCAGACTTAAAGAAATATCAATCTTAATAATTTTGCCCATTTTCTTAATTTCATGTACACAGAAGCATAAATGCAGTTTGAAATTTCTTAATAGCAATAAAGTTACAATCACCCATCTATATAGACTAACATCTTAACTCCAAATATTTGATCTGCAATGTGTACTTAAGCAGTTTCTCATCGCACAATTATTAAAATGTGTCTTCCTATCAGGAACCAGCAACTCTGCAGTTTGTACATGTTTTGAAGCACAAAGGACCATTTCCATCTCATACACATCGGCTCATATTTTACCACTTATCAAAAAACTATTGGGGAAGCAGAGAGAGCTTTTTATTTTTTTTTTTTAATTTTTTTTTCTTTTTTTACTGAAGTAAAGATAAAACATTTTCACAGAAATCTACAAGTTCTGTTGCTGGTGCAGGGTTTTCTTCTACTACGCAATTAGAAAGTGGGAATTAAATGCAAATCCCCTTTTTTATTCTCTTAGGATTCAGCATTAACTCGGATGAACTTTATTTCTTTTGAATATTTTTTTTTTGTGATTCACGAGGCTTCCAACCGAGCGACTTCATTCCGCAAAGTCAAAAAAGTCAACACAAACTATGTTGTGCACAAACGACAGCTTCCTTTATCACTCTATCCCATAGTTGCAAGGGGACAAAAAGAAAAAAAAACTAAAAAGGGGGGGGAAAAAAAAAAAAAAAAAACCAAAATAAAAGGAAAAAGATTCACTCAGAAGAGCATTTACAGGAGGGAGGTTGGTGGTGTGGCAGGGTCACAGCAGGTCCACCTGGCGGTAGTACAGGAGGTAGGCTGTGCGCTCCAGGGCAGCCTTGACCACCTGGGAGTGGTGGATGACCCTGACGGCCTGGTCGTCGATGCGCAGCCAGCCGTTCAGGCCGATCTGGAACACGTCCGTGGTGTAGTGCCCGCCCGTGGCGCTGTTCCCGTGGTGGTACACCACTGTGGGGACACACAGAGGGGCAGGGGGCACAGCAGGGGAAAGGGGAAATACACGTTGGATGTTAGGAAGGAGTTTTTCACACGAAGAGTGATTATTATCTTAGGGTTCAGCATTAACTCGGGTGAACTTTAGTTCTTTTCAATGTTTTTTGTGATTCACGAGGTTTCCAAGCGAGCGACTTCGGACCTGAACTGAACCGAGTGTCTTGGACACTTCTGGAATGTTCTGCCCAGGGAGGTGGTGGATGTGTTTAAAAAGAGACTGGACGTGGCACTCAGTGCCATGGCCTAGTTGAGGTGTTAGGGCATGGGTTGGACTCTATGATCTTGAAGGTCTCTTCCAACCCAGTGATTCTGTGATAAATGGTGTGGGAATCAGAAAGATAGAAATTTTCACAGATTCAGGAGGGTTTGATTTACAGCCTTAGAAGAAGCCTAGACTGACATGAAAGCAAGGTACACAGACATTGAACAGAAAAATCATAAACTTCTGTTTCTATAGTTGTAAGTAAGAATATGCCTTAAGTAAGTAAGAAACTGTATTAGATAAGATGAAGAAGAGCTTTATAGGGTAGTAATGTGATTGTATAGAGTAAGCTAAGAGTTTAGATGTTATAACAGAAGAATGTGTGCGTATGTCTAGTAGCAGCACACTGAACAAAAGCACCCACATTGCATAGAAAGAAGTAAAGGTGATAGGTCAGAAAAGAAAAATACAACTGTCTGTTGGGTTGGAAAGTTATATATTGCCTTGTAACAAAGAACCTGTGACCATCTTAGGCTATGGCTGACTGCTTGTAAATCACTTTTTTATATATATATATATATATATACACACACATATATATATATAATCGTCTTATAAATCTCAGGGCCTCTGAGACTGATGTTATCTAAGCAATAAATCATTCTTAGTCTGATCTTGGTGCCATCCCTTCACCTAATGCAATGACAGCCACAAAATGGTACCCAGAGATCCTGCACAGGGCAGCTGGGCTAGGGAAAACACTCAGGGTGCAGGTTAGAGAATGGCAGCTCAAAGCTTGGCTTGGTCCTTGCCCTGCCCTGGGACACCCTCAGCTCTGGGCCAAGGGAGCGTGGAGAAGTCCATAGGTGGGACAGACATAGAATCATGGAATGGTTTGGGATTGGGAGGGGTCTTAAAGCTCATCCCATCCCGCCACCTGCCACGGGACACCTGCCACTGTCCCAGGGNAGAAGAGCTTTATAGGGTAGTAATGTGATTGTATAGAGTAAGCTAAGAGTTTAGATGTTATAACAGAAGAATGTGTGCGTATGTCTAGTAGCAGCACACTGAACAAAAGCACCCACATTGCATAGAAAGAAGTAAAGGTGATAGGTCAGAAAAGAAAAATACAACTGTCTGTTGGGTTGGAAAGTTATATATTGCCTTGTAACAAAGAACCTGTGACCATCTTAGGCTATGGCTGACTGCTTGTAAATCACTTTTTTATATATATATATATATATATACACACACATATATATATATAATCGTCTTATAAATCTCAGGGCCTCTGAGACTGATGTTATCTAAGCAATAAATCATTCTTAGTCTGATCTTGGTGCCATCCCTTCACCTAATGCAATGACAGCCACAAAATGGTACCCAGAGATCCTGCACAGGGCAGCTGGGCTAGGGAAAACACTCAGGGTGCAGGTTAGAGAATGGCAGCTCAAAGCTTGGCTTGGTCCTTGCCCTGCCCTGGGACACCCTCAGCTCTGGGCCAAGGGAGCGTGGAGAAGTCCATAGGTGGGACAGACATAGAATCATGGAATGGTTTGGGATTGGGAGGGGTCTTAAAGCTCATCCCATCCCGCCACCTGCCACGGGACACCTGCCACTGTCCCAGGGTGCTCCAAGCCTCACCCAACCTGGCCTTGGACACTTCCAGGGATCCAGGGGCAGCCACAGCTGCTCTGGGAAGCTGTGCCAGGGTCTCCCCACCTCACAGGGAAGAAAGTATCCATGTGTCCTAGGAGACAAATCTTCATCCCAAATATTCCCCTGGTGGTACTTCTGATGGTGACTGGGACTGGTTTGCCCACGGGGAAATGGAAAATGGGATTTTCCAGCTGCCTGCAGTCAATGCCCATGTCAACCCCAACGGGGTGACATCCAGAGGCTGGGGTGGGATGAACATCTCAGCTTTGTATGGCTCAAATAATCTTTAGGTCTGAAAAAAGTGATGGAAACTGGGACAGTGCCCTGGGATTTGGCTGTAAAACCAAGGAGTTGCTTTAGGTCCCTGTGTCCCACTCCATCCTCATGGCAGGCAGCTCCCCACCCTCACAGGGAAGGACTTCTTCCAATATCCCACCTAACCCTGCCCTCTGGCACTGCAAAGTCATCCCCCTTGTCCTGGCCCTCCCAGCCCTTGTCCAAATCAGTGTTTGTCCAGCACACCAAATCCCCCAATTCTAAACAAACCCCACTAAACACAAGAATTTCACACCCAGAAGCTACTTCAGTGCAATTTAAAAGGAAACACTTAATGTAACCCAAAATTTCTATAACTCCATATGCAGAATCTGCACTTGCAGTAGAGGGACCACACAGATAAAATACCTGCAAAGAGCCGGTAGGTTCTTTGGCCTTTTGAAATTTTACTTTTCACACCAGGAGATAGTAGCTCTGGAGGAGGAAAAACAGCCACACATTAGAAATTCCATATCAAGAGGATAGCTTATTTTTCAGAGAAACCAACACTATCACAAAGGAGAACATTGAATTGAAATTTCTTCTGCAGCCTTTAAAGAATGGTCATGGTTCTAATAACTGGTAATCAAGGGAGTGAATCTGCAGGTTTGCTGAACACTGTGGTTAAAAATACCACCAAAAAATGAAGGGGAAAAAAGACATAGTAAAAGATCAGACTATTCCATTTTCCCCCTTTCACTCCTGCTGTCAGAATGACAGCATCAATTGTCATTCTGAATCTGTCAATGAATGACAGAATCAATTTCAGATTCCAAATCATGCTTACATTCCTAAAGGAAAACTGCAAAATAAAATATTAAGTAGAACAAAAGGGCACTGCCCTGACAAGGTCCTGATCTCAGCTGAAGTATGAGTATTTTATTTATTTCTATTTGAGCTACTGGCTGCCTAATAGTCCATTTGTCAGCTCAAAACAAAAGGCACTATTTTGGCAAGCTTCAGATGCTGGACAATTTCCAATCTCACACTATTTAAAGTCAGTATCTCCTAGGATACTTGTTAAATAAAGGATCTTTGTTTAACCTCTGCACTATGGATTGTCTACCTTCAGGCTGCATTTTCAATAAAACACCAAGTCTCCTTCCATCAGCCAATCATTAATTAAATAATTTGACACTTCTCTGAATTAAATTTGTAATAAAAATATCCAATATTGGATATTTTTGTGCCTTGCACAGACAGGGACACAGATCCAAGGGGATCACTTCCCATATTTGCCCTCCTTACTCCATAAATCCACAGGAAGCTCTCATTTGGCCAACCCATTGCCTAGGAAGTACCGAAGGCTTTAAGATCTTTCATCATAAAAAACCCCCACAAAATATTCACCCAAATGACCAAATTTTCAGACAATGATGAGGACAAAAATCTCACGTGGGAGAAAATTAAAACAGACACTCGTGGGAAATACAGCATTGTATTTCCCATGAAGAGAGGGAAATTCTGTTCACAAATCTTTTACCTTTGCTGATTTCCAGATCAACAGTGTACTCAATATTCTTGATCAGCTTCTGACATCCACCAGTCTTCTCATACACGAAGCGTTTGAGGTGCAGGACGAGCACGGGGGGCAGCTTCTCCAAGGTGAGTCTTCGACTGATCTCCACCTGGCACACACACCCAGAGGAAGAAAAGCTGTCATTTTTTGTTACCTCCTCAAAATTCTTCCTTTAAATAAGGAATAAGTAGTTAATTTTAAATACACTAGCAGCAAACCCTGCAGATTTGTTATTATTGCAGTTTATTAATTTATGATAAATGCTCGTTTGTGACTTAAAGCCCACAGGATCCTCAATCCTACTGTTGTTTCAAAGAATTCAGTATATTCAAAGAGAAAAACATGAGTTATGACCACACTTTTCTCTACTAAATAGTGATTTTTATATAATTATAACCAAACAATCCACAAAATTTCTGCCTGGAAACCAGGAGCCGAGCTCAGGATTGCAGAACAAAAATGTTTTGCCTTCCTAGAAATGAAGACATGAAAATATTTCACTAAATTATTGCTTAAGGTTTTTCTCCACTTTTTAATTGAGAAAAATCTCTTTACTGGTAACCATGAGCATATTATTTTTCAATACATGGCTTGATTCTGCTAGAACCTACATGTTGAATAGCAATTCATGGGGAAAAAGTATTATCTCTTTCCAAGGTTCTACAGACAATATGTTCAGTGTTTTTACTACAATTTTAATACAAAACCAATTATTTCAATTTTAATTTCTTTTGAAAAAACGATCTGGAAGACACTGTGGGTGCTTGTACTTCCATGCAAACACTGAAATATCATGCAGCACCTAATTTAAACACCCATTTCTTCCAACATAGCACAGGGTTGTCAGTCAAAAACTTTAAAACATTTGCAGTAAAAAAAACGTAAAAAAGAATGGCAAGCAAAACAAGATTTTTGTGGTAAATCATAATCAGCTTGCACATGTTTCTTTCACACAGAAAACAACTGGAGAAATATATGTTCTGAATATTCAAGGTAAACAAATTTCTGCTATTCATCTTTAGTTTTTCCAGGGAAATGAACCATCCTTTCTTTATCTAATCCTGTTCTCACTTGGAAGACACTGAAAACTTACAGACATGAATGTCAGAAGGAACACCCACAATCCCAGAGTTCCCAGCAGTGCACACAGAATTTTCAGGTGAGCAACCCCTGCACACCAGAGATGCCTTTACTACTGCCCACCACAGGAAACAAGGCAAGGCCTTAGTGAGGGAAGTTTAAATCTTCTCCTCCATCACAAGTTCTCAAACTGCCCAACCAAAGGCATGCTTTACCTCCTTTTAAATAATTTTTTATTGCAATTATTACTATAATGTATTATTTGTAAAATAAAGAAGTATTTACTCTGAAGAGCTGCTCCTTTACTAACAGCATCTGGCAATCCCCAGGAATCAGCAAGTTATGATATTGAACATGTGATATTATGTATCTTTACCACACTTCAGCCTGCTAATTTAGTATATTCTCCATTAAAATCCTCAATAAATTATTACATCAGCTCAAACCCCAGCTATTTACAGGCCTGCCTTTGTTTCAGAGCTGACATCTCACTGCTGCAGGACACTCTGAAAAGGTTTGTACCTCTTTTGCTACAGTGTGTTCCAACAACTCCTTGTAAAGCCAGAGCTCTACGAAAACCCTTTGGAATTAAAAGTTGAGCACTTGGCTGTGAAGAAGGGGTGAAGAGAACACACCTCTTGCTTGGTTTTTGTGGTGTATCCCTGCACAGACTCTCTTGCCACCAAGCTTTCCAAGGCATCCTGCACGGTGCGGATCTTGTCCGACTGGATGTCCAGCTGCAGGGTGAAGAAAAGCTGCAGTGTGGCAGATTCCTTGGAGCTCTGCTGGTAAACAACAGATCTGTGGAGAAAAAAAGAAATTTAAATGTAATAAAGAGTGATTTTCAACCAGACAGAACCTTCAAGGAAGAATGAGTTACTTAAGTAACTCAATTTATAGTTAATTCAAGGCAACACATACAAATATAAAAGTTAAACATCTAGTTTGAACAATTTACCTGAATTTAAATGATTTTAACATCTACTAAGAGTATTCTGAATGGGATTGTAACTGAATTGTTTTATTTATGCAAAGTTATTGGATAAGCATCCAAAGTTTAAAGAAAAAGAGTGAAAATTTTGATAAGCATTTAAAAAAAATCACCTCATGGCTCTTTTTGTTAATTTTCCAACAGTTCTTCACAAGTGCAAAGTGCCAGAGCCTATCTATGTTCTACTGTAAAAATCACAGCTGATTCCAGATTCTCCAATAAAATAAAAATGCACATTTTTTTTCAGTCACTTCTCTAAGACCAATTTCACAGTGATTTTAAAGTGTTTGCTAAAATCTTGCCATAGGAAATATAAACTATGCTCCACTGAGGACTGGCACTTCATTTTCTTCCCATCATTTTCTTTATCCAGACTTTGTCCACGTATATAAATTGTTATGTTACATACTGAAAGCAGAATTATAATTAACACAGCTCTGACCCATTTGGCCATGCTGGAATATTTCCAGGTCAGGTAGGAAATGGTAAGGTTGAAGTTAATTTTAATGTTCAGGATAATCAAAAGAGCCTTTTTTACTCAGGCAAAGCACCAACAGAAAGCCAGTGCAGCTTAATATTGACAAATATATATCATTTAGAGGGAAGGGAATGCATGCACAGCAGCACTTTTATTTTAAAAACCAGAAATTATACTGTAACACCTCTTCAGGATATTTTCTTCACAAGATAGGCAGAAATTGATTTGATAGTAAAACCTTTGCTGGGCTATGATTTCTCTGTAACAATGTCCATTATTAGAATAATTACAAATCTCATGGGAAAATGCATCATTTTCAATTGAAAAATTACTCAAGCACTGCAAGACTTCTCAGGAAAACTTTGTACTTTCCCACTTAAGCCTCATGTTGCTAAGGAAGACTTTATAGGCTGGAGTTTTTAAGTAATTATGCCTAAAGAGACATTTAATAGAACCAAGCCTCTCAAGGACAGCCTAAAAATTCCCCAAAGCCTGACGTTTCCCCAGCCAAAAGATGCCAACTCAAATCATCTTTTCCTCACTGCTTTTCCCACTGGATTTTTCCAGTTTCTGACACTTTCTTTCAGTGGAATTCTACTGGCAGTTTTATATTCAGTCCTTCCCATCTCCACCCCCTGAGGATGAAGCTTTCCAACATCCCATGGGAAGCTGTTTCTGTGGTGAGCAGTGCCCTGGTGTGAAGGATAAATAAAGTGGATGTGGTGCCAGCAGATGCTGGATTGGATCCTGTGGTTCTGCTGCTCACTGCAAGTTTTTGCCTTTTTCCACTATTACCTTTGCTTTATATCACTTTCTGTGGACTTCTACAGAAAACCACATCATCTCAGTATTTTTAATATAGAAACTGATGGAATCATGTAGAGATCTAAACAACTGTGACAAATTCTGGTAAATATATCCGGGGTATTAACACCTCCTTGGGTATGGGAACCATCGATACAGGACTCCATCAATACCTACAAACATCTGTCTGCCAAATTCTATGGAAAATATAATTTTATTTACCAGCTGTCTGGCTCAAAACCCAGAAGAATAAATAATTTCAGAGCATTTCCAAGGCAGAAGGCACTAGCCCACATTATTCACACTTCTAAACTCTATCTGGCAACACAGAGAGTCAAACACCAGCAATTAAATGTCTGTCTCAAATTTAAAAATAATTCTTCAAGTCTAGCAGTTTTGTTTTGCTGTATGTTTTTAGCAAGTGTTTACTTTGCTTTCATTTTAAATTATACATCTCTCCAAACAAGTCAGGAGGCTTCCTTTCCAAAAAATATTCTGATTTTACTTTCTGCCTTTGTCTGGTATCAGACCTGCATATGAGTGATACGTCACATTCTTTTCATTCCAGTAGCATCTTGTAGCAATTTACATTTTTCCAGGCTTCTTTTGCCTTTAACATTTCTTCACTATTAAACACAGCTTTCTCTGGGAAGCACGAAGGATCTGAATATCCATCTGAAGGTCTAAAATTCACAGTTTTATGTTTTAGTTTTTTATTTTACTGTCAAGATTCAACCCATTCTCTCTCAGTATCCTTATTTATACCATGACATGGGTCTCCTCAGAGGTCATAAAAATTAGGTAGCTCTAAAATGCTTTGGAATTCTTAGACAATATTCAAAGCATAAACATTCCAAACTCCTTTTCCACATGCAATTCAGGCCTTGGGATCTCTGCACAGTCTGTTCATTTGAGACATTTCAAAAGATTCAGCCACTGCGAGTCAAGAACTTGTAGGAAAAAGTACTGTACCTTATGTGACCACCAAAAATATCAGTGATGGGAGTCTGGACAAAGTCAGCCTGGCGAGTGACTGAGGATTTGTTGCGGGGTCCCACCTGCTCCCACTCATCCTCACTGCCTTCCCCCTGCTCCTCCTGCTCCTCTTCCTTGGGGACACTCTGAGCCTCGGGGCCGTTGGACACCGACACCTCTTCAAGTGACAGGGAAAAAACACAAGGTCAGACACAGTGACAAATAAAGATCCAGACAGATAAAGGATTTGAAAGGCAAAAAACCCAACACAAAAGGCAAAAATCCCAATACAAAAGGCAAAAAATCCCAATACAAAAGGCAAAAAATCCCAATACAAAAGGCAAAAAATCCCAATACAAAAGGCAAAAAATCCCTTTACATATAATTTTTTGAAGGTAAAATGTTTTCATGTATCATTGTTTTAATTAAAAGAAGGGAACAAGCATATTCCAGGTTGGCTCCCAGCATGACACATCCATGTTTTAACAGAAGGCAGCTCACTGATGACTGTATGTAAATAGCAATGTTTGATATATTTTTAGTAGTAAATTTATGGGGTAGAAAATTAGAAAGTCAAGTGTTATTCTGGCAGCAGAATTATGCCATTATTAAATACAACTCCTTTTCTGCACAGGTATTTTACAGGGAACCCAAGGCTTAGCAAATATTTTCCCAGCCAGTGCCAAAGTCAGGAGGTTATAAACTGCACACAGCTAAGGAACAAAATATGGTATGACTTTATAACCTAAAAAAATTTACCCTACTAAAGAGAAATTGGGTAACTAGTGATCTGATTCTTACTTGGCTAAGGCTTGCAGGATTTTATTTGTAAAGGGGGTTCAAGCTAAAGCCTCTATAAACTAAAATGATATTTTACTCTGCATAAAAATTCTAGTAATTCTTTCAAAGTAAATTCTCCTCCAACTCTGTCAGTAAGAATTTGCAAATAATTTAGTCTGTTGGTTTGTATTTGAAAAAAAAAATCTTAACAGCTGGTTTAAGGATCAATGAAAAAGACACTGATATATTTTTGAATTCCCATGGAGAGTCAAAAATCACTGACATTGCAGGTGGTATAAATGACAAGCAAGACTGACCAACTAGAGTTAGCCCCAAATAATGCTTAGCTGGGCTCAGTGTAAATGTGGAATATTGAGTTTTGTTGTTTAGGAGAACAGGGATGTGACTTATTGTCATCCAGAGTATTGACAGAACAGAACCATGATGCCTTTCCAGAAACCCAGCAGCTCTTCAGATCATTCATAAACTGGGCAGAATGGACTCACTGTATGCAGATTTTAACAAAATATTATTTGCTTATGTCCCAGTCCTCTAGAACATGGCATTCTGTCCCTATCTCAACATCTACTCCAAGCATTACTCTGTATTATGGAATAACCACACAAAAGCAGTATTTGAAATGAATTGTTTGCTATAAACAAAAAATCCACTAACTTTCACTGTGTGGAGAGAGAAGTTTCTTTAGGGTCAGCATTTCTTCATGTAGTCCATTGAGGATAAATCCCAAGTATTCCTCAGCATCCTCTTGCCTGCCCTGAACAAAATATTTTTTCCAATTAATTCTATGGTATTTTCATGGTTTCCATTTAGCAGAAGGTTCATGACACTGAACAAATCCAGCTTTCTCCTACTAATTTAGCAACTACTCAGTCTAAAGTTATGTCAAATGAAGTTCCAATTTTATTATAACATGAACTCTTTTTTTAACCAGTTAAACCCAAACTGTGCTAAGCAGTAAATACACACATCAGCTCCACAATGGCTACAAGAATTCTGCATTTTTCTCAATACAAATTCCATTTAACATGTGAGTTGGAATTTCTTTCCCCCCATTTCTTTTACCACCACTATTAAAATTTGCTGTCAAGCCAAGGCCAAATCAAAGGATAGTTTGAATTATTATCTTTTCTTTATGTTGAAATTAAACCTGAATAGGTATTTCGAAGTTTCTGGACTTTCAATCAGTCTTAGCTGAATTCCTCATAAAAATGAACAACTGCTCATTTCTTAAATGTAAATCAATTGGTAACTCTATTATAAAAAGACATGTTCCATTCCAACAGTAATTTTTCCATTATTCTGACATATCAAACTGCCAAACCTGTAATTAACATTTTCCTGTAATTCAGGTTCCAAGAGAGTCGAGTTTCATTACCATGAACTCTCACTGAGCTGATTTTAGTGCATTTGAGCAGAGCCTGAGGTCTGGCTTTGCAGAGTTTTAAGCTCTGTGACTGCCCTGCAGAGCAGTTCCACAAGCCAAGGATTTGAAGTCCCACCTTTTCTGACAGACTTGACTTTATAACCGTCAAGAGCCTGTAAATGTAGGTTGGTTCAAAGGCAGCTCCTGGTCGGATGTCTCTCACTATTTTATCACCTAAAGCTGCAAGGTGAAAGAGAATTAATGTTAAGTAATAATAAATAAAAGGTTTTTTTACATTATATCTTAATAGTCTCTTCACACATCACTGGTTTTGGAGTCCAGCACTTTTTTTGCTAATAGTTTCATTGTAATTTTGGGGTCTTGAGCTTAGAAGTTATAAGACACAACTCTTATTAAACATTGCTTTAAAACATTGATTTAAAAATATCACCCTGCATAAACTTACAGATAGTCAGGAAAAGTTCTAAAAAGATAAACAAGAATATCCACAGCCATCATAAAAGAACATTTTTAGTGCTATTTACATTTTTTCATTTCTTTTGTACTCGAAGAACACGTCCTTAAACCTTTTGTGTATCTGCAATTCCAACAGATCACTCTTGCTCACTGCAGAATAAAAACCCCAAGAACAGCCTGACAGAATGTTCCAGCTAATGGCTATACAAGGCTTCAGAACTATACTTGAAAACTACACAAGAAAATGACCTACAAGTAAAATAAGTTGAATAAGCCAGGAAGATTTGTTTCACAGAAAGAAACCACAGAAATGTCTGAACTGTTTGGAAATCACTGGAACAACCAGCTCCTCCTGATATTTCCTTATCATGTTACATAAAGAATAGTTTCAGGAATGTGCTTGTTTCTACAAGTTTGCAATACAACAGACTTGGCTTAAAATGAAGATTAAACAAATGAAACCTTTAAGATCATTTATTTGCATCAAAAAATATGCTACTCCTCACTCCATAATTATCATTGAGTCTAAATACGTATCAGGAGAAATCAGGTATGTCTGAAGTTTTCCCACTGGAATCAGAAGCCAGGATAAGATTCCTGCAGGCAATAAGGGACCTGTTATGGCCCCATTTTGTTCCAAATCAGTGAGTGTTCAGGATTTAAGGAGCAGAATCGAGCAATCTGATAAATAAACAGCTGGAAGCATGTAAGGAAGGAAGTGGAGGAAAATATAGGGAGTATCAATTGATTTTCTTAGAAAGGGCATGTTCTCAGAAGGCATCTTCACAATTAAGTGAACCTTCAACAAAAACTGTTCCTATTGCACTTGTACACTTGGTCCACCAAACAGAAGAAAAAAAATCCAAGGTGCAACAGCTCCCCCAATGCAGATCTTTACCCCAAAGCCTTTTCCCCATAATTTTCTGCTTTGTGCCCCTGCTCCCACTCACCTTGCTTTGCTTTAGGAGGTACAGGCATATTAGTGAACTCATTCATTAAACGAACACTGAAACAGAAGGGAAGCAACTGGACATGAGCAGCAATTTAAGATGTAGAAGAGCAGATAATAAAATCAGATCATTGTCATTGTGACTGTCAAAACAAAACCAAATCAAAGAATATCACCACGAGGCCTGAGTAGAGTTCAGACATAAAAATCCACCTGATCATTGCAGTGAAACCCAAGTGTTGGGCTGGTCCTTGCACCTCTCACATCAAACACCACACAAAACTGACACTCCCAAGGCAACAGGAATTATCTTCCTTGACAAGCCAAGCAGTTGGAAAACACCAGGTTCATTATAAAAGTGTCACCCGAAAACACATAAAAAACTTGTGGATACACATCAGCTTCTAACAACAGCCATTGTTAGGTATTTCTGAATGAGTTTAGCCAGATCCCAGACTTTTATTCCTTTTTCCCAAGCTACTTACAAACTGTCTAGCATTGGTGTGGAGGTGCACGGCCTCTGCGATTTGGAATACATTGGAATGGACTTCATTAAATGATACATTGGAGGGCAAGCAACCAAGGCTTGCAGGGTCTATGCAGTGGCATTAAGGAAATATGCAGAAAATGGCATCTGTGTTTTAACCAAATATTCAATTATATGCAAAACGGTAGGAAAAAAAGAGCTGCATTTTTATTAGGTAGATCAATCCAAGAATTTAACTGGAAAAGAGGACGAAGCTTTACCATAACATTAAACAATAATGTACAGAAGTTATATTAAAAAAAACCCTAGCATCTTGTAACATGCAGTGATTTCACTGACATTTTAATCATGGCCAAAACTTTAATTAATGGGTAAGGAAACATTTCATCCAGAAGCAGGAGAGGAAAAGAACTTTCATAGGAAAGACTTCAGAGAATTAACCATTTGAAAATTGGCAGGAGATAACCTGGACCACATTTTCTGAGGAGAATGGGAGAAAGCAGCTGAAACTTGCAGGTGCTGAGTCACCCCTGCAACCAAAGCAAAACCTGCTGAGATGTGAGACATTCTGCACTGCAAAGAGCTGGGAGCAACCTGGAAAACTCCTGAGTGTGCTGGAAGAATAATACTCTAAAAACACCAGAACTTGGTGAGAGCAGTGAACAGAGGAAATGCACTAAAAAACTGGAGGGAAAGGGAAATGACAAAATAAGGCATCGATCTTAACAGCTGAAGAGAGAGATTAATTTGATCCCTACAGTGTGCAAAAACTGAATAATAAATTCCAATGTAAAACTTCAAGATTGGAAAAAATGGGAGCTAAGATGTAAGTGTATATAACCAAATGAGTGCAGAACTGGTTCTATAGGATAAAAGCTTTATTTAAAGCACAGTCATTGGCCTAGAAATAGTTTATTAGGATTTGCCATGGTCAGTCTTGAAATTGGTGTTAACATTTTTCACTAGCAGTACCAGCACTAGAAGTATCCCAAGTGTCACCTGTAGTCAGCCTTGCTGACATGGGAGACAATTTTTCTTAATTATTAATATTTTTAATATCAT
Source organism: Leptocoma aspasia (assembly GCA_013399835.1). Lineage (NCBI taxonomy): Eukaryota > Metazoa > Chordata > Aves > Passeriformes > Nectariniidae > Leptocoma > Leptocoma aspasia. Next base: position 392,889 of record VXAX01003555.1, read on the forward strand.
AATATGGCATGGAGGAAAGGTGCTTTCTGCTCCTCAGGGCAAAAGTTATCTTTGCAGGGGAGTACAACTCCAATTCATTAAGAGCAAGCTCATCTTCCATATGTGTAAGAGTCAAGTAGGAATAATTTAAATTAAATGCTGCTTTACACAGATGATGTGACAGTGACAACCTGCTCAGCACAAACCCAAATGATTCACTTAAAACTGTAAAACAAAGCCCAAGTGCAAGAACAATTACTTCAAGTGCAAAAGAAAAATAACCATTTAAATGCATGCACAGAGTCAGGGGGAAAACACTGCTAGAAATCACAAGGGTTTCAGTCAGGAGAAGTTACAGTTCTGAAATATTTTGACACAGGTAAGAAACTACAAACAGGATTCATGCACACCAGGTTCAATGATCCAAAATCCCCCTGGATTTCTGGCTGCTACACTTCAACATTTTAACCAGAGGAGCAGGATCTGAGAAAACAAAAGACTTTTATAAAATACTTACCAGAACAATCCAAAAAAACTGTGACAGATATAATATAAACATATCAATTTAAGAGCATTAATTTTTTCCCAGGGAAGGATACAGCATTGATGTAGCACCAGTTTCCTTTGTTGATCAGCCCTCGGGGTTGCAAAGACACTGGTTTATGTATTAGTCTTACATTTTCCAGTATTTCTGCAGAATGAGAAACAGTAAATTAAGCATCAACAAAACTCTTGTGGCCAGCAAACAAATATCTGCTGCAGCATTACACAGTAATTCAAATCAATGAACAAGATTCCCAGAAACCTGAGCAAATGATTTCCACTCCAGTTAACCACTGCTCACATTGCAAAGCAGACGTTTTTCTTCCACCGAAGACATCCTGGGACTCAGATCAGGAGATGCTGATACAAAACTGATCACTGTCATTCCAAAACAAGATCTACTGATTTGGATGTTTGTCGTCCTAAATCCAGATATTTTATTTATATTGCTACATAGATACATTCACAGATCTAAAATGCCGTTAGCTGGAATCACTTGTCAGCAGTTTGATGAAGTATTTCCCACATTTTTCTGCTTGGAAGAGGGATGAAGCCAACAGAGCAGTCTCAGTTTAGAAGTTTCACCATCCACTATCTTACAACAAAATCATCTCAGTGCAAACACACAGATAAATGTGCTCTGCTCTACAGAACAGGCTGTTTTATTTAACACTTCCAAAATCTACGAGGTAACAGCCTTACATAATTTAATTCCTACTCTTTCCTGCTTTCAAAACCTTCAGCAATGGCTCAAGTTTAAAACTTAAAAACCACTGCACATTAGTCTGTCCAAGAGCAACAAAGGGAGCTTTTCCAGGAATCCTGACCTGTTATTTAGATACCTAAATAAGAACTGTTTAAAGAAAATATTGGAGCTCATATACTTTAGACTTACAAAATAAGGTGTATACAAGACAAAATACAAACTGCAAGTAAATGTAGCAATTGTGTACCAGTGGGGTTATTTATTTTTATAATAAATGTGAGGGGCTCTAAAGCTTTTATATGCTATAAAGTGAAAGAATTTGAACTGTTCACTACAGGACTAAAAAGACAAAATAACATGATATAGGTACAAAAGCAGAGGTACAAAGCTGTAAGTAAGCAGAGGAGGTGGCAGAACTGCAAACACATCCCTCTACTGCCAAGCTATTTCCTTATCTATAAGATCATATGTCCTCCAAATAACATCAGTTCTAAGCAAACAAAATTGACAAAAAAAAAAAAGCTTAATTTAGTTGTCTATTACATAAAGAACATGCCTCCTGAAAGAGCAGACAGCAAAGAAATATAAGATGGAAGATGATATAGCACAGATGCAGAATAAGATTCTTTTCTAGTGAGGGCTAAAATATGTTATTAAATTACTGCTAAAGCACTTCAGAATGTATTGTTAGAGCAGCAACATTTGAACTGTGTTCACACACAATATTTCTGTTAACATAACTCATCATTGTTGAAAATAAGGATAAAAGTAACAGGAAAAGTTTCTATTATTTGTGTCTATCAATAACTTTTTACATTAACTCTTTTCTTCCCCATTTTTGCATCATGCTAAATAAAGATATTAAGAGGACCTTTAGCATCCTCTTGTGGTCACAAAGCTGCTTTGTGACCAGGCTCCAGTGCAATTCCTGGGAGTTTTGCTTCTTTTAACAAAGACTGGTGTTTGTGTACAGCAATTACATTCAGCAGCACATTTCCAGCTTACATCTAACACACACAGTAATTAAAGAACCTTTACAAGTGCATCTGAAGAAAAACAGACTTACAACCATGAGAAGACCTTAACATTTCAGAACCTGTTGGAAAGCTCATGTTATCACCCAGGAAACTCATTTCTTTTGGAGAGTACTGACTTGTGAAATGAGGAAATGTTTAGGTATTTCTATTGGTAAACAGAAAGCATTTTGCTGAAGTTCACTCATTGGGTTTTGTTATCACAATTACCTCTCAGTTTTTTTAACAAGGTGATTTCCTGTACAAAGCAAGTGCAGAGTTTAAGGAGAGAGAAGCCCCATGGATATGGTGTCCATGCTGAGGAGATAAGGGTGGTTACAAGTGAGGAACTGAACACTTGGCTTAAGGCCCTGATTCAGAGAACATTGTTTCTGTCATTCTGATCTTTCCTCAAATGTGTACAATGACTAAAAAATCCCAGGACAACACTGCTGGATGACCCTAAACAAAAACATTTCTGGAAGAATGCAGTTCCAATGTACAAAGGACTGCATTTCTGAAGTTTATAAAACCTCCCAGACCCTGGATGTCTCCACAACTCCTTGCTCTAGCATTTACCTACCTTTACAATGAGAAAAAAATCTTCTACTACATAACACTGAAACACCTTTCTTATAATGTGAGTTAATTTTATTTTATCACTAGTCTTGGCTGAAGAACTGTGAATCACCATCTTCTTTATAAATTTGTTTTGTAAATTTGGATTTACAACCATGGTCACGCCAACAATATCATCCAAGACAAATTAACTTGGAATTTTCCTGTATGCCCACAAGGTTTTTTAATCTTATTTCCATTTTTCCTGCTGCACTATGAAATTTTCCTTCAGAAGGAATGCCCAAAGACTGCCATTGCATCAAGTTCTCAACAGCAACAGCAGAATTAGTTATTTTCCATGTTTTCCATGTAAATTGCTACTAACACAAACTGGGGGGGAAAAAGCCTCTGTCTTCTTCAGCTGTACTAAAAACACTCATCAATTCCCTAGAACTTCCAGATCCTTTTCTCCAATACTTCTACCATTAGTTCTTCACATTGTACTTGCATTTGGCTTCTGTTCTGGTGCCTTCCATACTTGCATTTATTAGATTCCCTTCCTTCTAATTTAAAATCATTCCAGATTAGTCAGATTTTCAAGTTTATGTTCTTTGATTCATCTGAAATCCTGCCTGCTGTGAACAGATTTTATGGGCACTGTTGCCTCCATCATCCACAGTGAAGACACTGTAAGAGAACATGATTCAGAAAATTGTTTTAGATTCTCTCACTGCAATTTTTCCTAAGATCACCAGGAGCAGTTAAAAGACTACTCAGAGAATTGGTATTTTTCCAATCACTTATTTCCAACACTATATAAGGCATTATTAATTATCAGGTTGCAATTGTAGGGGACCAATAATGAAATGTGGCAAGTATAAGCCTTGAAGAGTCTTATTTTTTACCAATATCATTTATAACTTTACTATCCCTGAGATATTAATTATTTAAATGTTTGTCCTAGCATCTAAATTAAGCTGTGGTGCATAATTACTACACTTGTCCCTTTCTAAACACACAAGTGCAGCACCTGCACAGCAGATACATCTTGGACACTTGCTAAAATTACCTCTTCAGTATTTGTTTCTCACCAAGATTAACAGGAAATTCGTCTGTTCTATTTATTTTCTAGTCCTGATCATCTCCTTACCTTGTGTAGTTTCTGTCTTTGAGGCTAAAGGAACCACAGACCTCTGCAGGTTGAATGAAGCAGCATTAAATTATCTCCAGGGAGCCCGTGAATCATTAACCTCCCTTGTAACAACTGCTGAAAATTCAAGTACAAACCAACAATTTGTCCCTGGAAAAGCAACTCCTCTTCTTGTGTGCTGAGCACCTGTTCCAAATAAAAACCATGCAGAAGGACCTCAGCACTCCAGCACTGGGTTGTTTGTTCATTTGATTTGTTAATTTTGCCTGTTAACTCAAGGTACTTCAGGTGTAGAGTTTACCTGTGTCCAGCACCCTATGGCACTTGTGGTGAAAAATTCATTCCCATTGGCATGAGCTGAAGCTGCTGAATTCCCAGCAAATCCAACAGGAGGATCTCAACCCAGCCACAGGGGAAAAACAAGGAACACACCTGACAAACACACAGACCCTCCTCACACAGTGATGATCACCGAGGCAGGAGATTTGAAATTAAATATATACAGAACAGAGCAAATCATCTGTCTGGAGAGCATGAACTGAAATCCTTGTAACACATTTTTGAGTGTGGGTGGATGAACAAAGCACTCAGGTACCTGTTTTCCAAACAGGACAGACAACACTCAAGTACATATAAAGAAAATAAAGAAAACCACCTTTTTCCACAGAGCAAAGCACTGATCACATGGCATTCAGATCTTCAAGTAAACTTTTTACACCAAAATCAGCAACATCTGAATTACAGGAATTGCAGCAGTAACTCCTACCTAAATCAGCTACAACGAGCAGATTAATTCCTTTCATCTGTACTCAGATTATTCCTCTGCCCAAACAGCAAGCCAATAGTGAAGGTGCAGAAGAAAACTGGGTAAAAGTTACATTTGTGTTTTACTGCATTGAAGACAAAATAAAAAGCTCTGCTCCCACCTGGTGGCAAAAAATAGTACAGAAACCGTGAAAGTCTAGAAAGTTAACTTACAGCTGAATACCTTGGACAAGATAAAAAAACCTTTTCCATTTATGGCAAGCAATCCTAGCTTTATGATGGTCACAAAATAGTTATAAGTTAAAAATCATTACCCCAATGATAGCTTGAGATTTTAAGACAACATTCTCCATATGGGTTCATACAGACTGTAACCACCTGCTTTTATATATATATATATATATGTTGTTTTAATACAGTGTTTGTGGAAGTGTAAGTGGAAAATACACTGAAATATAAATTATTCTGACAGCTTTTCTCTCAACAGACAATTCTGAGTAATGAAACCATTGCTGAGTGAGCAGGGGAGGAGAGGCAGCACACAATTCTGGGCACTCTGAACATCATCTCCAGGTCAGCTTCTGTTCCTGTTTTCAGAGTGGAAATCTGACGTGAAGCTGTCACATTCAAAACAACATTGAACCTGTAAATTGGCTTGTAGCATAAACAGCAGGACTCTACACAAAGCCTTCTCACACACTGACCACTTCACAGATTTAAAATAATTACTTTGGTTCCAACACTCATCAGTCAGTGACACAAAATGCACCCAAGCTGGGAGAACTTCACCATTTCTGGCTGAATTTGCAAAACCAACCTCCTGCAGTTTCTAGCATTTCCCATTACGACCACAAATATGGCAGGACCAAGAGTCAAAGCTTTTTTATCATTCATTCCCTGTCCTGATGTCCCCTCTGGACAGCTCCTGTTCTTGAACTGGGAACAGGTAGCATTGGTTATGGATAAAGCAATACTGTTTATAATGGTTAAATTGAAAGGACAGGCCCCTCAAGAAGCACATTAGTAAATATGGTATTTCTTGAACTGAAATTTCTGAAGCAAGGCCTATGTAGCCATTACACTTCAACTGCTGTTTAGTGCCCAGGAATTTCAGGTACTTTGGTAGAAAAATAGTGATACTCTTCTTGTAATGGAATACACTACAAAGTTGTAAATACTGGATAATATGACATACCATTTTCTGAACAAACCTGACATATTCTCCTTTTTAGAACAGCACACAGCCTATTTGAAACCACAGATCACTTCCACAGACTGTTTGACCAGCAGCAATAGTTTCCCTGTATCTGGGATAATGACACGGCAATGCCTGGTTGGAATGTTTACTCAGGGGGACACAAACTGGCTTATTCAAATGACATCCTTCACGCAGTGTTTGAACATTCAGCTCATTACCAGAGGAATGTTCTCCATCAATATTGCACACTCCTGTTTACAAGCAGAGTTAACACCCTTCCACTCGTGTGTATTAACTATACCTGCAATCTTTATGGCTACGGGATCCTCTGAAACTGGAACAGGTCCCTCTTTGACTTCAACCTGTTTTTCAGGGACCAGAGGAGATGTGGCAGGAGGGGTATACTTAGTCTCAACATAGACCACAGATGTGGAAGCAGAGGGCTTGGAATTGTGAAAAAGACTAGCCCACGACTTTGCAGGCTGATTAACAGGGACCGATCCTGCGAGCGGGACCGTTGCCTCAGTAGTAGGTGAAGCTTCCTCAGGCTTAGCTTGCTCTGAGTCAGCGCTTTCCACAGTGTGCAATTCTACCCCATTGGCAGCTGTGTCCTCACCAGAGGATTCAAGTGTTTGTCCATTAGTAACGCCAAGAGTTTCAGTAGTATCAGTACCAGCATAAGCCTGTACGAGAGCTGTCCTTAGGGGGCTCTCTCTGACGGCCTCAGCGGGGAGGCAGAACTGTTCCGAGTGAGCGAGGCGGCACAGCTCGGCCTGCCCGCCAGTCCTGCCGGGGGCCGCGCCGCCGGGGCCGGCCTCGGCACACGCAGCTCCGGCCAGGAAGTCCACGGAGCTGGCGGGGCTGCTGCAAGTCCTCGGCGTGGCCAGCGAGGGGAGGTCCCCTGCCAGCTCCGCGTCCTCCGCGCTCAGGCTGTTGAGCCCCGCGGCCGAGGCGTGGCCGTTCACCAGCGCCTCCGGGGCGGCCACGCCGTCAGGGACGTCTTCCAAGTAACTGTAGTATCCAGGGGGTCTTTTTTTCTTCTTCTTGCGCTCCCTCTGGCCCAGGCCTCCAGCCAAGCTGTCGTTTTCAGCGTTGGAGCCGCTGTCCAGAGCCAGGGTGGGGTCACTGAACTGGCAGTCAATGGAGTTGTAGTTTGTGTCGCTGAGAGCATCATCTGCGCTTTTCTGAGCAGGTGCACAGCTGAGAATGAATTCTGGAGCCTGAGGATTCAGAGTACTCGAAATACTGTAGTCGGTGTTGTTTAGGACAGATGACTGAGTCTCAATAACTTCATTAACACCAAATTCAATTCTCTGATACTCTTCCCCTGGACAAGAGAAAGCAGATCTCAGTTAGAGAATTGAACCAAAAGGCTACAAAAGCAAGAAAAACGCTCTCCTATTTTCCTGTAACTCAGAAAACAAAGCACGCTCCTCCAAAGCAGAACGACTTTCAAAAGATCATTTTCTTAAAGACAGCACAACAGGATTCAGGTTTTCTTAACCAGAGTTATGTAATTTCCAAATCACTGCACAGCTCCTCCACATAACCCCTACTAAATTCACCTCATAAGAAAAACTATTAAAGTCCAATGTCTATAGGAATAATCTGTATTAAATTAATTACTGGATAATTGCCTATGAAATATTGTGTAGTACTTAATTCCACACTTCTTTCAAGCCAGTCTGTTTAACTGACAATTACAAAATCCAATCCTTTTTAACTTTCCCATTTGTGGGGTTTGCTTTTCGAGGGGCTGGGTTTGCTTTTCCTGGTGTGATTTATCATAATCAAACATTTACCATAATCCTTAATAACTGAAAAATACATTTATTAATTGCATGGAACACTGCAATTAAAGCTTTTGAGCCTCCAGGCTCATTTATAACTTTTTTAATTTTATCACAATTAAATTTATTACTATGTGAGAGTAATGAGTCCAGGATTTTATGACACAAAATACAACACATTCCTCAACATAAATCAGCATTCAACTTGTACACAGGAGTTGTACTGAAGACTTATTAACAAGGGTTTTTTTTTTGTTTATTGATTTATTTATTTGCCCTGGAACTAAAGAAACACGAAGAAATATTCTCGTGGCAGGCTGCAGTATCACAAAATATTTTCAGTCACCAAATTCTGCAATTTCCTGGAATTTATTTATTGTTATAATGTATGTGTCCTAACTGGTAACCCTGAATACTTCAGCTGCTACAGCTATTTCTGTAACTATCAAGTAAAGACATAAAATTAATGAAACAGTTTCAGGAATTTTGAAGGTAAGCTGACATTTTAAAGCTCTGCAGGTCTTTAAGATATGTATGTTACTGCTTCAAACACATTACATTTTAACGTTTTGTGTTTCCTCAACTACAGGGGCTAAAACACACATTTCCAATTTTTAAGACTTACTACAGACCCAAACAACACTAGATATTAATTCCAGAGGAATTAAGTGGAGACAGCACTAAACTTCTAAGATTTGTGCAGCTTACATTATGCATAACACGTCAACAAATACATATTTTCAAGTACATCACAGACTCACTAAAAATGAGGTGGATTTTTTTTTAAACACAACAAAAAGCAACCAACAGTTCCCAGAAAAGAAGTTATTCACACACCTAAGGAAATAATGCTATGGGAAAACAATCTAGTGGGGAATATTTTGATATATGACCGTCAACATAAAAGTTTTGCAGTTCTGGTTATTTTCTAGAAAAATCTGCTAACAAATATTTTAGCTTTAAAAAATGTGAAAGGAACAAGAATCTGCTTTTTTTTTAATATCAAATGAAGAGTAACAAACATTCAAGGTGTGCTGAAGTCTGACTTATCCATGCAATACCAACATATTATGATTTAATGAACAAAGTATACAGATGTTAATTGCTTTTCTGCTTTGATCTATTAACCTGACTAAATGAGAAGCAAACATGTCACGTATCAACTTCAATCTTGCTGCCAGTCAGACTAAAGGAGACTTTTTAAGAACAAAAAAGGGCAAAAATTCCACACACATCTGGTTTCTCTAAATCATCTTAGGAAGAGAGTGAATTTCAAATTTCTCATTTTTTCCCGTCTCCCTGTGAGAAAGCATTTTTAACACCCTGTCTGCCATTCACCAACCACTTCTGCAATCACTGAGGAGCCATCAGCACCCAGAAGAGAGGGCTGAAGTTCCTTTTTTTAACGAGCCAGCAGCCAGGGAGGGGGGAGCTGTGCCTGGTCTGCACTGGGAGAGCTCGGGCAGCACCTCCTGTTCCAGGGGCTGCCCCAGAGCCAAACACAGCCCCAAACCAGCCACTGCTTCAGCTGAGTGCAAATGCCAAGTTTTGGGGGCTTTAAGGGATAAAAATCCACAACAAAACCATCCCTCATTAGTTCATCTGTTTATGGAGTGACATGAACCAAGAGCTGCTTCTTTCTACCCTTTGTTACAACAGCACAAAGTACAGGCAACAATTGGTAACACCCAATATTCCTCCAACCTCGATACAAATGAATTACTGGGCACATTTCAAGTCCCTACCAGTTCAAATAATCCAGGACTACTTCTTTTCCAAAATCCAAGTTAAAGGAAATAGTAATTGCTTCAAAACAAACAATGTGGTTTCCCTCCAGGGGTGAGCTGAGGTAAAAGCTGTCACCTCTGTACCCCTGTCCTGCTCCTCCCTCCCCAGCAAGCTCCAGCACTTGTGTGACCCAAAGCTAACCTTTTTTCCTAGTTTTGGTGAATGTATCAGTTTATTGTACACTGAACAACCACAAGAGCCCACTCAGGGCTAGTGGGGAGCAGAACACAGAAGATGTCCCTTGCAGTTATGGCACAATGAACATCATAGGCTGAAACCCTGCCAAAAGCATGACTGATGCTGTAGCATTTAACACACAAATTAGGAAGTTACAGCTGAGCAATTAATCTTTGCACCTTACAGCAGGATTAGAATAATAAATACCAGTAGCTACTGTACAGTTAGTCTATGGAATGACTGGCAGAAGCTCATTTGCTGTAAGATTGTGCCAAGTTCATTTGAGAAAAATAAGAGGTAATGTTTTTTCTTCTTTGTTTTTACTTTCCATTTTGCTTCAGGGCATCTTTGTTTCAATCTAGTTCACAGCTCTGTTTCTGAATGGACTGAAACAGATCTCTGTGCCATGAACAACATGGCACACATATTGAAACAAGCACCAACAGATGCTCCAAGGACAGTCTATGCACAACCCCAAAAATCTGTGAATGCACAGTACTAATTAGTGTGAACAGAATTCTGCATATTAGAGCTTAAGCCATGATTTGATTACTCCTAGTAAGTATCAACAGATATTCTGATTCAAGCTAAACACTGAAGATAAGTACAGAAAAAAAATGAGGACTGTGGGGAATGGTAACATGGTCAGTGTGTGATATCATATATAAATAGAAATATTCTGCATAATCAAGCATTCCAGTTTAGTTTGCACAGCCTCCTATGCAGCCAGCACAGTGATAATGTGCATGCACAGTACAGTGCAAGCTTGTTAAAGACATTTTTCAAGCAAAACCTAATTTGCTGTCATTACCTAATCTCAGGGCTGGGAGGGGTTCTCTCAAGGTCTAGGAATGATCTGAAAGACATTTGTACAAACCATCTTTCTGTATGGCTTGTGAACATTAAAATCTCAGTCTGAAAGAACAAAACTTAAATCCAGTTAGACAAAGCAATATATGACTGGATGCCCCTGTCACCAACAGACAATTCACACCATGGTCTTTTTAAAGAACCTTTCTAACTCCTACTTAGAACTACTCAGGGTCCTAGAACTGGTTCTGTACTAAATAAAACTCCTGAATTGTCAGAAGTGCTGCTGATCTGCTTTCAAATGAGACCTATGGTCCCTCTTTCTGACGGCCTGTCTTGTTTATCTTTAAAAGGAAGGCCAAAGCCTCTAAGCACAATGATCAGGTGTTCTTAAACACTGATGTGTAGTTTGGTCCCCTTTTGAGCACTTTTGAGAAATGTTCAGTCAGATACTTCCATGATTTTCTAAGGAGATCTGGAGTCATTTTTCATATACATCTGTCTTAAGTCTCAGCTTCCTTGCTCTCCTCTGGTTCAGGGAGCAAACCAAAAACTGATTTACCTGCTGCTTAAAATACTGTGGAAGTTTGGTTAAAACTATTTAGAGTAAAGATCCCAGGGCAGCTCCTACCTCCCTGTCCACTTCTTGCAACTCTGAAGTAAGGTCAGGTTGTAAGAGGTATGGGTTGAGGCAGAGGGGACCTGTGAGTGGTACAGCTTTAAAAGGGGAACTCTGTAATTTATTTTTACATCAAGTCACACTTTCATCAAGAGATTAAAAAAACCAAACCAGGATTCTCCAGAAAAATAGCCAAGCCAGGCAGAAACAAGAGTCAAAGGGAGCACAGAACAGAGCACTGCTTGCAGAGCAGTCCTGCTGTAACTCTTAGAAGATATTCATGCCATGGCTCTTCAGCCCCCCTCATTTTCACAGCCACATCCTACAGTGTTTCCTCAGGACTCTGACTGCGTGGTAGCACAGTGAAGGAGGAATAAGATGCCCACTGTAATTAGCTGAAGTTCAATGCAGCATTTTCAAAACCTCTCACAGACAGCATTTAGTGAAGTTTAGAAATCCAATCTGCCTAATAGATGCCTGTATAGGTGTTGAGCAAGTTCTAACAATTGAATTTAAAGAAAGGTTACAGTAAATCTCAGTGAAGTGTCACAACCTTGAAGTTTAAAAAAAAAAAGATCTTGATTTCTTACCATCGTGAAACTTACCTGTGGATTTAATACCACATGAAACTGTTTCATTGTATGGGGGGAGCTGTACGAAAAAGAAATGAAACTTATTTAAAGGCAAAGCAAATCTATGAACATTTCATATCAGTTTCATATGAAACATCCGAATCCTTTAAAAATAACATCATAATTGAGATTTGATTTTTGGAGAGGATGCCTTGAACTCATGTTTCTATATTTATCAAATCCCACACTGCAGCTTCAGGCATCCTTGCAGATTACCACAAATACTGAGAGATAAAGATTATCTTGGTTACTCACTACAGGCTCACCAACCTCTCAAGCAATTCACCTCCCAGCATCAGCAGCTTTCTTCATTAACTCACTTTAGGATGAGGAACATATCCCCTTTTTAGACAAAAAGCTGAAGATAGACCGAATTGGGAAAGGATGAAACCAACTTTTTCACAGCCAACAACCACACCTAAACCTTTTGACTCTCAACCTGCTCCAGTGTGGCCCTTGAAACGTTTCAGCTAAAGGTGGATTCTTGAACACACTGATCAGCCTAAGCACAATGTACCCGCAGCACAGAGTGTAAATACATCTTGTATGAACACATTTTATGAGCTCAGGGTTGACAGAACCCTCGCTATGGTGTAACCACAGGTGGGCAATTTCTAACCCCCTCAGCTGCCCCTAAACCTCCTGAGCAGTGGAAGCTCCTCCTGTTCCTGCAGCCACTGGCACACTGCATTCCAGCACTCCTGCTGAACTGGAACTGGGTCTGCAGTGGGAGACACAACACTGAGGGGACAGTGCAGCTTCACTGTGCTATTCTAAATAGTATGGTGAAACAAATGGAAGATTTCTTTCAAGTTTTCAGTTCCCTAAAGCTACAGATACTCACATATCACCTTTTTAATGCACTGCAGACACCAGTGCATCAGAAACGGCAAGAAAAATATTCCTGAAATTCCACTGCAAAAGCATATAAAAAACCATATGCTGTAAATCCATTCATGAACTTCAATACATCTTAATATACATCTTTTCAAGTCAAAAATGAGAATCAGTGGGTCAAGCTCCATATTAATTTTCAACACAGGTTCAATATAATTTTAGTTAAGAGCTAAAAAAATTTAAATGTCTATAACAAACAGTTTATGATACACTTTGCAATTTTTGTTTTAATCCAAAGCAAAGACCTTCAGAAAATACAAAGATTTTAAGAAAGTAGTCAGCCTCTTGGTCCCCAACACATCTCATTAATCAACAGCACTGTGGCAAAGCTGACTTGTTCCATACAACTGGGTCATGTGAACCATCCCGGCCAACAGGAATGAGACAGAACATGTGTCAAAAATGTCACATGTAAAAGGGACATTTTAGACAACGGAATCATGGACTCACTGGGTTGGAAGAGACCTTCAAGATCACTGAGTCCAACCCAGCTTTAACAGCTCAGCTAAACCCTGGCACCCAGTGCCACATCCAGGCTTTGTTAAACACACCCAGGATGGTGACTGCACCACCTCCCCGGCAGACCATCCCAGAACTTTATCACTCTTTCTGGGAAAAACCTTTTCCTAATATCCAACCTGCATTTCCCTTTAGATTTAACTACTCCCTTGCCAGAGCCCCCCTTGTGTCTGTGGTTAAGGGACCTCAGAGGGACAGCAGCACACGTGGGGACTGTCCCCAGCAGGATGTGTGTCAATCATCACTGCAACACTATCATCTCTGCCTCGTCCTTCTTGAATTTCACCCTGCCTTCTTCAGACTGATTTTTTACACCAATTAGTGTAAGACTAATAAGCATCATTTTTATTTCAACATCCAGGTAATTAAAACATTGAACTGAACCAGATCAAGGACAAATTTAAGGAACATTGTTCAACAGCTCTTTATTTTGACAGCTAACCAGTAAGTGGCACACTGAGAAAATGAAGTCACACTGCTTCTTGTGCTGCAGGTTCCTACTTAGAACAGCTTTACACAAGTCAAGATATGGCATTTTCATCATCCCCAAAGTAAGTGTTGAAAAAGCTGATGGGGGCACTTCAGGTGACACTACATGGGATGAAAATGTCCCACTGCTGTGGCTGTATTTATGGTGGCAGAACAGCAGGATCACCACAGCTAACAGGAATTACCTAAAGATCTCTTCTGCTCCCCCCAAAAAAGAAGAAATGCTTTTTCCTTTCTGAACTTGCCTCACTCCCCACCCCATTGCCTTCATGCCCTTTCATTGTTCAGCAGTTTATTACACTAATTATCCTTGGAAAATTAAGCTACAGGAAACTAAGTCACATTAACAATGGTTTGTAAACTGTGACAAAAGGATTTCCCCATCTACAGCTCGAGTGTTCGTTTCCTTTATGTTGAGAGGGCAGGACGGAAGCATGACTGAAATGTTTGAATGGAAATGTCTGGAGGAAATACATGGAAATTGACCCAGAGGAAAATTATTTTTCAAGTCTGGAGATGAGGACAATGGGATAAAACTCCTCCCTATAAAGGCAAATGGTTTCATCATTCTCTCCCAAGAACTACAGAGGGTAAGAGCCTACAATACTGTGTATGTAATGAACTCCAACACACCAAGACAACTGTTCCCACTCTGTGGTTCTCTCTGTCACTAATTAGTTCATTATTGATGCACTTCTCAGACCTCACACACAGCCTTCCCTGGGAGCACAGCTCTGAGGGTCAGCACTGCTCCACCTGGCCAAAAATATGAATAATCCCTGTGCTTCAAAAGGCTACCAAGACTTAGAAGCCCACCTAAGAACCAAGAACTCTGCTGGGGAAGTTCTCAGTTATCCACCCCTTAAAAAAAAAAAAATCAAAGCTGAGGTACAGGGCTGGAAAATTCATCATCATCATCTCACCACTACTGTCAGCCAGTCCAGCCCTGAAAGATGACAAGCAGAATGTGGAATCTTTAATTTATGTCTAAAAATTGACTTAATATCCACATACATGGAAAGGAGACTACTGAATAAACTTTTCAGTTTGTAAATCAGCAAGCCAAGTGAATGATAAATATTTGTATTGTTGTATTTCAAATTCACACAAAGAGATGCAGCTTTCAAACGTTATTTCTAAAACAAGTTTAAAGTAGGTCTTACCTCAACAGAGCATCGTGGAGTCACAAAGAACTGATTAAATTCATCAGGGCTGAACTCCCCAAAAATATACTAAAAATAAAAGAGAAGGATCTTTGTTAAAGAACTATTTATATTCAATACAATTAATAAATTCATATTAAAATCCATTAGGATACTAGAATTCAAACATACCCATGTGCTGGGAGTCAGGAACTCTACCTTGCATCCCAACTCCCATCTTGGTTCCTTCCTACATTTTTAGCAAAGAACTTTAAGCTCTGAAACTGTAAACAAAGCATTTTCCTTCCAAGTCCCATTGGAGGTGATCACAAACTGCTCCTCATCCTGTGAGCAGTTTAAAACCATCCTGTGGGTGGAGTTGGGGGTTCATACAAGCCCCAGGCAAAGGCTGGTTTGCCTTCTGAACCCACCCCTCACAAAAGGAAAAAAAAACAAGAATTACTTCTCTGGAGTTCTGCTAAACTGAGGAGTTACACAAGACTAAGTGTAGCTGAGGGCACAAAGAACTGAGACTGCTCAGGTGTAGGAAAATACACAAAAATCATCAATTCTCTTGTTCCTGTGCCTGAAACTCTCCATAAAAACCGAAGATAAAATCTTTCCCCAACATTATCTTCCTGCAGCTTTTCAGGTATTTTGCATATACTCTCTGAAAAAAAAAGTACCTAACAAGACACAAAGAAAATTACACTAAAATGAGAAATTTAATTTACAGAAAACAAAAGATTCCCAATAAAAAGGCCTGAGCTGTTGGCATTGCATGGCACCTGGAAGTTTCTAGAAATTTCCACCTCCAGCTGTAATTGAATAGCACCCAAACATTCAGGACAGAGATATTAGGACAGAAAGAAGCTAACAAGGAGCTGAATGAACTGAGAAAATAGACAAAGAGGACTGAAAAGCAGCACTCTTGGCATGTGGATAAAAGCAGGTCAGTCTGGCCAGGACATCACAGCCCCCACTCCCATTTATCTCCCTGTTCTCCCAGGGTCATTCTGGACAATTCTTTGCTCTCCTCCACCCTCCCACCAGAAAAGCTTTTCCAGCACTGCCGAGCCTTGCTCGTGGTAAATCCTCAGCTTGGCTGTATGGAGACACAACAAACCAGAGTGGGAGCTGAGCCAGGCAAAAGAATTCCTAAAATTCTGGGAAATCATCTCTTGCGAAGTGCAGGCTGCTGCCACACACTGCACACACAATAACCCAATCACAGGATTTTTTTCCCAGACTTTAGCTGGTTTATTGCAATGGAACTTGCTGTTTACATGACTCACAGCCATCTACATTCATAAATTTCAAAGCTTAACCGAAAGCCAAATTCCACAGCAATTACAAACCATCGTTTTCTTACACAAAAAGTGATTTATACACACATCACTTTTACACGTGGCAGTGTGTGCCCATTTTAATGGCCTTCAGGTTTTTTAAAAAACTAGTAATGTAATCTGGTTTAGACTACAAACAACTCTAACAGTCAAAACAAACTGGAACATCTGTGATTCAAAGGGTGAAGAACAGTCAAACATTTAATGCTTCAGAAACTCTTCTTTCAGCCAACTGCTGCCCACCAAGGGAGAATCCAACACCCAAACCCAACAGATCCCTAAATTGTACCCCAGTGGCTTCACAGCTCCTGGCACAGGACTCAGGCTTGGTTTATACTTTCAATATAACCAAGGCATTTTTATTCTGCAACATATGAACTAGAATTTATCATATTCCAAAAACAAGCCTAAGAAAATCACTTGTTGACTCATCACTGAAATTATGTTTTAGGAGGTATTTTTGATGCTGTCATACAACAGAACAAAACAACCATCTCAAGTGTAGTCTATTAAAAATCATATAAATCCAGCCCTAATTTCTCTATCTAATAATATAATAGTCATTTCATTAACCAACATTTTTAAGCAAAGTGTCACAGGCCTGGTACTTTTTTCTGAGCTTCTTTTTTTAATGAGGAAACACAAGACAAAAATTTAACAGAGTGATCATTAATACTATATTAATTTACTGTTTTAAGGGTGTACTCCTACAGAGAAATTTGTGTCTATGCAACTCTTCCTGCATAATTCAGAACAGGACTTTCAATATTTACCAACATCTCATCCTAGTCAGACTAAAGTTGAAAAAACCCATCCCATTTGGGCTTGAAATAAACAGAATTTGATCTGGTTTTATTTACCAATGCTTTACACCGGCATTAAGTCACCAGTTAAAAGATCCCTGCATGATAACTGAGAGAAATAATATTTCAAAATAAACTTAAGGCCATAGGACTGATGACATTAAACCTGCCCACTTTAACCAACCTCCTCTGCCTCCAGTCAGCCTCATCTCTCCAGAAATAACTTCTGCAAGCTGGACAGAATTTTCTACCCTTTTGGAGACACAACCACGCACTCGAGTGAAAAAGAAGTGTGGTATCACATCCCCTGGCAAGTATAACAATCCCTACCAAAAAAAGACAGGATTCAGAGGGGGGAAAATGTATTTTAAGCAATTTGAAAGACACTGCAGCTCCCTGCCTGCTGTCCGTCCGTCCGTCCGTCCGTCCATCCATCCATCCATCCATCCATCCCAAAGAACCACTGTACCTGGCACTCTACAAGTTACCTGTGTAAGAAAATACTTGTTTAGCTCTAAAACAGCATCAGCATTGCTGCAGTACTTATTCTGTACCATTAATTCAAATTTAGAAGGTTTTCCTGCACCTTAAGTGTCCAAGTAATAAGAAATTTTAAGCAAGAACAGACTAAGATCCTATAGCACACCCTTACAAGAATAACTTCATTATCAGCATGAGCTTTTGGGGTTCTTGTTTGCACCCTCAAAATTACTCTACCTAACCTCAAAATTCTCCAAGTTGCCTTCTTTTCCAAACTGACAAATAAAATCTAATGCTTGGAACATCAAACATTTAATTTAATTACTTACACAACTTACCAAGCCACTCACAATCAGCATTAATTTCTCCACCACTCTATAAATAACATTTTAACACATGCCAGAGATACATCAGCACGTGTTAAAGCTTGGCCAAACTCGTTTCAGATGATTTCAATTCCAATTTTAGTATTTTCAAGTGTGTAAGAAACACACACCCATTACTACTCCATCAAACTGATGCCTTTATTGCCCAGCTAACCTGCCCCACGCTGCCTCAATCTCTGATCCTGCAGGTCACAGCACCTCAAGGTCCCCACCAGGGATAACAGACTTCACAAGCTCCCAGGAAAAGTGGGAGTCAGACACAGCCAGCTCAGGGTCAGCCCTGGAGCAGGTGAGGGATTGTGCTGTGCTGGAGATAAGCTGCTTGTCCTGCTCCATCACTGCTGTGCCAAGGCAGCAACAGCTTTTCACCAACAACTGCACAGCCCTGAGTGAAGGTCGGGCACTGCACGTGAGCACAGAGCTCACCTGGCCCAGGCAGCAACAGCCAGGCCTATTCCCATCAGCAACACACAAACTTGGGATCTGGCAACACACAAACCCAAAATATTAAAAAATATTACCTGTGAAAAGCTGAGGTTTAATTAATAGCTCTACACAGATTTTATTTTAAGACAAAAAAAAAAAATCAAGATTTTTCTAACGCTGTTTAACATTCAACTGCTAATTTCAAAAACTGATTTTGATTTATAGCCTCAGACAAAAATGCAGCTGCTTGAAAAGCACGTTAAACAGCAGTCAGTGGTGTCAGTGTTCACTCACAGGAGCACATGGATAAAGCTTAGGAGATGGAGTCCCACACTGAGACTGAATGTAGAAGAAAACCTAAAGAAAACACTGGGAGAAAGTTCTGAAAATTTCCAAATGTAATGATACCCCCAGACTTACTTTTAAAGATACCTAATCCCTAAGAGGCTTAATTCAGTCCCATCTGCCCTCCGTCTCCTTTTCAAACCCTCTCTAGGAGCTGTCTGTCTGTGCTGGCTCCTGGGAAGGAATCCCCTGGCATTTTTGGGAGCACGTAATTCACATTTCACACTGCACTGCTCCCTCTCCTCCCTGGATGATTTAACTCTGCAGAGCCACCCCTGACCCTGCACTGAGTGTGCTCCAGGGTCCCTGAGGACACCTCAGCCTGGGGAGCTTCATTTCTGTCACACATTAAAAGCAGCATCAGAACAGTATCAAACAGATCCCAAGGACCTTCCACTTGCAACTGTATAAAAAAGCAGATGGGAAATAATAACTCCTCTGGGGGGAGGCAGGGGATGTGGGAAGAAAGAGGCTTTGTGGAACTCTTGGAAAGAGGGGATACACAGGACAGCTCTACCTCTGCTACCTTTTCATGTCCTCATCAAACTACCAAACTTCTCCTTTGGGATGGAAAAACACCTCCAAACCCAAAACATACTGATGGATCCATTCCATTCTGCAATTCTCAGCAGTAACCCAATTTAACCATTTCCCAGAGATGTACAGTGTTAACAAACATACTAAAATTACCATGATTTAACTAATGTGAGCAAACATACACCAACATCATAAAATGCTTTGCTTGCACTGTACAATCAAGTGTTTATGTATTTTCCATCCAGTATCTTCCATACCCAATCACTTAAAAGAGATAATTATTCACAAGGGCTGCTTTCCAGCCTGGTTTGTAAACACTGGTTTCAACACACACAAATTCTGAACTTCTGGGAGTTTTCAGATGTCAATGTCTTCTTGCAGATGTCACATGTATGAGACCAAGGATGAAAATAAAATAAACAATGCTTGAATAAACCTTAAAAATGAGGTAGTTTTAGACAGGACATAACTAAAACTGCAAAATTAAACATACTTTATGCAATTTTAAAATGGCATCTTTTCTTATGAAGCTGCTGGTGACACGGGTGTTCCAGTACTTCAGATTTAATTTATTTGCCTTATTTCCACCTATCAAGATTTTACAATAAAGTTTGGGCATTGAATGCAAAATACCGTCACACCCTTGGGACTACAAAAAAACCCACACAACCAAACTCTTAAAAATAGTTAAAGAGCCAGTTAAAACTGTAGTTCTGAACTGCTTCCTGTGTGACTGAAGAGAGCATTAAAAAAGAGCTGCATCTTGACTCTCTTCTCCAAGTTAAAATTTTAAGGCTAGAATACTACACAAACACTCTGCAGATGAAAATATCGTTAAAGGTGTTGCATTTTTGAAATACATTTTTTCTATAGTACAGGTTAGGAATACTGAATGGATGAGACTATTAAAGCTGGAACTATTAAAGCCCTCCAGCCCACTCCTGAGCCTCTGACACCAATTTCCATGTTCAGTCTGACATGCTGCAAGCAATCAAGTTCTCTGTATTGAATCCCTGCCTCCCAACATTAATTCTCTTTAGAAAAATACTCGTGTTAAACACCTTCCTTAGAGCAAATCCCAAATCCTGCTGACTGTCAGCTGCTGGTGTTTCCAGTCACAACAAAACTGGAATCAGTTTCTAACTTAATCTCTCCAATGTGATTACAGCAGTGTAACATCCAGCTGCACTCCAGGAGGTTCTACAGCACTTGGAACAAATCATTTCATCAATAACATCCCCTTTACATCTTCAAGATATTATCTGCAGCTAAATTTTAACATAAATTACACAAAATGAATTAACCAAACAAATCTATCCAAGAAGATTTGTTTTCTACCACTCAGGAATGAAAGTAAAAGTACTTAAATATTTGTGTAAGAACTCTGATTACAAAGCAGCACCTTAACTATGCAGATAAAAGCAGCAGCAACAAGAACTAATTCCAAGGAGGGGGGAAAAAGACCCCAAAGGGTTAAAACACCAGGCCTGCAAGCTCTCCCCATGCTGACTGCTTTTTGCTGTGGTCCCCCCAACCACTTGAAAAAGAAATGCTAATGTTACCCCACTGCCTGTAATGAAATCTCCACGGGTGTTCCTGTCTAGCAGCACGGAGAAGGCTGTCCTGGAGGAATGAAAGGAGGATGAGTACGTGCTCCACAGCTGCTTGTCCTAGAAAAAATTGGTAGAAATAGCACTGCTGCTGCTGCATCATCCTGGCATCACCTGTGCTACAAGAAAGCCAGGAAAATGAAGTGTCAACTTTGGCTTTCAGAAAGCATTAAGGTGGCTTTCATCTACCACCCAACAGCTTCAGATCTTCAGTCAAATTCGTTTAAGCTGCAAATACTCCCACTTCAACTGCTTTTCCATAACGGAGTTAAAAATCCAGCTTTTACAGCTGGTTTATTCCTTGCCACCACTAAATGTCTAAGCAGAAGGTCAAACAAGTCAAGCTAGTTCACATTTGAACTGAAATGATGGAATAGCTGATGTACACCCTAAGCTATGCTTATACATATTATAAATATAATCTTGCCCACCAAGTTACTCCTACAAAGTGGATTTACTCTTACAGCTCTGGGATAGGCTGCAGCAGAGCAGGAAAAGGAAGCATTCAGACAGAAGTGTGTTTTCTGCCAAGGAAAAAAAGGGCACATGCATCTGACTGCACTCGGGTTTTATTAGCAGAGAAAACACTCTCCCATTAGTCACCCCTGCAGCAAACAAGGCATTGCTTCCTCACCCTTTACTTCTCCCTCAATTTCTCAAGGTTTATCAGCTTTTTAATGGAAAATGTAGGAAAAAGCAGCATTCCCACAGTTGTCCTTTCCTCTGAGCTGAAATTCATCAAGCCTCAGTACCCAGATGATTACTTAACTGGAGACAAGGTTTTACAAACTAACAAATCTCAAGAAACCTATTACTAAAGTGTTTAAAAAAGCACAGGCAAAATTGTGAAACTGAAAAACAAGTTTGCTGTTTGGGCTTTTTTTAGATTTTGAATTTGCAACCAGCATCCCATAACCAGGAGCTATGAAAACCACTGGCCATGTATTTACAATTGTACCACAGCCTAAATAGTATTTTAGGCAAAGCATAGGTCAATATACCCTCTTTAGGAAAAAATAAAGTTGACTTTTATAAACACAAACAAATGCAAATGAAGCCACACTTGAAGGGGGAGCAGTTGCATATGAAAACTTTGAACAGCTGAAAATGCAACAAATCACGAGCAAACTCTCAGTGAAGCTGCCAGTCCTTTATCATTAGCCTGCAGCTCAAAACTAGAACATTAACACATCTCCACAGTGCCTGGAGAAAGATCAGAGCTAGGTAAATGTAGGTCACCTAAGCCCATGAGTCAGTGCAATTCAGTCTGCCCACCATTTAAGCTATCAAAGGCTCAAAAATATAGTGCATGACTGAACATTCCCTTTTTCCCCCCAGCTCGGGGGTTTTTTGGATGTTATTATAGCTGAAGAAAGTTACAGATTTTCTACACGTTTCACATAAATTAATCTGATGGGTTTTATATAAAGGAAGGGTAAAAAAAGAAGAATTATCATCCTCCAAAAGTCATTTTCTGGTCAGAGGAAAAGCCAGATCTCTGGCTAGCAGGGAAGCACAGTTGTGACTGTCACATTACTGGAAGGACAGGTTTCATGACCAAATGACCCCTTACAATGTGGATCTCAGCAGTTTATCCTGAATATTGTGACTCAACTACTCACAAAAGCAGACCAGGCTGTATTCTTTTTATCGATTATATAACATATTCCAAATCAAAGCAACAAACTGAACAATAACCGTAGCAAATCCTGCCAAAAGACGAGTCAATTCCTTACACCCAAACAAGTTCTGTTTATGTATGCTCCTCATTCCATTTCAAATAATGAGGTGCCTGTTGGCACGCCTCTATTTCAAACAGCAGCTGCCACCAAGTGCATCCAGCCCAAGGAAGTTGTCTATAAAATGGTCAGTGTAGTTAGCAGGGGGGAGAAAAAGGAAGTGGAAGAATGAAAACCACCCCATCTCACACAGA
Organism: Leptocoma aspasia; assembly: GCA_013399835.1. Lineage (NCBI taxonomy): Eukaryota > Metazoa > Chordata > Aves > Passeriformes > Nectariniidae > Leptocoma > Leptocoma aspasia. The sequence continues at coordinate 415,530 of VXAX01003555.1, forward strand.
CACCGCTGCATTTCCCAGTGAGCCGTTCCAGAAAGACTCCTTATCTTCCCATGTCCAGGACTGCACTGGCACAAAACCTCTGCTGCTTCACATTTCAGATTCTCCCCAGCTGATATTCTTCTGTTCCACAAAACAACAAAGGAAAAGCCCAGCAAAACAGGCAGGATCTTATCTTGTAAATGCAACTGTAGCACTGGTACCTGATCAGAAAGCAGTGGCTCCTGAGAACTGTATCCACATTTTAGATACAACTTTTAATTTGCACCCTGTGGCACACCATCAGGTGTTCTTGAGGAGAACTTCCCTGCACCTTCAGCTGGGACCCAAGGTAGGAACACAGGTTATAAACAAGAGCTGCAATGAAGGGCAGGCACTTGGGGACTACAGCAGGAATACCTGGAAAGTGCATTCCAGGCAAGAGCGAGGTAACTGAATTGTGAGAGGTGATTACATCAACTCTTGGCTCTTTGGAGAGCAAAAGAAGGAATTTCTGACACCTTTCCACCACCACTACAAACCCACAGAACATCTGCTTGTGATAAAGTAGTAACATTCTCCTATCTGTTTTCTTGCTATGTTAAACCTAAATAAATGCCAAACAAAAATATTTTCCTATCATAATCTCCAAGCTGGCAGTCCTCACAAATATCAATGAAAAAGAAATATTTCCCCAACAGGGAGATTGGTCCTTCCTCAGCTCTGAATTCAAGCACAGTGGTTGGTAAAACACCTCTGGCCAAGGCTCTGTCTCTTCACACCCTCTGAAAGTTCGAAAACACCAGCTCCAGGCTGGCTGCTCATAACTCAGCAAACACATTTACTTCAAGCTCTGCAGGCTCCTCTTGCACTGCACTAGCTATTGAGCCTATGTGCAAATTGGAAACTCTCCCTATAATGAAAAACAAAAATAATTAAGACTTGCATTAATCTGATTTACCACTGCATGATAAGCTCTGAGGAGAGAGAAGCTGGAACATAAAGTTCCTCAAGAACACAGCCAGTTTAACTACTCTTTATTACAGGTGGGGCAGGCAACACAATCCCTTAGTAATTTTATCTAATACTTCCCAGCAGAAAACCCTTGGTGTTGGCCCTTTTTTTTTTTCTTTCTCTGCCAAACTAAAATCCTTAGAGCTGCAACCTTCAGTGCCAGACACCTTCAATGGGATGAAGTTCTGACAACAGGTGGTAAAATCAGTTCTGCATCTGGAGAACACTGCCTGGGCCACATTAAATAGCAAATTGCCTTGGAACACCTCACAGCTCCAGAAATCCACCTTTTTCTGTGGTTTACAAAATCCTTATTTAGCAGATACTCCAGCAGCTAAGATCCTGAAGGATTGTTTTCCACAAGCTTCTCTTGGTTCCTCAAGGTGGAAAACCAGCACATGCATCTTTCCTGCCATGCCCAGTCTGTAGCAGCCAGGAGCCAGCACATGCCCACCCTGGCCAGGCAGGATGCTCTGGCCTTTCCTGGAATGGCTTCCAGCTCAAAAACTGCAGAGCTGCTTGGCACTGCCCTGCCACAGCAAAGCCTTTCTTCTGCTCTTACTGTATCTGAATTTACCTCGCAGGCTGCTTGTATCCTTCAAATCCATGGTTTAAAGAAGTAAAACTAACAGATCTAGACTTGGATGAGGTTATTAAAAAGAAAAAATTACAAGTAGAGCTCTAGGAGTAAGAAGTGCAAGAATCTGAGTTTTAAGAAATGAAACGGATTAAATATGGGCACCTTATAAGTAGTTCAAAAATACTGCAATTGGCTTGATGAGGCCAAAGATGAGGAACAAGAGATGAAGAGGTGACAGAGGATCTGAAATTATTGGTAGAGACACCAAAGGAGAAAAAATAAATCGAGAATGGGTTTTCTGCCTGCCAGACCACTCTCCCTTTCAAAAGCTGAACTATCACCCAAAATTCTGGAGTCATGTAATCCTTCTCCTATTGTGAGGAATCCCTTTAATTCAGTTCCAGCAGTTTGTATCTCACACTCCCTCTCTTGTGAGCTGCTCCATGTGCCTGGACAGTGAGTGCCCTTTCCATGCAGGTGCCAACCTTGCAGATACAGCAGCCAATATTCACTATGGCACCCTATGAAGTTAAATATGGAAATTACACTAAAATTATGCTTCTAAAATACAGTAATCAAAAGCAAAGCTGCACAAAAATTCAGACTGCTTGTATCTTCTAGTTTCCTACTAGTTTGGGTATGTTTGATATTTTCTTTGCTTATTTCCACTACTCTCATCTTCACAGAGGACAAATACCTCAAAGGCTCAATACAGACCCATCCAAGAGAACCATTCCACCCTGGGCAGTGAGGAGACTGCTGTTCCTATTTGTCAAGCAAGCTGGAAAATACACTGGAATATGAAGAAAAGTGGGAAAAGAATGCACAGCCTCTGAATTACTGCAGCTAAACACTGGGGAAAACTCAAATCTCTCTCTAACAGCACCTGAGCACACCAGTCACCCACACAATGCTTTTCACAAGCAATTACTCAGGGCAGGATTTAGGATGGCTAAGATTAGGTGAGGCAAGAATTAGCTATCTGGACTCCATCCTGACAAGGAACACAGATTAGCACTTTTGGAAAGCAGCTAAGCCCACCTGCCCAGGACTCATATGCCTCTTTTGATGGCCTAACCTCACATCTCAACCCTACATTTTTGAAGAGCTGAATGCTTAGAACATTTTGCTGGATTCACAATCTCATCTCTTCTCCACAGGCTGAACGATCAGTGAGGTGATTACTGTCAAATTGAGAAAAAATGATCCAAATGATTTTTTAATTTATTTTTCCACTGGTGGAAGAAGTGTTAAAGAAGTGAGGAACCAGTGTCAAGCAGAACAAGTGGCCAGGAACAAGGAAGAATGAGACTTTCCCCTCTGCAAGTTGTGATCTGCCAAAAATGGGTTATCTCATAGAGAAACAGCCAAAAATAAACCAGGAATACATGAAAAACACAGTGATTGGTAAATGACTTATGGGGAACACAGAAATGAAACACAACTACCACTACATAATAAAGTCTCCAATATTTTAAGTTCTGTATTAGCTGAAGTTTGAGTATAGTTCTGCAGAGGTTCTTGCTGTGTTTTCTCCTGAAGGAACTCCAGCCCCTTCCAGGACTTCACCAGGTGACACACATGGATGTGGGATGTCCCACGGGGACACCATCCCACCTTCTGGTTCCCAGGAGATTCTCAGCCATCCACCTCCTCTATCAGCCCAACACGTGGCAGGTGGAAACCTGCAAGGATCTGGCAACTTTGTATTTTGAAGGGGTTTGCAAGTTAAAATGAAAACTGGGACACCACACATATGCCAACACCTCCCGAGACAGTTTTAGAGCTTAAGTATCTGCAAAACAATTTTATGTAGCTGCAACACAGCTGTTAAAACAAATGTACAGATTAATACACTGCTGCCACCAAACCCCAAACAGCAAGCATACTAAACACTCATATTTTTAAGTGACAGCATTAAAAATTGGGTATGAGTATGGTAGTAGGTATACTACAAGAAAAAAAAAAGTCTTAAAGTTGTCAAAGTTAAGTAGCTCATTTCAAAAGACTAACACTGGTAATGCTGCTACTTTATGTCTTTCCTTGTACAACATCTTCTGTCAGCATTCAGAATTCTTTTGCACATATGAATGAACAGGATGCACAACACAGGCACTCCAGATATTTCCCAACACATTTACAGTCTCAAAGACACTGAAATTCTTTTGCTTTCTGAAGGTAAAAAAAGCCACTAAACAGAATGTACTGACAAACTGCCACAGCCCCCGAAGCTCAGAGTACACTCCCAGCTCGAGCACCCTCTGTGCAGGCAGGAGTTGAGTCACCAGCTCCTAGTCCTGCTCCTCCAGGAGCCTCCCAAGGGGAATATGGACCCAGCAGGAGCACAGGCAGCTCTGCACTGCCTCTTCAGCTTCCTCAGTGCAGGGACAGGCAGGAGTAGCTCTGCCTGCAGAGTCCCTGCTCTCCCACAGCTCCAGCAGCTCATCTGCAACTCCAGCACCTCCTGCTCTCCTCTCCCTCCTCCATCCATGGCTTTGGAGACCCCACACAAGTACTAGCCAATTGTCATCTGGCCACAATGCAGACAACATGGAGCAACAACCAAGAAGCCACCCCCTCAACCCTCACACTTCTGCACACTCTGAGCCTGCAAGACTTTCCACTTTCAAACAACAACAACTCAGGCAGTTTTTGGAAGAACATGCTTCTCACGGGTCTGTACACTGCCTCCTTTGGTAACAAATCTAATGAAGAAATCTTGCAAATCATAATGCCATTCAGTAAAGCAATGAGTTACTCACATGATTATTCAAAATTGTTGTTTTGCAAATAAGGCAGAAAACAAACTGAACTAGAAAATACAAACTGATTTAAGTTTCACATCAGTGATGTCTGCCACTATCAAATATTGCTGGCTACTCAGTAAACACACTGGATGTGCTGGACACGCAGACCTGCCAATAAGCAGCTGTTCACTAATTACAAGCATTTTTTATTTCAAGCCGTCACAAAATAAATAAATTTAGAACACACACACTTAAAATTGGTTTGCATGCCAAATGACTAAAAAACACCTTAGCTCTTAGCTTATCTCTTTTCTAACTATAAAAATCCATGAGGAATTCAGACCAACTATGTTGAACACTACCATGAAAATGCACAGGCTACACAGCTCAGGCCCCACGGGAGCACTGCTGCTGGGGACACCCCTGACCCAGCCCCTGGTACCCACCACTGCCAGCAGCACAAAGCAAAGGGGAAAAACTGTGCACAACTGCCCTACCACACCCTGCAGGGCTCAACACTGATGAGAACTCGGGGAATTCTGTATTTCCTGGATGTGAATACATCAAATCAGAAAATCCTATCAGCCTTAACGTGACAATCAGCAGTGCCAACATGTCCATTTGCTTTTATCCTCTCCAATTCAGGAAACTCAGCTGTGGCAACACCATGGCAGCATCTGCTACCTGCACTCACAGCAACAGGAGTGACCACCACGACCCAGAGACCACCACAACCCGGTGCTGTGTTTGGACTGTGGTGAAGTTCAGGAGACTGAGACCATGAACCTGTTGACAGGAACAAATTCAACAGCTTTATTTCTTCTGCTCTGAAAGCTGACTGCTCCTCTTTCACACTTCTGATTCTGCTGCACTTACATTTTCTGTTGCTTGCAATGCCAGGATGACAACTTTATGTATCTCAATTCTTGCCTGCTCTGAAAGCACACTAACTGCATAAACTCTTTTTCTGTTGTTGCTGTTTCAAGTTGTTAGGGAGTTCTCACTATGTGTGATGAAATGTGGATGCCTAAACTTCATGTTAAGGGCAGTAGTCTATGGTCACAGCCCCTAACTGAGGAGAAAGTGAGTACTGCCTAAGTAAGTTGAAACTGCCTCAGTAAGTTGTCTTTGACTTTTTTCCAACTTTGTATCAATTAACTACAGTGCTCCACAGACATTTTCAAACAGTTGTGGTTTTGGTTTTGTATCCCAAAGGCAGCAGCAGAACAAAGTGAGGTGTTCCATGCTGTAAGGACATCAGAGTGCTATTTCTTACTTTCTTTGGTCAGCTAGCTATTATTAGAACCCATAGATTTAATGGATAGACCAAGTAGACTGGAACTCAAGAGAACTTGATTCTTTTTGCAATTCAGCTATTACCTGTGCTGACAATGACTCTTTTTCTTTCTGCTTGACTTCCCTCTCCTTTTTACCCTATCTACTCATATTTAAAATGACAAAGCCATCCCACACTATGTACCAGCCTCACTTTGAGCCAAAAACCCTCCCTAAGTAACATGGTCCAAAACCATCATTTGAATACAACTAATCTAATTGCCTGCCCCTACCCTTAAACAAATTAACTGAACTTTTCCACTTCCCTCTCCATTTAGCCTAATGCTTGCACCAAGAATTCAAGGGATTATCAGTATCTTACCTATTTTAAAAGGCTACTGTAGTACCTACAAAGGCATCCCACTCCAACAAGATAAAACATTTTCAAGCCAGAAGCTTTCAACTTCTTTGTATGAATGATACACGACTTCTGTATTTTGAGTTACAGTGGCAAATCTATTGCCAGCCTGCCACATTCACGGGGAAAAATGAGGCAGGAAATCTGTGAATCACTACAGTAGGCTCTAAATGTTGTATGAAAAAACATGCCCAGTGCACTGAGGGAATAATTCAGCTATTTCTGCTGCTCTGCTCAGTGAAGTTCAAACAAAATAAGAAGTCTTACACACACAGAATTCTTTGAAGAAAACCTACTTTCCTGCATGTTTTTTTAAATGCATCTTTTCACACAACCTTTAGAGACATGCTCTTCTTTACAGCTTCTTACAGACAGTGCATTTTTCTCTTCCACCTCAAAGCTGAGCCTCACTCGGGGTATTTACTTTTTTTAACAAAGTAAAAAGATTTCAGATCCCTTAAGTGGTTTTCCAGTTTGTGTTAACATTACCCTCAATGGCAGCTCATCTATATGCCTTTCTTTCCTACTATAATTCCAATGCAAATAACACACAGTGCTTCTTTTAAAGCTTCCATGCATATGAATTCACACACAATACTACAAGCAGCAAACTCCCCAAAGTGTTCCTGTACATTTCTTTCCTATGGCACTGACATTGGTGGCTACCACAGAATCTCAACGAGCCTTTCTTGATTTGAAGACCGGATGCTTTTTTCACAAGGTGTATGATTCAAAGAAACCTTACACAAACACTTTGTTAGGGCTACTGTGATTTAATCTTCCTCCTGCCCAACTACAGGTGAAGAAAAACAGACCTTGTAGCACACACTGAAGATCAATAAATCATATGCTGTCAAACAAGGAGGAAAAGTTCTTACACATATTTAAAATATCAGGACCATCTGGAAATAAATTAAAATAAATTAGGTATTAGAGAGTCAAATACAAAATGAAAAGACAAATGTACTTCAAAGTTTTACTCTATTAAAGCATTAATGAATATATTAACGTGAGCACTAACAAAACAGAATCCTTTTAAGTGTTTTAAAAATAACCAACACAGCCCCATTATTGGAAATACTTAAAACACAGTCTTAAATAGCTGTGTTACAATTTCATAAAACAAAAATAGGGTTCAGAACCTCAATTTTAAAATATCAGACTATTCTATTATGGAATGTCTGAATATACAAACACACACACACACACACATGTACACACACACACTTTTTTCACCATGAAGCATAACCCTTTGTTCCCTAATCCCCAGTTGTATGTTTAATGATCACACATAAAACACTTCCATCAGAAAGAAAAACCGCAGTTCCAGCACGTTTAATTCTTTGGAAATGAACATCTACATTGCTGAAATGGCATTAGAGTGACAAATGACTATAATCCAATGGCCCAAGGCCAGCAACTTCTATTCTAACAGATTTGGCAGTTTTGTACGACACAGCATGTTGTGTGTCGATCACTAAACAGAAATGAGACTGCTCAGTTTACCTACAAACAAAACCCCACTTAACTTTCCAAGTATTTTAACAGCTACATGAATGGAAAGACCAGTATGTCTGAGCAACTGCCTACAGAAACTGGATTTATTAATAGGTAAATGGCTGGATCCATTCTAAGAAGTCTCCAGATCAGTGCTATACTCTAGAATGCACAGAATAAGCAGCAGTGATTCACAAAACCTGTGGGTTTTAGCCTATTTGCATGCTGCCATATAGTTCCAAATTTAAGTTCTATGTCAGTTTTCCCAGACTTCCTTTTTTTAAGCCAACCAACCCACATTCACCCACTTTACTCTGTGTGGATTCACCATTCACATTTTGGAAAGGCAAATGATCCCTTCTGGCTACCGAAACTCCCAGCTTCAGCTGCAGCCTGAATTCCCAAGATCACGGAAGCCTGGAATAACTGCTCACTCCATGGGCAAAAGATGAGCCCAGACCCTTCTGAGCAAAGGAAAAGAAGTGGGGAGAGACAACTCCAGCTTCTTCAGCCCTTTAAAACACGGGACAGCAACTGAGCAGCAGCAGATGCAGCAAGATGGGGCACTCACACACTTCTCTCCAATTCCACTCCCCAGCAGCCCTTTCCCACGGCCACCTCTTATTTTGTGTTCAGGGTGTCCCCCACATCTTCAGTGGATTTCACAAACCTGACAGAATCCAACTGCCCCATCCCCAAACATTTCCTTCTGCCCGTGAGGACACTCCAACGTTACACATATGTGCACAAGAAACTCATCCAGCTGCATAACAACCATTTTTTGGACATTATTTTCGAGACATCGATTTCCTAATCACCACAAGCATCAGGCAAGACACTGCAAAGGCAGCACAGAACGAATGCCTGCAGACTGCTGCTTTTTTTTTTTCTTCTTCTAGAAGGAGTCCTGGCTTAAGGAGACATCAAACTGCACCCTGCCAGGGAGCAGCCCTCCAAGCCAGCCATAAAAGAGGCAGTTTGCAGTGCAGTATTGCAGGGAGTCAGGTTGCATGCCATGTTCCAAGTTCCAGTTCTTCTGGTTGCCAGGCCAGACACAACCTGGGTGAGGATGAGCAGCTCAGGAGCTTGTTCAGCTTTTTTTTCCTCAGCTCAAACTCGCCTGGTTTTCACTTCAGCTGGGTTTGGGGACAACGTGGTACATTTAAAATGGCACCGAGTTCATCTGACACCACAGCAATGGTGAAAGAACAAAACAAGCATAAATGATTCATTCTGCTATGGTATCCTTTCTTCTGCTTAACTTGTTTTCACAGGATTTACAAATGATGCGTCTGTATTAATTCTTTCTATGAAAAACAATAGAAAAAGTGGCTAAAACAACTGTTTATACAGCTCCTACAGTTTTATTCTTTCCAAACAGGGAAATAGTTTTTAAGCTTTTTTTTTTTCAAGAGATTTTTAGATGCCCTTGATGACGAGTGGTTTTAACTAGATCAGCTTAACATCTTTAGTGTCATGGAGTGATACAGCAGGTTTACTTCTAGCTCACCTTAAAAAAAGGACAGATTGTGAATACAGTCAGCACACACCCAGCACACCGACAGCAACACTCAAAGCTCTCACGAGATGATTATGAAATAGTGACATGGAATAGAGGAACAAACCAGCAGCAATATCTGAACTGTGCTATCAAACTCCTCTGTGCTTGCTGAGCTGGCCACCCAAAATCAATGTCCCTTTGGAAATATTGGATATGATGGTGCTTCGGGATTCATTTGTCACAATGTGCAAACTGACTGATGAAATATTTCTGCCCACGATTCCATGAATCCATCCACTGGCAGAAATCTGACTCTGCATTTTAGCTGGAGGAGCAGCAGGATTTTCTTGAAGATGTTTTTTCCCCTGTGTGACAAAAAATGCCTCGATGATGGTACACTCAAATTAAAGAGATGGAAGAAGAACACACTTTTGTCTACTTCTGCATCATGACATGAACATAATGACTCAATCTTATTCATACTGTACTCAGAACAGGTAACTCTTATCAAAACTTTCTTACTTTTTCTACTGAACAAAAAGGAAACACCTACATCTAAAACTGCATCCCTGAACTTATCTTCAGGCTTTTCATCCCAAAGGGTCCAAAACATTGTTACCTTAATTCAGCATCACAGCACTGTTCTGGAAGATGTACTCACATAAACCCCAGCCAGCACCTCAACAAACTGGTTAAATTTGAAAAAAACCCAAAAGAGGTTGTGTTTAGTAACATGGACAAAGCATTAGCTAAACAATATCTTACAAATGTGCTTCCAAAATATATATGTTCCCCATTACATACAAACAGTATAATACAAATAATATATTATAACTTCAGGAGCAACCTCACAAGACCTAAAAATGCACCTTTACCTGCTGAGGGGAATGATTTAAAATAGTCTATGCTCAAGTTGCTACTAAAGATGAATTTACAGCCCAGTTTTAATTTCAGCTACGGAGCACTTCACCATAAACTAAACCATCAGCCTAACTTCTTTTTTGTTTTAAAGTACACCAACATAATTATGTACAACAAAACACATCCTTAACTCGTCTAAACCATGAAAAAAAAGCTGCATTTTAAACCCCAAACTTATCAAACCGACCACATGCACTGAGTGGGGAGAAAGCAGGGAGTGAAACAACTCCTGAGTTGGACCCCGAATCCTTCTGATGTATCTGCATTCCAAAAATCATTCACTGGGACAGTGGAAAAAGGTCCAAAAGTGAGCTAGTTTCCTTCACTTTGAAATGAAACTTGAAGAACACAAAATTTTAAAATCAGTCTTAAATTTGAAACAAACTCCAGACACTGCAGCTGCCTTAAGAACACCCACATTAACAAAAGCACTCACGTTTTTCTTTCAAACATAAATAAATCAAGGTGGACCAGAAACTTTGGTATCGTTTTCACCCATTACAAACTTTTTTAAATGGAAAAATCAGTCAGTGCCACCAGTGCACAACTTTATTTGATGTGTAACTTAACTTCATTGAGAAAAAAAAATCACCAAAGTTCACAGAACTCACAATAAAGCATCACCCTGTTCGAAATGACTTACATTTAATGAAATGTGCTTTCCATGACAGAAGACACGGATCCTTAACAAAATTACCTTTAACGCCACCACAGTTTTCTAAACTTTATTATTTGCTAAACAACAAAGCTGCTGTAAGTCTCGCAAATAAAACACTCCAGAGCTCCACACGCTTTTCCTGACATTCCTGCTTTCAAGCTCTTTGGGAGAAAAACCTTAAGGGGAAAGAAACAGCGAAGCGAACCCATTCAATCATTCGCTCTAAGCACACACTGGATTAGCCCAGGAACCGAGCTGTAAACTTCCAGCGAAAAACCACCACGCCTGCAGTTTTTTTTCCACTCGGTGCACAAATCTCCCGGCTGGTTCAGCCAGTGGGATCCAGGGAATCCGCACACGCATCCCCGTGCACGGCGATCTTGCAACACTCAGCCCTTTGCACCCCGATGCGCCGGGGTTTAGCGAGTGTTTGGGCGGGGGGGAGGATTAGTTTACAAATCTCCTTATTCCCTCCTCGTTATAGAACCGTTTGTACCCCTCCCACCCTCCAAAAAATAAAAACGAGCAGCCGGAGCGACGGGCTCTGTCCGAGCCACCCTCGGGCGGGGGCTCAGCACCGACACCCCCCACCCCGGGCCCCGGCGTGGTGACACCGCCACCGGCCCCCCGCACTCCGGACCCCTCCGGGATGGGAATTCCGCCCCGGGAGCGCGGGATCCGCCGTCCCCGCGGGCAGCGAGGCCGCCCCACCGCCCTCAGCACATTCAATGAACGTGCACNGCGGGCGGCGGCTCCGCCTCCCTGAGGGGAGCGGGGCGAGCGGGCGGGCGAGGAGCTCGGAAAGCTGCCCTGGAACAGCCCAGCGGGCGTCTCGCCTGTGGGAGGCTGAGGGAGCTCGGCGGGGTTAGTCTGGAGAAGAGAAGGCTGAGAAGGGATCTCGTTAATGCGTGTAAAATATCGCCAGGGCGGGGGCCAAAAGGATCACAGAATCGCGGGATGGGTTGGGTTGGGATGGAGTTTAAAGATCATCCAGTTGCACCCCCTGCCATGGTCAGAGACACTCTCCACCGTCCCAGGGTGCTCCAAGCCCTGTCCAGCCTGGCCTTGGACACTTCCAGGGATCCAGGGGCAGCCACAGCTGCTCGGGG
>VXAX01003555.1:427792-451230 GCA_013399835.1 Leptocoma aspasia
CGGGCGGGCGGGCGCGCGCCGCACCGCGCATGCGCCGTCCCCGCCCGCCCGCTGCGCGCGCACGGGGCGGGGGCTGAGGGCGCCCAGGGAAAAGGGCGGGCGGCGGCTCCGCCTCCCTGAGGGGAGCGGGGCGAGCGGGCGGGCGAGGAGCTCGGAAAGCTGCCCTGGAACAGCCCAGCGGGCGTCTCGCCTGTGGGAGGCTGAGGGAGCTCGGCGGGGTTAGTCTGGAGAAGAGAAGGCTGAGAAGGGATCTCGTTAATGCGTGTAAAATATCGCCAGGGCGGGTGCCAAAAGGATCACAGAATCGCGGGATGGGTTGGGTTGGGATGGAGTTTAAAGATCATCCAGTTGCACCCCCTGCCATGGTCAGAGACACTCTCCACCGTCCCAGGGTGCTCCAAGCCCTGTCCAGCCTGGCCTTGGACACTTCCAGGGATCCAGGGGCAGCCACAGCTGCTCGGGGCACAGGATGGTGCCACACCTTTGTCCCTGGTGCTCAACAACAGGACAAGCAGCAACGGCCATAAACTAAACCACGAGAAGTTTCAGCTCAACATGAGAGAGAATTTCTGTTCGTGTAAGGTGGCAGAGCTCTGGAATAGCTGCCCAAGGAGGTCGTGGAGTCTCTTCTGAGGGAGACATTCCGACCCCACCTGTGTCACCTGCTCCCGATGTCCCTACCTTGGCCACGTTCCTGTGTCACCTGCTCCAGATGTCCCTACCTTAGCAAGGTGGTTGGACTGGGTGATCTCCAGAGATCCTTCCCAACCCAAATAATTCCGTGATTCCTTGATTAAATTGGAAAAGCCTTCCAAGACCATCGAGTCCAACCTGTGGCCAATCCCTACCTTGTCAGCCAGCCCAGAGCACTGAGTGCCACATCCAGGCATTCCTAGGACACCTCCAGGGGTGGTGATTCCACCACCTCCCTGGACAGCCCGTTCCAATGTTTAATCACCCTTTCTGTGAAGAAATTCCTCCCAATGTCCAAATTTCATCTGTAAAAGGACACGTGCCAAGGGTCACTCTGGCAGGTGACAGGTAAGGCTGCGTGCCCAGATGATGCCAGAGCGAAGCTGTCCCACCTCTGTCCCAAATAACCAGGGTGGGAATGGGTTCAGGGTTTGTATCTAGGAAAAAGAAAAAATAAAAAAAAGGAATGACTAAGCCAATCTCATGATTTTGAGAGGATTGAGTCATAATAATACTGAAACCCCCAGGCAAGAATCCATCAAATTAATCGCTAATTTACTCCATATTTTTTTCCTTAAACAAACTACCAAGTCCTGCAAAAGTCTAATTCGGCTGGGCAGCGAGTAATAGAGACAACTTCATATCAGTGAGAAAGTTGAATAGAAGAAAAGTAAGAGCACACAAGAACTTCGTGTCTTTGGCTGTTCACGGAGAGTGGGAAGAAGATTCCTCCCCGTCTCCACGACAAGGACACGTCCCTCCTGTTTTGTGAAGTGCAACACTTACCGTGTGCTGATGACAGTAAATGATTTTCTCTATCAACTTTTACCCTTCCAGCTGACACACCCAGCTGCCGCTCCCTCGCTTTTGTCTCTCGCAAGTGTTGCTGTGCTGTCCTGAGGCAGAGAACCAGCAATGAAAATGGCTGGTTAATATTAAAAGGGAGAAACAAAAAAGGGAGACAAATGTTCACGGTTTTTGCATACAGCATTTCAAACGTCTGAAAACCCCTCTCCCCTCGGGAGTCTAATTTACAAGGTAAATAATGGAGTGAAAACCCTTACGTAGCTCGTCTGGTTGAAGGCAAAATTCCCTTCTGACCACAATGCTGCCTAAGTAAACTGACTGTTTCAAAATACAAATGAGCACAGTGTCTTCAGCCTGGAAAGCAGAAAATTCAAATACTGAAACTGTTAAAACCCAGAGTTGAGGGTGAAAACTCAGAAAGGATGCCACTGTCTCATTCAGCAACATTTTAAACATGCTTAATTTTATCCCATCTTGGTATAGTTTCATTATAAAGTCTGTTAACATTTTACCATAATATTTCCTAATAATATAAGGGGTTTTTTTTGTAATACCATGCTTTGATGAAATTTACCTGCTGCAAAGTTTCCATCTCAGTTCTGTTTTATTAATTTTTGCCAGTTTTGGTGGCCTGTTATTTCATTACTGCTTTTATTGCATAAATCACTTGTATTTGCTTACATCCTTTATGCCAGTGGCTGTGAATTATCCCTCCAAATCAAAAAGTTGCTTTTCCAAATTAAAAAAAAATAACCAGTATCATGTTTTTCTTTCTGTGTATCCACATTCTTAAGATTCATGGAGTAATGTTCCTAACAACATGTGAATTTATCAAAACCAAATGAGGTCCATGGCTGTGGAAATCAAGGACTGCCTGAGAGCAGCCCGGGAGCTGGATAAACCACTCCCAGGGTATCTGGCTCCAGGTGCTGCTGTAATTGCTCTTATCCTGCTGGAAATGCAAAGTGCTGGGGACTCCGTGGGATTTCACAAGGTCATGAGATCTGTGCTTGTGACAGTGCCCGGGAGATGTGCGCACATGGCTTCTGAGCGCTTCTGAGGATCCCTCTTGGGGAGGTGGAGCACTTGGAACCCTCACACCCACTTTTCAGGGACAGAGGGAACACTGTAGCCCTTCAGGTGGTTTACTGCTGTCCTTGTAGAGCTTCGTCCTGGTGCCAAGAGCTTCAGGAGCTCCCAGGACTTTTTCTTCAGAGATGCAGAACCTTTATCCCAACAGTTTCCAGGTCCAATAAGGGCTTTGCTTACACAAAGGATTTGCAAGCAGCAGTCACCTGCCCTGGCTGGATCTTAGGGAGGGTCAGTTGGCTCATATTTAAAACAGGATATTTAAGTTTTCAGTAGAGAACCAGCCAGCTCTAGGACAGCATCAGAGAGTGTATAATTATCAACCTTGGTAACATTTTTTTTAACTTTCTGAGCCCTAAATGTCCCAGGCCAGCAGCAGGCACTGGGAGTGGGCAAAGGGAACCTGAGAGCAGAAGGGCAGGAATGGTTGTGCAGGTGGAAGACTTTAGACAGGTAGCACGGGACACAAACGGCAGCTATATAATTCCAGAAATGGGTTAATGCAAACCTGACTTCAAATTCCATAGTCCTAAATTTGCTGGACATTTGTAAAAGATTTGCTGATGTAAAAAGCTTAAGCGTGGACTAGTTCAAGCAGAAACACATTTGAAGTGTGGACAAGCCTTCAGTAGATCATGTGGATGCTTGACTCAGTGTTTCAATTAAATATGCAGAACTTCTGGCTAATTAATTATGACTTATTCATCCTTATCTTAACTATACGTCTTCCCTCTTCACATTCAACATCTCTGTCAGCTCTGGAGCATCAAAAGAACCAGCAAGTCTCCATCTCACCTTCCCCTCATGTCACCAAACCCATCATCATAAAACAAAGGTATATTTTTCCCCAAAGCTACTCCAAGTTCCAGGAGGAACTAAAAAATGTGTGTAGCACCAACAACCCCGTGACTGGGCTGTGTCCTCCCTGTGTGGAGTTACCAGGAAGGAGGAGGAAGCTGTGAGTAGCTGAGCTGTGCTCTGATTCTCACAGCGTGGTGACAGAACGTCTCTGTCTGCCCTGACCTCAAACACCCCAAAGCCATAAGTTCATGAAGGAATAATTAGCATCTCGCTCATTATTACATCCATGAGAACTGAAATAGCTCAAGAAGCTGAAATAAAATAATATTTAAAGCCTGTCATGCCAGCTTGTTTTTTTTTTGTCTTACTGGTCAGAGCTTTGCTGAGACATACCAGCAAGGAAAAAATCACAATTCAAATCTGGGCTTGTTTTCTGCAAGTTAAATTGCTCTCAGAAAGAGCACTGAAGGTTAAATTATTTCTTTACATTCCCGAGACACACGACCCCATTTTTGCTGTCACGCAAGAGCCTGAAATCCTAAACAGCACCCAGAAAATCAGCAGTCTTTGGAAGAAACCACTGAAAGCAGTCTGATCTCTTACACAGAAAGACACCAGCACATTTTTCTCAATTTAAAATTTCGACTCGAGAACAAAAGTATTTCTGTCTTCTTTCTCAAGCCTTCAAAACAACTGCATCTCACACCAGGCTGTGATTTTCCTCAGGATACCTCGAGGGATTTGTTATCTAACGTCAGAGTTCCAGGCAGCAGCTCCTTGACATGCCAATGCCACGATACAGGCATGGAAGTGTGGGAAGAGCAAACCTGAGGGTTTTGGTAGCTGCTTTGTTTCAGGTAAAACGAGCTTTCCTCAGAATTTGGCAATGGAAGCCTTTTTAAAAATGAGGTAGAGCAGTAGTTATTTTTCCCTGGGGCAGGAAGAAAGAGCCGTGCTTCCTGGCAAGAGTAAAATGCTTCACAGAGCTTAGGGATGAAGGAGCTGGGATGTGCAGGTTCAGGAGCCAGGCTGAAGCAAGAGGATACACCTTTCCTCTGCCAGCCCTAATTCCTCACCAAGAGGACTGTTCAGACCTCAAAAACCAGAACAGAAATCCACTCATGTCACACAAATTCTCCCTTTCGTGTTTCAGAAATTCCAGCACAGCAATTCCCCAAAGCCGTGCAGCGCCGGGGGGTGAGGGTGATCTCCAAGCTCCCTGTGCTGACTGCTGACACTTCCCGAGGGGTGATCAGCCACATCTGCATCCACAACACCCCAAATCCAGGGGTGATCAGCCACATCTGCATCCACAACATCCCAAATGCAGGGGTGATCGGCCACATCTGGATCCACAACACCCCAAATCCAGGGGTGATCAGCCACATCTGGATCCACAACATCCCAAATCCAGGGCACTCTGTCAGATCGTGCCTTTAGAAGTTCTCCCTGCCATGGGCTCGGAGGTGCAAATGGGGATTCCGTTCCTTTAGTAATGGAAAAATGCTTCTGGCAACAACAGGTGCATCCCCCAGTGACCCCTAATGACACAGGAGATGTCCCACACTCACTCACAGCCTCTGGCTTTGGTATTTTCCCCAACACACAGACCAGGGGAAACAAGGCTTGCTTTGATGAGCACTGAAGCTGCCTTTTTTTCATGCGATGAAGTTTAACATTAAGAAATCATAAATTTTTTACCTACACCCCATTAAATACTGTCTTCGAAAGCACCCTACAAACTGGATTGGATCTTTTGTCAGACCTGCAAAAACGTGAAAAGGAATTTCTGAGAATGGTTTGGCTTGGAGGGACGTCAAAACTCATCTTGTTTCACCCCCTGCCATGGGCAGGGACACCTCCACTGTCCCAGGCTGCTCCAAGCCCTGTCCAGCCTGGCCTTGGGCACTCCCAGGGATCCAGGGGCAGGCACAGCTGCTCTGGGCACCTGTGCCAGGGCCTGCCCACCCTCACAGGGGAGAATTTCTTCCCCATGTCCCATCCAGCCCTGCCCTGTGGTAGTGGGGAGCCATTCCCCCTTGTCTCCTCTGACTGTCTGGAGCAGAAAAATGCAGAAAAGATGAATTATCTAAATAAGTTCCAGTTCTGCTTCATATTGTTAAATTTACCTTCCTACTAAAATGTTTCCACCATTATGATATTTCACTGAAAAATGATTACAGGATTATTTTTTTCCAATTAATCAAAAAGGAAAATCTCAGTGAAATCAATACACAAGACATAAGACTGTGATGAATAGAATATTCTAAACTGAATTTATTGTTCCCAGACATTAATGTAATACATAAACACGTTAAAAGAGGGGATATAGTAACAAACAACCCAGTAACAGAAAACAAGCAAGTCTTTGAAATTTTTGTTCTATACTTACACATGAAAATGTCCCCAAAAAGTTAAGTAGTTGTCAGTCAACATAGCAAGGATTTCAGATATTTTAAAAAATAACCCCAAAAACGTGTCAATAAGTTTGTCATAACCAAAATGTTTCATTTGGGTTTTTTTTTGGTTTTGTTTTAAATTTATTTTTAGGCTAAAAAAGAATAACCATTACCTCATGCAGTATACAAAGGCTTTAAAACAAATCCATTAATGCAAATGAAAGACTGACTCCCAAGGCTTTTTTTTAATTAAAAAAAAACTCCAAAAAACCCTCAAAGAGTTTCAGAAAATTAATTCCAACTAGTTTTCTTAGCATTGAAGGAACAACCTATAATCTCCTTGCACTCCAGAAATTTATTGTTACCTCTTTCAATACACCTGTGTTTGCAGTAGGTCTAAGACTTACCAGAGTTTCAAATGAAATTAAGTGCAAAAATGTTTTCTTAGTGTTTTCCAATTATTGAGGTAAGTAGTTGGTGGGGGGGGAAAAAAAAAAAAAGACAAAAGAATGAGGGTAGCAGGATATCACCTGCACATAGACCAGATGGAAGAAAAGGCAAATCTGAAATACATGGAAAGGGAGATGGGAGAGGAGGACTGAGGAAAAAATAACAGCAATGATCAACAGCTGAACTTTAAACCAAAGCCCTTGAAATCCACTCAGCAGACCAGCAGTTGCTGAAAGAAAGCATTTATGAGCATGGCTGGCGAGCTAGGCTCTGGGCAAGCTGGAATTGTGACAGTAGTCCCAACTTATTGTGACAATAGTCCCAATTCCAGCTGAGTGCCTGACAAGGCTGGGAATGCCAGTGCTGCTCCAACAGCTGCAGCACGTCCTGGCCAAGCCACACAGACACCAAAGTCATCAAACGAGGAGTTCCTGACGCCAACAAAGGGGTCACAAGCACAGAGCAGCAGCTTCTAAAGTCAACAACGTAACAGATGGCAAACGAGAGACTGAGTTAGCAAAACGTGGTATAAAAAAGTATAAAAGTTGTTTTTAAAAACTTCCTTAAAACGTCGATATAATACGATGTATGTGGAAATGCCATGAACCACAGAAGGAGAAGCCAAAGCCTTAACATTCAGGAGAGCAGCAGAACCTCTCTGGCCACATCATCCTTTGTATAGCAAGAGGGGGAGTTTTTGGTTTCTTTTGTTGTTTTTACCTCAAGCATGAGTTTAATCCAAAAAACACATTCAAGTGTACGTTTTCTGAGGCTTCAGAAGATGCCCTCCCCACCCTGTTTAAAAAGAAAAAGAATAAATGTTAGATAGAAATGTCTAAATACAAGGTCCCTTCAGAGTCCACCATCCAAGGGTGGCTATCCAGGAGTGGTCATCTTCCTCGATCTTGATGTTTTTTTGTTTTTATCTTTTTCTTTTTGTCCTCTGTTTTGGGTTTCAGGGCGCAGACACACGCCGACACTCCGGCAATCGCTTTGGGCAAGTCCGTCCCTTTGCACCACTTATTTTTCTCCTTATCATAGACCTGGACTGTTTTGGAGAAGACAGCTTCCTCCCAGCTGTAGCCTCCCAGGATGTAAATCTTGCCTTCCCAAACTGCCACCCCCGACTCGCTGTTGGCTTGCAGCAGAGGGGCCACTCTGGTCCACTGGTTGCACTGGGGGCTGTAGGACTCCACGCTGAGGATGTCAAAGCGAGCCATGGTCTCGATGTTGTCGTCGCTGCCACCGATGGAGTAGATGTTGTCCTGCAAGGTGCACATGCTGTGCCAGCCCCTGGCAGTGATCATGGGCCTCTTCTCCTCCCACACGTCCGTGCGGTAATCGTAGCACAGCAGGTTCTTTCTGTAGGGGCCGATCTGGTAATCGTGGCCTCCCGAAATGTACACAAACTCCTTGTAGACTGTGCCAGCGTGGCCGTAGGTAAACCTGGGGCAGGCAGACAGCAACAGTCCTTATGGATTTTATCAAGACACATAAGCATGCAGCAGGGACTGTGCTAAAGAAGCAAATAAACAGTAAATAAAGACAGAAGAATCCGTGATCTGGTGGTTACCCAGTAGCTCCTCTCATTCCCAGGGCCTCACCCTGCACTGCAGAGTGCACAGCCTGACAGCCACTTTTAAATCACCCTTTCCATAGCTGCTCGCTACAGAGCTCTAAGGTATGACAATCACTTTTTAATGCATCCTCTAGAGTGTGTCACACAACAGAAATAGCCCATCCTGCTCTACTGGCATGACCTTCACACCATTTTCCTGCTCCAGTGCTTGGCCTGCATCAATCTGAGAGGGCCAGAGAGGGGAAAAATCCACATCTCAGTAAGTGTTTCTGTGACAGAAAGGGGAAATAATCATGACACCTCTCAGACTTACCAGTAGGGATAAACCAAGAGAAACCAAGAGGAAAACTGCTGCTGCCCTTGCACAGCTTCAGGATCACTGGTCACATTTCTTACCCACGGGCGCTCTCTGCTCAGTTCACCTGCAGTCTCAACACAGGCAGTGTCCTTTTCATGAGCCATCTGTCTGCCCTACAGGTGGGAACTTCTTTGGTCACCCCAGGACAAGGCAGCAGACCCCAGCCCATCACAGATCATGGTGAAGAGAAAATGAGATGGTAGAAGCAACACCATGCATGCTGCATCCACAGGGCAGAGAGAAACCCCCTTTGATCATCTATAATAAACCCACTACAAACCTAAATCTCCAGGCTGTTCTTAACACCACACTAGGCTATTCCTGACCAAACCCCTTTGAGCTCTCAGAAGTGGACAGCCAAGGTGATGAACAGCATCAGCTGCTTTGAACATATTGTTTCTACGTGTCTTTTTTCCCTCTTTTGGGGGAGCTGGGGTGTCAAAAGGTGAAGCACCAGCCACAGCAAATTGGCTCTCACAAGGAGCCTGGAGGATTCAATACCCACAGGGCACAGAGCAATGTACTCATCACGCTGCACTCACGAGCCTCTACTACCATCCTTTGCAGTCAGGCACTCAGACCACGCAGCCTCCACGGCAGACAGACCTCTGCTAGCATTGCTTTAGCCTTTGAACCATGCCTGAACACGCTGGAGCTCCGTGGGGAGAGAACCTTGAGCTGGTTTTATTTCACAGCCTAATGGCTTCTCTGAGCCACACAAATGCTATCGGAACATCTTCCACGCACCTGAGTGCCAGCACTTCTGTGCCAAGGGAAAAGATGGACTAGGAAAGAAACCCCACATTCACCCTGAAAGCACAATGCTTCTGAGACGAGCTAAAAGGTGGTTAATACTCTAGATGCCTACCAAAACCTCTGATCCCTGTCTGAATCAGATATTTTAATAGGCTCCTGCTACAAGAAGCAGAAAAATCCCTGACACGCTTGGACTGACAGTGGTGAGTGATCAGGACAGGCTGTTCAACTACAGGGCCTGGAGCAGCAGCCCTGGAGATCTTGCAGAGGTGACTTCACAGCTGTTCTGCTTCTTGGCCTCTCAGGGAAATGACAGGAAGAAAAAAGGAGAGAACTTTGGTACAGTTATGGACTTTATCCAAAAAGGCAACTCAAAATTTCCATGGCTCTCAATGTGCCTCATGATGGAAGCAGTTAATTCATGCCCAGTGCTTCTGGTGGACTCGATGTACCTTGAGCACATGAACCCCTGGCTTTCAGCCCTGACAGAAATACAACAGCAGGTGAAGTGCCTGGAGATGCTGCCCCTTGTTCGAGGTCTCTTCCAGACAAGAACAGGGACTGTGCATCTCCAGTGGCTCCTGGGCTGC
Source organism: Leptocoma aspasia (assembly GCA_013399835.1). NCBI lineage: Eukaryota > Metazoa > Chordata > Aves > Passeriformes > Nectariniidae > Leptocoma > Leptocoma aspasia. Next base: position 437,315 of record VXAX01003555.1, read on the forward strand.
TTGTCAGAGCCTGTGTTTCTCTACATACTCAGGAATGAGTTTAAAAATGCTCAGTCTGGGGATGGGATGGACAGCTTGAGTTCAGTTCAATTCAAGCTGCAGCAGACTTTAAACCCACATGAAACCAAGCTGCCTGGAGGCTGTGCTGTACCAGGGAGCTTGGGAGGAGTCAGGAAGAGGACAATGTGAGGACATGGAATGTACCCCAGAGCCCTGCCCTGCTGATGGCAATCACACTGCATTCACCATTCAGGGAAAAAATGACCCTAAGTTAATAAAAACTTACATGGCCTTTGGAGAAGTAAGTTAAATATTCTCCTACTCTGAAGTTCTGTACATGTAAGCAAGCAATAGCCATTGTCTCTCAAGCACAGGCATGCAGCCCAGCACAGGCAGCTGCAGAAAAAAGCACTGATCTGGTTCTTTTGCCTCAGTCAATGGCTGTGTCCAGAAAACAGCAACAGCTAAGAGGGTGGTTTGACAGAAACAATCAGATCTGAAGCACCAAACTGACCACCAATTTGTTATTGTCCAGTATAGGACAATTACCCACTGAAATGCACTAGAGGTGTTTCACTTTGCCTCACTTCTGAAAGGCCATCTGAAATAGCATCACTTTCATAGGAACTGCACGAAATAGATGCATAAATCAAAATCAATCAATACAAATCCTTTCTACAAGCCCTGTGATTGAGAGAGGGGCACTTCTAAAGGGGCAACAGAACAGGCACATCTGTAGAGTGGGTCTAGACATCCTCCAACAGAGAGCATGGAGACTTTTGGCAGTGTTATCTGCAAGAGTGGCCAGAAAAAAAGCAGATGCATTAAGAGAAAGGAGATTTGATTTTAACATCTGTTGGAGCCTGGCGCCAATTTTGAATGCCTTAACCCACAGTGCTGAAAAATTAGTTCCTGACCCAGTAACACCATTCAAGTGCTAGAAAACCTACCATTTACTGCCTGAGACAGAAGAACACACAACTTAATAAAGCTTTGGGAATCCCCTACTCCAACCAAAGTCCAGGTGAGCTGTGGTTGCTCTCAATCTCGGTGTCCACCTGTTGTAGCCCTGCGAGATTGTTCGTGACCCAACCAGCAGAGCAGATACCATCACTCCCCAACCTGTTCCAACACAGCTCCTCACACAACAGCTTTCAGTTCTTCTGCCAAACTTTAACCTAGGGCCACTCAATTAATTTCCCTGCTGTCTGCAGCAGACCTTTTCATGGTCTGTTCAGGATGAGAACACACTGCCCCACCTCCTGCTCTGCCAAGCTCGTCAGCCACCGCTGCTCCCTGCCGGGCTAGAAACTATGACAGAAACTGCTCCCAGTTTCTGGGAAAAGGGGCAAAAAATATAGGACCTCTCTGAAGAAAGGGAAAGGTATCCCACAACCAAGGACCCTAATGAGCATCAGGCAAATTGAATTCCCTTGTAGCAGGCTTGGACCAGGTCCACCCTTTAGACAACTTGGCTGAAGTTTTCCCCTTCTGCCCTGAGAGGCTGTTTGCTCCTCCAGCAAGACAGCCTTAGTTCAGTCAAAACAGCTCAGCTCCTTCCAAGAGAGTGCTTAGGGAAAACAACGTGTTGTTTTGACCATATAGGGTGGGAAGGAGAGGGGGGTAAGAGGAGATAAAGAAGAGCCTGTAAAGCTCTTCCTTAGGGGAGCAAGACTGCCAACAGCAGCACGGACACGGGATTTGGTGCTGGCATGTGTGCTCAGGGACACAACCACTGCCCTTCCCCTGCAAATCTCCACACACGTGGCAAGCTCTAACCCTTGGGAAGCAACAAAACAAACCCATTTTCTGGGTGTTCAGCACAGAAGCTTTAACAAACAACCTCTGAGAGTCCCACCCCACACAGCTCCAGCTGAACAACACAAGCCCACGCCCCAGAATGACCTCAACATGAGCCTGTCACTCCAGGGAACAGGATTCCAGGCAGTTGCTGGCTTGGGGCAGTCAGGAATGGCACCAAAAAGCCTACTGCTGGTGGTCATGCTCCCAAGAGGACCAAAACACCTGCACATGTTCTCTTCAGAGGGAAGAAGACAGAAAAACACAGGAAAAGAGGAGGTTTTGTTGGGATATGTTGCCTGATCAGGCAGTCAGGAAGCAGAGGACTGGAGCTTCTGCTTTCCTCTACATGAGAAGTCTTGCTGCTAGAAGAGGGCTGGGGGAGATGTTATTTGAGTGAAACAGGAACTTAAATGTGTTTGAGGAACAAAACCATGTGGTGAGGAGGAAAACAGAAATCAGATGAGGAATGTGTTGAAGGGAAGACTGGAGCAAGCAGCAGGAACTGTAGCTAGAATGCTTTCAGTCTTGAATGGATCACAGAATCCTCTCTCATCCTTCCTCCACTGCCAGTAAATCACAGACTCACAGGGATGGGCCAGCCACAGCTTCTCTGGGCAACCTGTACCAGGGCCTCACCACCTCACAGCAAAGCATTTTTTTCTAATATCTGATCTAACCCTGCCCTCTGCCCGTGGGAAGCCATTCCTCCTCATCCTGGCACTCCAGGCCCTTGTAAAGTCTCTCTCCATTGTTCCTGTGGGCTCCCTTCAGACACTGGAGTGCCATGGTTAGGTCACCCTGAAGCTTCTCTTTTCCAGATTGAACAATCCCAATTCTCCCAGCCTTTCCTCTTAGGAGAGGTGTTCCATCCCTCTGATCATCCTGGTGCCTCCTCTGGACTTGCTCCAACAGCTCCACCTGAAGTACCCCAAGGAAGAGCTGCCCAGACCCTTTGCAGCAGCCCCAAATCTGCCAGAGTCACTGCTCACCCAGCTCAAGCAGTGGACATGTGTCAGAAAGGTTCCTGTTGCTCATCTCTGAGTCTGCAACCTGCATGAAGTTCTTTTTGCCTTATTCCTTCTGTGCAGAAACACGCAAACAATTCACTGCCCAGTACCAAATGGAAAAAAAGGGCTGAAAAGACAACAAATCCAAAGGTGCCCACCACTAAGATCTAATTAAAGACATTTAAATGTGCAAAACAGCAGCTGCATGGAAAAGTGGGAAGCTGTCTAGCTCACCACACAGCTGAGCTGACACACAGAGCAACAGGAAGAGAGGATGCAGAATCATTTATTTGGATGCAAGAATAATTAATCCCACTCCCTGCAGCGTAAGAGGGGTCTGTCCCCTCAGGGAGGACTTTTGCCTCGTCCAAGCAGACCAGCCAGGCAATCCAATAAAAAATTAACACCCACAAGTCAAAGTTCACTTTAAATGCTGCAGCTGCAGAATTCCCAAAGCCAGCACACAGGTAGCAGTTGGAATATGCAGACAAAGTGCCCGTTTTTAGAGAGTCTGGGTGGATTAAGCCAACTGTGTGAACCTCCCCAGGATCATTTATGAGTAAAAATATCCACACAGGATACACCTCACAGGTGACCCCAGTTAACAGAAGGATTTAGGACCTGAAGATAGTCTTCTGCACAGCTTCCCAGGAAGGGCTGTGGTGTTTAGCCCCAACTGCTGGATCTGCCTATGTGAGCAGAAAAAAAAAAGCATCCTGCTTGTGAAGAGCACTCGAGCCCAGCTGTTAGCCTGGATCAGCCTCACATTGCAGCACCTGCCCAAAATAGAATTGGGCAACAGGCTTCTGTGCCTTCACTGGCTGCCTCTGGCTCTGCAGCTCTGCAGCTCAGGGACCAGGGAAAAGCCCTGAACTCTCAGAGCAAACTGCAGGAACCTGCTCTGTGATGGCACCAGGAAAGCCAGCACTGCTGCTGGGGTTTCAGACAACATGGAAACACCATCCATACAGCCAGCATTCCTGTGATTCCCACAAATGTGAAACATCACTAAATCTGAGTCACTGTTAGCAAATGAAATGCTGTCCCGCTGTCCTTACAAAGTCACTGCTCTGACATTGATTCAAGACCCAGCAAGGTCCTGTCTGTTACCACGAGAGCTGCAGGGCTTAAACCTCTCAAAAGCAGAACAGCCAAGTTTTAACTCAGACAGAGGGAGAGAGCTCACATTTGCCAGGGTTCTGTGTTTCCAACACAGGTAAATGTGTTTAGCTGTGACAGCCAACCTGAGCAGCCCAACACAGTGAAACACCCTACAAGGAAAACCATCACACCAAGGGGACAAAGTAAGGCCAAAGAAATGACAAACCCCTTTGACCAAGATGTGAAAAGTGCTTCTGAAAATATTCAACTCCAAGTGGCCTCAGGAAAAGCTTTGTAAGAATTGTAGAATGAAATGATCAGGGCTGTCCCTGTCACCCTCCAGATGCACCTTGGGATGAAAATTAAAACCTCGCTGACACGAGGCACGCTGCCTGCTCAGATCCCACTGATCCCATGGCTGACGCCACACTGGGTTTTACACCCCCTTCCCTCCCTTCCAGAGTTCCCTTCATCAGCTGAAGTCACACAGGCTCCCTTTACCACCACTCTTCAAACATAGGGGAGCTTCCAAGCAGCTCAGTTACCTGGGCAGTCCTGCTATGTAGGTCCAGGAGTCCTTCTGAGGGCTGTAGGTCTCAACTGAAGACAGGGCCCCGTTCTCATTCCTGCCACCAACAGCCACCAGCATGTCAGTGATCGCTCCCAGGTAGAAATCTACTCGTCGCTGTCTCATGGAGGCAACCTGGCAAAGAAAATAAGCTGCTGGCATCTTCCAGTGTCTGGTTAGCAAGGCACTTAAGGGCTGTTCATGTCTGAGGATGGGGCAGTTGCTCCTTCCCCTTTATTTGGTAAGGAGGGATTCTGGTTTTGACCATTATATTCATGAAACATTTCTGTTTTTCTGCAGTAGCATTCATTTTCAAACAAGGGGAAAACAGGAAACAACTAAGAGGTTATTCTATAAATGTTTGTGTTTATAGGAACTCCTTCCCAGCTCTGCAAGAAACAGGTATTGGTATCACTGAAAACCACAAGTGAACCATCCAGGATGACTGATTCATAGAGGAATCATGATTGGGTCATATGGAAACCATAACTGGTCCTCATAGGAACCATGACAGGTCCATATAGGAAAAGGGGTGGCTGATACAGCAACCCACACAGATGAAGGGTTTTGTGGCAGGACTGGGAGCAAAGAGCTTGTTCTAAGGGACATTTAGCACAGAGACACTTGACAATTGCCAGAGACATTTCCTTTTTACATCACACCCATTTCTGATTTATATGTACTACTGCTTGAGGAAGATGAACCAAGCAATCACCCTAAGTCCATTCCAGCATTATTCCCAGAAGTAGTCTAAAGAATTGCAGGCGGATGCTGATCAGGAATTTCTCAGATGAGATGCCCAAATCCCAAATGAAGCTGAATATCTGCCCCAAACTCTTTTGCTCTTTGTGTAATTGAAGCATTCCCACAAAGGACTCAAGCAGCTGCTTCAACTGAACTAACTTGACTTTTCATTGGGAAGTGCTGCCGTGTTGACTATCCTAACAAGCCCTGTCCTTCCACCAGAAAAGGAGAACACACTCTAAACATAAAGGACTTTGAACAGAGAAATAATACAGCTCAAGCCTCACCTTTATCCACTGGTTACAGCGGGGGTCATACCTATAAAGGAGATTTGACGCCGCATCCCCTCCATTGTCCCGGGAAAAGCTGCCCCCGGCTATGAAGATGAAACCTCCCAAGACCGCGACACAGTGGTGACTCCGCCGGGCTGGCAGGGGCGTCTCTGCCACCCACTGTCCCTTCCTGGTGTCCAGGAAGCAGGTGTCATCGCAGAGCTCCAGGCAGCGCTCCGACACCTCCCCGCCCACGAAGAGCAGGCGCTGCTCGCGGGTGCGCAGCGCCGTGCGCTTGCTCTGCAGCACCGGCTGCGCCGCCACGCTGTTGTGGTAGCGCACGGCCTCCTCGATGAAGCCCTCGCAGTTGGCTTCCTTGGGCAGCAGCGAGCACACGGCTGGCTTCACCCGGTGCAGGAGGTCGCTCTTGGGGATCAAGGGGAAGTGGATGTTGTCCAGCACCTGGTAAGCCTCGTTCTCCCGCTCCGGGTACTGCGTGAGCCACTGCAGGGCGGCCTGCAGCAGGTCGTGCTCGCACTCCTGCTGCACGTCGCTGCTGTCCAGGTACTGGCACAGCTTCTGCAGGGAAATGTTCTGCAGGAAGTCCGGGGTGAAGGACAGCGTGCCGAAGTTCTGCAGGATGAAGGAATCGATGTAGGAGTCGAGGCGCTTCAGGTTGTAGATGGAGGCCAGCTCCTGCAGGTACAGGTAATTCTCCTCGCTGACTTCGTTCTCCAGGTACTCGCAGCAGAAGTCCACCACCTTCCAGATCTGCAGCAGGTGAGCTGTCTCCAGCACGTAGTCGATGTTCCCTCCATCCAGGGACAGCTCGCTGCCGTACAGGAAATCCACCACGGCCTTGAGACCGATGTAGGAGGCTCCGAAAAGCTCCACCTCCTTCTGGTGGGCCTCCCTCATGCCGATGGTGAACATGGAGTTGAAGTAGTCACTGCACACAGCCAGGAGGTTCCGGTGGGCCGGGACTCTCTGCTCATCCACCACCAGCACGATGTCACAGAAGAGGCCTCGGTGCCTCTGCTCGTTCAGGCTCTGCAGAACCAGACTGGAGTGGTCATCCCACCTGTACACCTGGAAAGCACAAACAGCATCAGGCAGGTGGTACTTCCACCAAGATCAGTTCCAGACCGGAATGTGTTTTCTCACTAAATGCAAGCCATGAATAAGTCAGCTTTTTTGTGCTGCACATTCACATTTATAATAAATTCTGACATGAAGTAGTTGGCAAGTGACACAGTACGAGCCTGAGCTCCTCACCTCCACTTTGAAAGGCCCATGGAAACTTTTACTGCTTCCTACTCCCCTTTTTTTATAATTTACTCTTCCTTCCCCCACAATGCTGCATTGAAACCTCCTCCCTGATGAGTTATACAGGCACAATTTTCTGAAACTCTTCCACTCATTGTCTCGCAGACATCTTGCTGACATTTCCTTTCTTCCTTGTCCCCCAAATGACTCCTTACAGAGTTCTCCCAGCTAAGCTACTCACAGAGCATTTGGAGTGGGAAGCACAAATGCAACAGTACTCTGAATTTTCATTCAGCCCATGTATTGTTTGGGTTACTGCTTGCTTGACAGCTACCCCCTCTTAAATCTTTCCAGAACTCTGCATTTCTAAGCTTGTTAGGGCAAAATCCCTCTCTTTCTTCCCACGTTATTCCAGGCACACACACTGCACTCAGAAGTAATAGCTGTTTATTTATGTGCAAAGCCACACATGTGGAGAGCTGATTCCCACAAGGCTTCTCCTCGCTTCCAGAAGCTGAGGTAGGTTTTGTTTAAATGAATAGGAGCAGATATTTTTCTTTTAAAGAAAAGGGAAAATGCCCTCAGGACACATCCATTAAGTGCCCTTCTGGGATCTCTCTGGTCCTCACAGTCTAACCACCATCTCTGGACGTGTCACTGAGTTTTCGAGGCAGCCAGCATTTGCCTCTTTTCTCACAGACTCACATCACCAGCCTCGGGATGAATCAAGATGGAAACATTTTGTTACCCTTCAAATGTCCTGCAGAACATGAACTGAACACTGCTGGTCAGTCCAGAATGTCAAGTGAAGTTTTAGGACCACCCTCTGGAGGAATTAAATGTGTGATGGCACTGTCAGGTACCTTGTGATGCCTCTTAATAAAAGCCAGGTTAAGGTAAATGCAAATACCAAATATCTTAATTACCAAATCCAAACCAGGCAGAGCCTGTAAGAACTTCTGAGAGGAGTGAAAAGGGGTGGAATGGGAGCACATCTCTGTGTCCTACCTAAGGCAGCTCTGAACAGTCCTGGCTGTCTGGGTCTTGCCCAGTCCTAAACCCCCAGGCTGCATTCCCAGAGGTGACACCTGAAAAGGTCACACAGGTGACCTGAGGTCTCTTCAAGCCTGCCAGACACCTCCCCTTCCCTCTGCCACCAAACTGTTGTTTCTCCCAGAAATCCTAATTACCTGTGGCTCTCCTGGCTGCCCAAGCAGAGAGCACATGATCACAGGAGCCTGGAAAAGCCATTACTGGGTTGGTTAAACCACACTGAGACCCCCTCTACCCACCTGGGTGGAAAAGGTTTGATTCTTAGAGCCAAGAGGGCTTTTTGAGACCCAAATTAACAACCAAATGTGCTGCTCTTAGTGTGACATCCCAGCAGATTCTCTTTATTTCCTTATGTTTTTTCCTAAACAATGGAGCCCAAGCTGCCAAAAATCCTACTGTTGGAATGGCTCTGAACACTCAAGTGTGCAGAGTTAAACCAGTCTAAGGGAAGAGGCTTCAATAATTAAAAGGTTTCTGGATCAAAACTCTTTAATTTGCCTTATACTCATGAACACACCTCTGAATTTAAAAAGGGATTTATGGCATAGAAAACAAAGTGGCTTCACTGAGGAATAAAACTGCCAGAGATCCGTAACAGAAAAAAAATGGGTTTAAGGACTCTAAAGCTTTTTATCTGTGTTTTCCTGAGGTTGGGAAAAGCTGATATTGTACAGGAGCCTAAGCAGAAACCAGGGGGTGGAGAGGAGGGGGAGAAGAATAATTATGGCAAAGGATAAACCACACTTTTGTGGGAGCTGTAATCAGGGGTAGTTGACGGTGGCAGATGAACAGACAAGAAATAACAACTTGCAGCACCCTCTCCCAAATCTGACTCACGGGGGATAGGATTGAACCAAACCCATCCTCCCTCTCACCCCTGGGAACTGGCTGATCATTTCTCTCTAATATTCCCTAATACCACCACCATGCATAACAAGATTACAGCAGAATATAAGATTTGCCAGGGATCCCTCTCTGCTGAGCTGGGTGTTGAGTCAGCAGCGTAATCCTGCCCTCAGATACGCCTGGCAACTCGCTCTCCTGAAATCCTTGTTGCCATGTGGAAGTGCTGCTGCTCCAGGAATCCCATTCCACACTGCACTGGAGGCACTCAGAACACAGCAACATATTTCAGCCACTTGGTGAGTTCATTTGTGCAGGGAGCAAGATACAGGAGCTGAGAGCTGCACATTTCAAAACCAAGACTAATTTCATATTGAACTTGAACATCTTTCTCAAGCTATTTATATTCTGTAGAACAGCCTTTGCATTATCCAGTAATTCTAAGTTTAACAGATAGTGACAGCTGCTGTCTAAGCAAGCAAATAAAACAATGCTGTCAAGTTAATTAATTTTTAATGTGATGAATTATCATTATGTTCAGACTAAACCATTTAAGTGGCAGACAGGATCAGCACTGAGGGAAAGATTATATTGGTAGGGATCCATTTAAAAATTAGTCCTATTTATCTTTCATCAATTGTGTTAGAGCAGAATTTCAGCTTCTCTTGGATTCAAAGATCTAATTTCTCTCAGACTGTTAATGCAGCTCTGCTGCTCATCAATGGTGCAAAAGAAAATGAGATCTGGCTCATTCAGCTTTGGCAAGACAGATGAAGGCACTGAAAAGTTTCTCTTTTCCAGCTTTTTTTCTGGTATTACAAGGTACCTGTTTTGCAGTTCCTGTAACTACAGCACAAAGGCAGCTTGCACTGGCATGAAACAAAGTGAACATAATAATTACAGCTGTTATTAACATCTTATAAATCATCCTGAGGACCTGCATAAAGAGCTGCCTGAGATGGATTTCCGTGAATTCACAAGTAAAAACAATGTATTTGTGCAGACAGAGATTTGATACAAAGAAAATGAACCCCACGAACCTAAGAAAGCATCCCAGGCTCTGTGAGCTCACTGGGCTAACCACAGTTTGCAGGATCAAGACTCCCATCTTGTACAAAACCAAGACTGAATCTAAAGAGCAGCCCCAGCTTTGCTTTTGTAACGAGCTTGGATTTTACGAGATGGGTCGGTATAAAAAATAAACACACCACATTTCATAACTGAATTTTTAGTATAGAGAAACTACTGTGCTGCAATGATGTGGGTTTCTAAGTTATGAGTCATGATGAGCAGATGCCCATTTGCTGCTGCTTTCCTTTTTTTTCCCTTAATCACTAGGTAGCAACTTCTACCAAAAATACTTGAGCAGGTAAACCACCATTTCCATCCCTCTTTTTAAAAGCTCCCAATACTCACATTCCCCCAAACCAGTCCGCCCAAAGGAGACCTTCTACCCCCACCACCCTCGTTGTTCCTGCAGCGGGATTTTTTTTGGTAGGCGACACAAATAGTACGAACCTTCGAGGATTCACTTATCTTGTGCGGGCGGCAGATCCTGCTCTGCCGGGTTCCCTCCATGACCGCCCGATCCGCAGCACTTCTGCAACAAAGGCACAGGAAGATGTTCAGCAGCTCGCCAGCCCCTCCTGAGCGCTCGCCCGCATCTTGTGCTCAACAGGGAACGCAATTCCCAGCCCGGCACGTGCTGATCTGCGCCTTGGAAATGTCCGGGTTAAAAAAATTACTATTTTTTTCCCCTCCTCGGTGCTGTTCCCCGGTGTTGCCAAAGGCCGGCTGCGGCAACAAGTTGGGCACAGCCCAGCCCAGCGCCGGTACCGGACTTGGCGCTGGCTCCCGGGGGAGCGCCGAGCGCTGCCCGGGGCCGGCCGGAGCCCCCCGGCCGCGGTGACCGACCGGCCCCGGCCCCGCTCCGGTCCCTACATCGGCCGCGGGGAAAAAATCCGCGCGGAAAACGGCGGGGAAAACAAAGCGGTGACAAATTCCTGGAGGCTGCAGCCGCCCTTCGCCCCGCGCCCGGGGCAGGAAACGCCGGCGGGGCGGGACCGGAGCGGGGCGGGACCGGAGCGGGTCAGGGAGCAGCGGGGGAGGCGCCGGGGCCGGGCCGGGCGGGGCGGGGATCCCCCCGCGGGAGAGAACGGGCGCCGGGCGGGGATGCTCGGACACATCCCGGGAGCTCGGGGCTCTTCCCTGCCCCGGGATGCTCGGACAGGACCCCTCGGGGCTGTTCCTGCCGGGTCGGGGATGGTGCTGGCAGGACCTGAGGCAAGGGTAGCCCAGACATGGGTAGCCGTGCCAGGGCCATTGGCTGCAGGGAACGCGGTGTGTTTTATTTTTACAGCGGTAATAAACTGTGCAGTGGCTGCGGGGAGTGCAGCCAGAGACCCCATCACCATCTCCTCTAGCTTACCTAGCACGACACTACCTGACCTCGGGAATTCACCTCCTCAGTGGGGCTTTCCTTGCTTCTGTGGAACTTTCCCTCTTTCATTACGGCCCAGGAGGCTTAAAATTAAGAACCATCCCCGGTGAGGAGCAGGCTGAAGGTTCCTGTCTCAGGGGGGAAATGAGAAGCAAAGACACTACACAGACCCCCGGGTCCGGTTTCAGTGGTCCCCCCACAGCCCTCCAAGGGAAAAAGCCCTTTGCTAGCCCAGCACTGCTGGGTACCCTCCAGAGGCTGTCGCGGGGACAGCAGAAGGCTGGGTGTGTGTCTGCTCTCACCGAGGACAGCCCAGCCTGGACACGTGTCCCGGGCGGTGACGGGGCTGCCGTGGCTGGCAGAGGACGATGTGCACAGCGTGTGACACCAGGGGAGTGTGATGTGCACAGCGTGTGACACCAGGGGAGTGTGATGTGCACAGCGTGTGACACCGGGGAGTGTGCCACGGCTGCTGCCAGCACCTCCACCTGCCCCGGCCTCTGCCGCCCTCCACTGCCGGCCGTGGCTCCAGTGCTGGGGCAGCAGCATCCAGCCAGCTCCTCGGACACCCCAGGGAACCAGAGGGGATGATGGGCTTGGACTCATCCATTGATTATTGAGTCTGGAGATGGAAAGTGGTTTTGCCAGCTTTGGTCTCTCCCGTAGCCCTTGTGACCATGAGGACCTGGGTAAAGACCCTTGACTGTCTGAAAGAAATCCCACTTTGCTGCCAGCCCCAGTGCTAACTGTGACCCGAAAATTGACAGCCCCAATGCTAACTGTGACCTGAAAATTGACAGCCCCAATGCTGTGACCCGAAAATTGACAGCCCCAGTGCTAACTGTGACCTGAAAATTCAGACCAGCCTCTTCCTGAAGGAGAGCATTGTTCTCTCCATTCCTTTCTCTCCTTCTGCACAGAAAAGACAGGGATGGAGAAGCAGGATTGGGCACCATATATAAAGATTGGAGAAGAAGTAAAAAGTGGGGGAGATGGCAAAGAGACACAGGGACAAGGCACTTGCAGGGGTGTATTTTAAGATAGAGGTAATGCTCCTGGGGGCCCATGGCTGTGCAGAGCCATCCTGTTTGCTTTGCTCCCTCCAAATATTCTGAGATCCTTCCTGAACCTCATGGTACAGTCTAGACAGCTGAAGGTCAGTCCAGACTCCCAGGACTTCATGTCTGCTGGAGATGTTTTTTTGAGGAGGTCCATAAGTCCTCACTTCCTCTTGTGCTTCCTCTCCAAGGACTCCTGTGACACAGACAGGTATTTCTGCCAGGCCAGTGACATCTTCCTGACAGGATGAAAAGCCCCGTGTTCTGCAGGTCTCAGAATTGCCATATGAAAAGCAAATCAGAGCTCACCAAAGTCAAAAAAGTAGGTAACATCCTCACTCCAGTTACAGCCTGATGAAACTGAGCACAATACTTATCCCTCCATGCATTTAAAACAACAACAACAAAAAAATCCGTGAAAAAGTAAGAAAGACAAGGAAGAGAAGCAAAGAGAAGAGCTTTGGTCCCACAAGGAAGACGTGCATTTCTGATGTTTGGATCTGGCACTGAAGAGTGTGAGGCATGAAGTCCCTAATTAAGAGAATTAACACTCCAGCCACTGGGTCACAGAGACCTGCACAAGGATGAGGTTCTCTCCTCCTAAGGGGATGACATTGGAGTCACCCACCTCTGCCCTAGGAAACATCAGGAGCTGAGGATCAGGGATTGAAGGGACAAGGACAAGGACAAGCAGCAGTGTTACAGGTATAAACAGCAGCAAGTGCCAATGGATGATAAACACAGACTACAAAAACTACATTTATGAGCAGATAATGGTCAGCATAAAGTCTTTTGAAAAAATGAAAGTGTTCCTAAAAGCAAAGAAAATCAATATAAATCCAGAAGTATTGAAGTGTGATTATATTATCATCTAGAGCCTGCAGCCTACAGACACCCAGTGTGATTCACCCAGTGTCCTACACTTGTACTGACTTCAGAAATATTTCCCTGTTCCTATGACCTCATCGAGTCAGAGATGCACTGCAGCAGTGCCCGTGTTGGGCCCCGGAGCTCCAGGAGCCTCACGTCATCCAGGGACGGGGCTGCAGCTGGAAGGAGCTGTGGGCAGGACCGGGGCTCTGTGCCACTAAAGGGTCCCTGGCAGCCAGGGCTGGCTCTGGAGGTCTTGTCCCTGGAGATGTCTGACAACACTCAGAAACCGTGCGCTAATGAGGCTCCTACTGCTCAGCCTTCACACGGGCAGCACTGATGTGAAACAAGCAATGATCATCCCCTGCAAACTTTAAAAGAAACAAAATGTGATACTTTTTATCAAGGAATGTAGTTTTTATTAAACTGTAAAGCCAGCCCCACGGGTTTTGGGTAGAAACGCACTGAAACGCCTAAGGTTGGTAAAACTCCAGTCCTTGGCCACGACATCACCTGGCGCTGCTTATTTCCAGCCGGGCTCTGCAAAGCGGAGACCTGTCTCTGTTTCTGTGGGGCTGAAGCGCAGCCTTACAGGCAGCCTCGGCCTGGCAGCCCGCATCCCCCCGGAGCGCAGTGACTCGCAGGGATGCGGGATCGCTCCTGGGCAGCGCCGGGAGCCCGGCAGGGGGAGATCGCTGCATTGGAACGGGGCGAGCCGCTCGCACACAGACACGGACACACACACGGACACACACACGGACCGACATACGGACGGACACACAGCCGGGCCCCAGCGCCCGCACACACCTGGCCCAGCAGCGGCTGTCACCACCCAAAGTCACCCCGGAGGTTCCGTTCCCTCAGCGCTGGGGATGCGGGTGATGCTCAGCC
>VXAX01003555.1:454556-475410 GCA_013399835.1 Leptocoma aspasia
TTTTGATGAGTTTTACAACAGCAGGTTTTGGTTTTTATCTCAGTTTTCCTCCTGTCTTGGCTGCTAGTTAACAATGTCACCAAGTGAGGTGAGGTATGGAGTATTTTTTACTAATACTGGATTATAACAAAGCTTTACTCGCTCAGCCAGTCACTGTACAATCAAGTGCTGGGATTCACCTGTATTTTCAGAATTCTGTGTCTGAACTGTGGGGGAATTGTGTTGAGCAGTCTCTGCCCTCTCAAGGTGGGGCAGTTCCCGTGGCTGTGGAAACAGCAGTGCCTGTCTGTGGGGCTGCGAGTCCCAGGGCTTGGCTGTGCTTTAGTGAGTGGAAGGGGAGAACTCCCAGGAATGTAACTGAGGGCAGGACAGCTCTGGTCAATCACAGGAGAAAAGTGTGTTTTAGTCCTTGGAAAGGAGCCATGAAGATGGTTTAGGCTGCTCTGCTACGATGTTGGCAGTGGGGTCTCACTGAGATTAACACAGCCACTCGTTTCCAGCTGTTCCTGAGAACCTGCAGGGAAAATTCTCAGAACTAAGAAAGGTCCTGTTGTGGTTGGTGTCAGAAGAGCTGATCACTGCACTGCAGGAACTCCTTCCCACTCAACTCTTTTTAGTGGGCAACAGAAGGGAAAAGCAGTCACCTGGAATCCAGGGAATCCCGGGGCTCAGCACTTTGGAAGTTCATGGCTGTGGTTAATTGTTCCCTTGGGAGGTCAATGACTTCAGGATCTGAGTGCCACCTCCTCTGTCTCCTCTCCTGGCCAACATAACTGAGCATCTCCAGTGTCTTCAGACACCTGAGGCTTGCAGGGGAGCCTTCCCCATTTATTTTCTCTTTTTGCCTTTATACAGTCCCTGTCTTTCTTTTTGTCTGAGCTGATTTTCAATGCTTTTTCTGGATGGGAGCCCCTTAAGAACTTCCTCTCCTCTCTTCTGTGGCAAAGGGAGTCCTTTCCTGGAGTGGCTGAGCAGGCAGAGGGGCTTTGGCAGGGCACAGGCACTGGTTGGGCTGGGTAGGATGAGGATGACAAATAGTGGAGGCACACACTGCGCTCGGAGGGCAGCCACATCTGTGTTCTTAACAGGGCTTATAAACAGGGTGTTCAAACCAAGCTGGCCCTAAAACTGAAAAAAAGGAAATTTCCCATATTTTAGAAATAAGCTCTGTTGGGGAAGAGTCAAATACAGGGCACTTGTGGGTAAGGCTGTGGCCGATTGTTAGCCCTTCATGGGGAGCTAAATCCCTTAGACCTGCTCCATTGCTCCCTTTCCCTGTTCCTTCTTTCCCTTTCCCTTGGCATGCACCTGCTGAGGGATGTTCCCTGGCAGAGCAGGGCTAAGAAATTGTCTCAAACTCACCTCTGGAGCACAGCTGTTAGAGGCTTTAAAAAAAGGCAAATTGAGGTGCCTGGTCCTTGGCTGAGAGCTGAAAAGCATCTTCCTCCACCCACGAATTTCGGTGCTGCAGTTGGGGAAGGAAGAGATGTGAGTTTTGGAGCCTCCATCTGTGCAGCAAACCTTCACCTGGCCTGCTAGACATAGTCAGGAATCAAGCCTTGTGCCAGCAGTGAAGTTGGAGCTTTTCTTCCCATCTGGAAGAAAGTAGAAGTACAGTTGGTTGGAATATTTCTACTGAAACAAAGTCAGTAAAAATGAGTAGCAAGGGATGGTATTATTTCTTGTTGTTGCTACATCTCTTTCCTCCTGGTCTCTTCCATCTCCTTTTACGTTTTACTGGAGGGAGAAGAGCTGCAATCAATGCAAACAGCTTCAGAAAATGCAATTAAAAATTTAAAAAACCTTGGTCCCAGAATAAACTTCCTTCTTTTGAATTCCTGTTGTGTGAGAAACACTGCTCTGAAAGCCACAAAGTGCTGCAGCTGCCTCTGGTAGAAGCTGAGCATCATTTGGTGGTTGGAGGTGAGAGCAGGAGCTGGGATTGCAAATCTCAGCGTGCAAAGAGTCACCGTCAGAGCTCGCCCTGTTCCACTTTCTGCACCACCTATTTCAGCGCCGTTCTGAGCTGCAAACATCCCTGTCCCCGCTTTCTTTAAGAGCCATTCTTATTAAAAGCACCTCGGTGCACGTTGCCGCCCTGCCAGCAGCGCGGGCAGCGCGGGCGGGGTCACTGTGCGCTGGTTCCTGTGGCTCCGGGGCCAGCAAGGGCTTCTGTACCAGCCTGGAATCTCTTTGCCTGTGGTGGACGTCCTGCCTGGCGCAGTGACAGAGGTCAGGGGGCTGGAAGGGGCTGTTGGTAACAGGGCTGTGTTTTTGCTGTTTTCCCTCCCCACCCATAACCCTTTCCATGCCCATCACTGCCTCTGCAAACCTCCTTGGGGAACCAGCGTGGCTGGGGACAAAGGGAAAGGAGAGAAACTGAAATTGCTTCTTTTAGAGGAAGTAGCAGTTGAGGGAGGCCGTGTCAGAAAGCAGCTCTGCACACCTCCAGCCCTGCTCTGGGGCTGCTGGAGGAGCACATGTGACACAGGTGCTGAGCTGGGGCAGTGGGGCCCGTGCCCTGAGCCAGGAGCTGCTGCTGTCCCTGCTGTGGGTTCGTTCCTCCCCTGCTGTACTCTCAGATACACATCCCACACCAGACCTGCATCTTACAGACCCTGGTGTGGGGGCCTTTTCTTCCTTAGATCTTCACTAAGCTTTGTGCAGGAACAGAAAGGTTGAACAAACAGCATCATTGAACTGTGACATTTTTCCCATCCCTGTCTGGGGACAGCAGTTGCCACTCTTAGAGGAAGGAAACATGGAAAGAAGAGCTTCTTCAGTGCCCTTTTGTTCAGGGTCCTGGGGTGATGCTGCAAACACAGCCTGAACCCTGGACTTGTGCGTGTCAGTCACTGTCACTGTCAAGGTGTGTTTGTGTCAGAGAACTCAAACACTGCCTGGGAGGAGGCAGACCCTGCTTAAGGGCCAGGCATTCATCTCCTCTGGCCTCCAAAGGCCAGCCCCACCTGTGTGAGCACCTCTCCTCCAGCCTGTCCCAAAGGAAAGCCAAGGAGGTTGGTTCAAGCTGCTGGCACATCCTTGGGTGGCTGCTAGGGGCTCTTCCTCTTGCAGTCCTGCCTAATGGCCAATGTCCTGCCTGTGCTGGCCCAGAGAGTCTGGAGACCAAAGTCAGGACATTCAGTGTGTCAGGGTCATTCAACACTCCGTGTAGACACCCCTGTGTTTTCTGGCTGAGGACTGTTTTGGTTGGGCTTAACAGCACAGCTTACCTCTGCTTTAAACAAGGACTTAATTCAAGGCTTCTGATCCATTTTACTTCCCAGCTCCAGCTCCTGCCTCTGCAGATGGCCTGGCTCCAGAGGAAGCATTAATTTGGTGGTTAGTACGACGTGCCATCAGTACACTTTGAAAAAAAGCAGCTGAGCTGTGCATTTGAAGCCAGAAAGAGATAAGAGTTGAAGGTTATTGTATGGAAGGATGTGACAGCTCTTAGGATTTTTTTTTTATGTTTTTAATTTCAAAGTATTATAACTGGGCTGGTGATGCTGTTGCTGAGAAGAATGGAATGAGTTACAACTGAAATGACATCCTGTGGAACTTTTGTGTGTGTCTGTTGTACCTGACTGCCCTGGACATTGCCTCAGTGTCTCTATTATGAAGCAGCAGAGCATCACATTGGCTCTGTCTGTGGTTTAAATTCTTTTTTTTTAAGTGTGTATTTTGCTATTAAGCAATGGAGTGGTCAGAAGACTGTATTTCCCCCCCTCCTCCCTATGCCATATGTGAACAGCTGTTTTCAATGCATCTCTGACAAAAGAAATAATGAGCCTTTTATTTGGAAAGCCCCAGTGCAGATAAATAATTGCAATGACAGCATGAAATGGGATAGTTATTCATGTGTCTGAAAAGATCAGCCCAAAACCACACTGGGCATTCAGCAGCAGGAAGAACAGAAAATCTTTGGTCTGAAATAAATACCCTATAAAATCATTTGGGGTTGACATAAAATATTAGAAAACAGGAATAGAATTAGCTCCTAATAAAAATACAAGTTTTTTGGGGTTTAGATCAATTGTCCCAGAAAGCCTGGGCTGCACATTAAAAATGTGAGAGCTGTGAGCTGAGAGATCACCAAGGTTACGTTGGTACCTGAGGTTGTAGGAAAGATTTGTAAAAACACACGAGGACATATAATGAGATAGGTGCTTATCTGCATTTGGCTGCATCTTAAGTTGCTAAACTGGGCCTTGTAAATCTATCTCCTACTGCTTTTGTTTTTCCTCTTCAGTGTTCATCTCTCCTGCTTTCCCTTACTGGCTATTAAAAGGCAGACCTGGGGCCATGGGTGGCTTATGGAATTTGTCACCCTGCCCCTGTGCCCTCCCTGCCTGTGTGGACGTGCTCTTGGCAGGGTCACAGCATCTCCTGGCTGCCAGCTGGAGCCCAGGCTTAGCCTGGCCCTGCCTGTGGACAGGGTGTGGCTTTAGGGAATATTCTCACTGATTTTTGTGGGAGTAACTCATCAGGTCAAGGCCTGCAGGGATGGTAACTCTTTGGCTTTGTGATGTTTAGTTAAAATGTCGTGGCTGTGGGTCTGCCTTTGCCATCCCACGGGGGGCACAGGAGCAGGGAAGGAAGAGCTTTGTACGTTTTTCCTGCACCTTGTTCTGGGGCCTGCCTGGCCCTTCTGGCCAACCAACAGCACCATTCCTTCCTTCAGGGAAGAGCTGGGTCCCCTTTTGCTCCCACTCTGCCCTCAGTATCTGCCCAGGTCAGGAGAGAAACCACGACTGTCTCTGGGGTAGCAGCAATCCTCTGGTGGCTTCAGTGGCCCAGAGAAGCCACTGGGGGGTCATTTTCCCCGTGCACTTGTGTCCCTGCACTCACATCAGCCACCCCGAGTCACCTGGAGAAGGTTTGGTGCCCCAGCAAAGCCCTGTGGTGGCCCTGGGGTCAGACAGAGATGTCTGAGATGATTTAATGAACACATTGGGGCAAGGCACGAGATCTGTGGGCTTAGTGCAGGGTTTAAGAGGAAAAAACAGTGTAGGAAGAGGTAGGGAGTATTTCTGTCTGCATTTGTAGCCACGTGACTACAGGGCTGACTGAAGAGGTGGAAAATTGACAAATTAATCTAAAATTAATCCAATTGAAGCAAACAAATTAAATCTTCATGGAACCTGTCATGTGCTGTAGTAATTCATGTTGGACAGAAGACAAAAGCAGGTCAGTCCATCACCTGCCTTGCTGCCTGTGACCTTGGTTCAGCAGGCAGGTGAAGCTGGGAGCAGTGTTTTTATCGTGGCACATCTCTGGCTTGGCCATTCAGAGCCCTCAGCCCGAGAACTGTGATGGTTTGACAGAGTATTTCTTTCCTGCAGCTATTATCTTTTACTGATGACTCACTGCATTTTAATCTAATGGGGAATTTTTCAGTACAGCTGAACCAAAGCACTCAAGTGGATGTAGAAAAAGGGAAGGATACCATGAAGGAAATCTCTGTAGTTTGGCAGCAAGCTTTGTTGACAGCCAAGGGCAGCTTAATCAGAATATTTGGAAAATCCTGTCTCAGTGATAAATAAAGAGTTTGGAGAGAAATACCAACTGATGCTCGTTAAGGCGTTCATTGCCCTGCTCATTGTTTGTCCAGCCATTGTGAAAGGAGTTGTGGTATTAATTGAATTAACATTGTTAATTTCTGCTGCTTGGAGCTTGTGTGCTCTCAAATAAAGCTGCTATTTCTGTTCTCCCCAGATCAGTTATTCACTTCTCTCTGCCCTGAAGTTCCTGCCTCAGTGCCTGGGAAGGGGGTGCGCAGCACTAGGCAGGATTTCCTCTTTCAGGGGAAATCTCTGCTGTCTCCCTCTGATTTGTTCTGCTCCCCTCACTCCCAGCAAATTCCTAAAACCACCGGGAGTGGTTTTGTGTGAGAAGGGGGTGGTGGATGTTAATGCCTTGAGACTTCTCCGGGAATTGGCAAGGATGGCATTGATGACTTCCAGCGTGGGGAGTTGATCTGGCAGGGCAGAACTGATTAACTGTGAAAGAGGAAATCTGGGAGCAGGAAAGAACTCGCGTTTTGATCCCCTTATCACTCCGAACACGCTTCAGACTAATTGTGAAACTCAGCCACTTCTGCTCAGGGATTTTGACCTGCAGTTGGAGAGGCTTATACCCAGGCTGAGCTAGCGCTAAAAACCTCTCCATCCATGCGTCCCTGATGCCCTTTTAGGAACAGAGACATGTTAATTGCTCAGGGCTCTTATTCACATTCCCTCCCGGCTTTGTGTGCAGCGAGATTCACACCCGGCACAGCGAGTTAAAGCATCACTTTTGTGCTAAATATCCTGGGCTGAAAGCTGTGGCAGATGAAGAGCCTGCTCTATCCTGTAGGGATAGAAACTCCGTGGGGAGACAGGACCCAGCTGGGGTGTGACCCCTTCAAGCCCCCGCAAGTGAAGCAGCCCCAGGAAAAGTCTGCCCAAGAGGTGACAGAGCCCCAGTCCGACCTCAGTGCTCATTAAACTTCCTGGGGCTGAACACTGAAGTAAGGGTTGTTCATGTTCAGGTGATCTCATGGATAAAAGCTGGAATTGCTGGATTTGGCTCTCTTTAGTATCACGGAGCTGCTTTCAACCAGGATGGGCAAGCACTGAACGTTCTGCTGAGAAGCAAATCCTGCTGCTGCCAGTGAGCTGTGGGCTAATGTAAAATGGAAGTGATTCTGACAAATTCATAGAATCCCAGAACGGTTTGTGCTGGAAGGGGCTTAAAGATCACCTCATTCCAGCCCCATCATAAGCAGGGACACTTCCCACTACCCCAGGTTGCTCCAAGCCCTGTCCAACCTGGCCTTGGACATTCCAGGCATGGGGCATCCCTGGAACTTCCTCTCTGTGCTGCTATGAAAAAGCACTGTTTTTTCACATTCATTATCTTTTCCCACTGTCTTTGTTATAAAGGGGCATATTCCAGTGTTCAGGCTCTGTGACAGGCTTTGTTAGAAGGGGCAGGGATGAAACCCACAGGCTCAAGCTGGGGACTAGGGCTCCAAGGGAAGGGCAGTGACACCATTGAGTACAGGAGGTCCCAGCACTCAATGACATTAAAGGGCCTCCCAGGACTGTTCCCAGAGGAGCCACAGAACAGCTCTGGGCAGAGCGTGGCCTCCTTTGCTGTCAGAGCTGGGGAAGCAAGGCTTGCTCCTGGATCTGTTAATTGTAACTTTAGGGGATTTACTGTCTCGCTTCACCTCGGGATTTTCCTGGCTGTCGCTTCATTTATGGCTCTAATCAATCTTGGCAAGAGGATTTACTGTCAGAACCAGGAGTCTCCACGTGCATTTCTTACACTCACCAGCAGCAGGGTAACTGAGAGAGAAGTTTTGTTTGCCTGCATTGTTGATACACGACTCCTTCTCTCCTTCCAAAGATCCATCTGGATTTTTCCTCTGAATAAGATCTTTCTCTTTGTTTCTATTTTGAAATCTTCAGAGGAGTTTGTTTTGAACACTGTACTGGCTCACACACCCCCTACATCCATTTTCCAGTTTGCCCAGTATTACTCAGTCAGTGACAAGAAAATAAAAAAGAACAGAGAGAACAGAACAGGGAGAGCAGAGGTGGATTTTTTTTCAGACTTAAAAAGTCTTCTCTTTTATCAAGAGGAATTTGTCTTTGTCCACACTTTGGCAAATCAAAGTGTTAAAGAAGCTCTGAGATATGTCAGCTTGCAGAGAATATCCCATTTTATTTTTTTTTTAACATTGATTTCTAGCAGCTTATTTTCTGGGGATGAGCAATTTAGAGCTGCTTCTCCCCTGTCTCCAGAGCTCTTGGGGCTGTCCTGGCTGCTCATGGAGAGTGCTGGGGATGTTGGCAGTCATTCCTACACCTGGAGCCTACATTTTCACCTGGCAATTAGTCAGCCCAGCAAATCCCTCTAAGGCACGTTGAACTGGTCACAACAAGTGTGCCAGGATTACCAGGAGTCTTCTCAAACAGCAGGTTTGTTCTTCTGGTTTGAGTCACCTCCTTTAAAAGGCCTCCAGTGACCTCTGAGAGATGAAGAATATTCCTAATATATAAGGAATATTCCACAATTGCACAAGTGTCCATCTGCTCTGCTTTCTGCCACCCCTGGTGGAAGGCTCCAGCATCCCTGGGAGCCTGGGGATGCAGGGGGATGGTGCTCCTGATCAGGAAGGCTTCCAACTGCCTGGCTCCATGAGTCACCAGGAGATGGAGGAAGGAGCTCTTTGAGATAAGAGTCTGCAAGGCTGTCACACATATGGCCAGGCTAAATGAGTCTGGTGCGATGTAGCACAAACCAGCTGTGAAACAAAGATCAGCACAGCTCTAAAGTCCAGGACTTTTTCCCTCCAGGGCTTTGGAAGGAGTAGAAAAACACACCTGGGCAAGTAATTGCAGATTTCTCTTTTCTTCCTTCTTCCTTCTATCCCCTCTGTCTTGTAAATTCATACTACAAGTGAGCCAGAAATGGATGGAAGGAGGGAGAAAGATCAGATTTGCACAGTGGCCAGTTTCTGGTAATGTTATAAAATCTGACCCTAATCCTGCTATTCTGTAAGAAAGAGACACCAGGATATCACTTTCTTCCCTTCTTCACCAGACCTGCAGATGAATCATTTGGCTGAACGTGTAACTGGGGTCAGCTCTGTGCTCTTGACCTGCCTGCTGGCTGTATTTTAGCCATTTCCACTGTGATGTGGGGTGTCCAGCACAGCCAGTTCCTCCCAGTAACTCAGAGAACCCAGAAGGGGCAGAGCCAACACAGGCAAAGCACACCTCGTAAGCACAGGGCATATGAGCAGAGCCCCTGTACTGCCCCCTGATTCCCAAAGGCTGGCATTTGGGGGATCAGTGCCTGGCCTTGGTGTTTGGGAGCAATAGGCTCACTCTGGAAAAGGGGAAGGCAGGGATGTGCCTGGTTTTAACCAGTTTGTCCCTTTTCTACCTCTGCAGATGATGTGCGATTGTTCGGCTTTGTCCGATTCACCACCGGCGATGCCATGAGCAAGAGAGTCAAGTTTGCCCTCATCACCTGGATTGGAGAGGATGTCAGTGGCCTGCAGAGAGCCAAAACTGGGACTGACAAGACCCTGGTCAAGGAAGTAGTACAGGTAACCTGTTCCTTATGCTCCTAACCACCAGCTCCCATCGCTGTTTTCTGTACAAACACCAGCAGGAGGGAGGGAGGGGGGAGGATTGGCTCATCCTCCAACTTAGGAGCTAATCCTTTAAAAAGAAGACAGTTTCCTATTGCCTGTATTCCTCCTAGGAAGGCTTAACATCTGCCCTTTGAGCACTCAGGCATAAAGAAGCACCTTTTGAGCTTAAGGCTGCCTTAGCTATTTCATGAGGAGGGAATTTATGCACTCCCCTCCTTGTCACCACTGAGGTGTCTCCCATCCCCTTCCGTGATATGGAAATAATTCACTACTGAATGATCATGAGCAGTATTAAGTTAAGCAGGTAAAATTAAACAGGAAAACCCACACCCTTGTTTAAACTTCTCCAGAGGCCTTTGCACAGTGAATTTGTGGAGCTAATCACCCAAAGTCTGAAGTCCCTATAGTACTAATTAACTAACGGCTCTTAATGGCTAACTAGATGTGAACAGGCTTTGTTTGGCCTTGGGCGTAGCAGAGGAAAGAGAAACGTGCTCAGTCCAAGTGAGAACAAACAACAGCCAGGAGAGAAGTGACTCTTGGGAGGCTGCACAGAACCACAGCTGAAACCTGGCTGTGATGGAGAGGATGCTGCTGGTGTTTGGAATGTTTCTTCTGGAGAAGTGTTTAAAGCAAGATTAGCTCTTCCAATGAAACGTAGAACCAGCTCGCCAGAGCCTGAGAAATGGTTTTGTTTATGCTCTTGGAGAACAGGCTGATGATTAAATTAATTTCCCTCAATAACTGAGTTCTTGCCAGTGCAAATAAATCTCCCTACAGGACCCTGTGAAGGGTGAGAATGAAGCCCCCCTCAACTCTTTGATAGTTTATATGATACAGAAGATTACATTTAGATATGAAGAATGAAGAAGATAATACATTCCTGTCCTCCCAGAAGATAAAATCTGGTGCTAAATGCTTCAGAATGACAACTCAGAGGGGTCTGTTCTCCGAAGAAACTTCCAGAATGACACCTGAGAGCTAGGAAAGCAAGTTTCTGCTCATGGGAAGCAGCAGAAACTGCGTAATTGTAGCTGAAGATGAAATTATAGAGTACTAATGAATGACTCTTATATGAGTCACTAAGCCCAAGATCTTCTTAAAAATCTGTTTAGACAATGTATTCCTGTTGAGTTGAATAGCATTCCTGAGCACTGTGCTCAGATCTGTCCCTAGGTCTGTTACATATAATTTGCAATTTCACTTGTTTCATCTTTGATTAGTAGTCTGTACGAGTTAATAATCTGGTGGAGCATTAACCATTCTTGGCTGTTATTTAAAAGCTTTCATATTCCAATTAGTCTGCACTGAAATACAAAAACAATACAAGTGGTGATTGATACACTTTTACTGAGCAACCTTGTCTGTAAACCTCTGCAAAGCATTTCTGAATGTCACAGCAATGGTGATCTACTGTCCAGAAGAAACTATCTTGACAAGTATTCTGAATAGTTCTTGATATGCAACTGAATCCCTCTGAGTGGAGTGAGATAAAAGCAGAACTATTGTTTTCTTTTTATGCCTGTGACCTTGCAGATAATCTGTCAAAATAAACAAGGACAAGAAAGTCCAACTGAAGTTTAATGGAGGGAATTTATCCCAGAGCTATTTCACTCTTAGTAGCTCCCTTGACCTTCAGGTACATTCTCAGTCTTCTGTTTTTTACAGAGATTATTTGATATGTGAGTTATACACAGCAAAATACACTTGGATTTTTTCTGTAATGATAAACTACAAATGTGAGTCAGTGTTGGTTCATCATTTGGAAAAAGTAGTATCCTAAGGTGGGAGCTTTTTGGTCTGCAAACGCTGTTGGGGTGTAGGTGCAATTGGGCTCTCTGCAGGGCCCACAGGTGCACTCACCCTGTGGAAGGGTGGCACAAGGAGGATTTCTGTACAGCTTTGATCTGCACAAGGGACAGGCTAGGATTCCAGAAGAGCAGCTCTTCACTCTGAGAAGCCCTCAGTAAAACCTGAAGGGCTCTCACAATCTTGTACTATTTGCCAAAGCACCTGTGGGTCTTTATTTAAGACCAAAGTGTGAGAGGATTCCTGTTTTCTATCCTGTGCTGAGCAAACACCAATAAATGTTGCTGTTCCTGCCAGACAAAGTGAAAGCCAGTCAGCTCAGGCACCTCCTGCCAGCACAACCCAGCCCTGGGATAAAGAGGATCCCACACAGGGATCTTTAATGGGCTCCAGAAGCACCTGCCATGAGGAACAGCCAGGGGACATGAAGTGGTGAGGGGTGGATTATGGGCTGTGAACAAAGGGATGAACTATTACAAAGCAGAGACAGGAACTGGGTTGCCCTGGCTTTTGTGTTCCTCCCTTGCAAGGGGGAGCAGGTGCTGTGAAATCTGTGGGGAGCAGTGCTGATAGTGAGTGCAGGAGGTTGCCAGAAAACCTCTCAGGAAGAAAGGACAATTGATTTTTAGCTGTAATAACTGTAAAATGACAGGGATGGATCTCATCTGCTACAAATAGCTGTAGTTCTTCTGACCTGTTCTAGATGAGAGCCAGGTCTTCTGGCCCTACTTGGACCTATGCTTATTACCTCTTTAATGCAGTTGGAAAATGGGTTTGGAGTTTATTGTATTTCTTTTGGATTGTAGAAAAATCTATTTAAGGAACTATCAGGAGCTTTCTTTTTTTTCCCCCACAGCCATTTATTTTTCCACCCTTTCCTCCTTAACTCAGCTGAAAATCTTGGCTCAAGCCTGCAGCCTGGTCCAAGCAGTTCAGCTGGGAGCAGATTAGAAGTAAGGCCAGGATGGGGAACAAGTATTTATCTGTATCTTCTTAAGGGTCTAGCTAAGTCCTACTGTGTGAGACTGCTGTGCAAATGGGGACAGGGAGTAGGGGAGTGCACAATTCCATCTTCTATCCACTGGGTTTCTCTCCATGCCAAGGACAGATCTAATGGGGGAGGAAGTGGCACAGAATTTCCCATTGCAGGCAGCTGCTTAAGATGTTTGGGAGCTCATTTCTGGAGTAGAGGCTAAACTTACCCCTAGAACAATCTAAACAACTGAGGACTTTATGGAGCTGTGACTTCTGCAAGGCTGCATCTGTTTGGCAGCAGCAGCAGCAGCCATGTGTCACCTTGTGCCCAGGGTGACCTGACAGATGTGCACAGAGAGCCACCCCACAGCACTGGTCCCCTGCACAGCTGCACTTTGGTCACCAGAGCCCACAGCAAGGATGAGCCCAGCACAGGGGTTGTGGCACTGGGAGTGGCACCTGGTGCTCAAATGGAGTGGTTTTGATGTGAACACCAAAGAACTGGAAACAGGACTTGGTTTCCCCCTGAGTGTTCCTTCCTCTCCATGAACTCATTGCCCTTCATGACTGCATTTCCTACCAGGAGATTTTAACTCTTCCTTAGGCAGCATTGGGGTCTTTTTCCTGACAGGACTGGATTCATGTCCTGCAGGACTCTCCCAGCAAAGGGACAGCCCAATCTTTGCCAGTTTGTCTGATTTTCCATGGATTTTGACTATTTTCTGTTTTCATCAGCACTCCTTCCCCCACAAAGTCATGTGCTCTGTTTTTTCCCTAATTCATATTCAGGGTAAAACAGCTCTGTTTCTGTGAGCAAATATTCAAGACATTTTATTCATCATTATTTTTGGTGAGGAATTCATCTGGCTTGCATGATGTCAACAGCTCTACTGAGTTCCTGCTTTGCAGCTCATGCCCAGATCTTTTTTTTTTTTTTTTTTTGCTCACCTTTCCCTTTTCCTCTGGATTCCTCACTGCACTGATGATGGTGTCCCATGAGGGAGCACCCACTGATGGGGTCCCCGTCCCTGATCTTGGGATCACACAGAATTCCCTGTATGTGCTTTGGTTTTCTCATATCACTACAGGGTCCTGATCAGAAGATGAAATAGCTAAATTAAACCAGAAGGTTTAATAGCTTTGTTAGAGGCAGTCAGGAAATCAAACTCACAGGGAACAGCTATGTCACAGTGGCTTTGAGAGTTACTCATGAGTGAGATCTTGCTGGGAAGGCAAAATGAATTCTCCTTTTTGGCTGTTTTTCCTGTTCTGTTTTACTGTAATGACCATACCAAATGGATATGGATTTACAAGAACTCCTAGTCTAGAGAAGGGGGGCAGAATCAGCAGCTTCTCATCGCCCTGTGTCTGACACACAGACTTGTGACTCTTCCAGTGGGATGAAGCACAGACAGGGAGAATTTGCAGAGCAGCTGAAATGCAGCTCCCATTGCTGAGACAAGTGTTTGCCAGAGGTTTGGACTTCTCTCAGTGTCTGGAACTGGTCCATGTAAAATTGGCAGGGAGTAAATTTGAAGAGAGGGTTTTTGCTGAGCTTGGAGTCTGACAGCTGAGTGCAGGAGCAGGTTTGCTGTAGGCCTGGGATTCAGACCATGCTGGAAAAGAAACCTGGGAGATGTCATCTCCTCTGCACTGAGGATGAGATGACCAGTGGATGGGAGTGGTGACATTAAGCACAGTAGAACTGAGGATTCTGAACAACAGCAGAAGCTGCTCCAAGCCCCAGTAAAAATAAAATAAATAAAAAGTGGCAAAAAGCTCAGCTACCTGGCACCATCTGTAGCTGCTGAGAACTGTCTGTAGACTATACAAGGATTTTACTCCTGGCTTCAGGCTTCCCAAGCTGGGATTTATAAGGGCCTCTGCAGACCTAGTTTGGTACAATATCTGCACCACAGGGATTTTCCCTTGGGCAATTTAGGGAAATTTTATGGCCCATATGCTAAACATTCAGGGCTTGGAGAGGAAGAAAATCTACTCCACCCTTTTTTTCCCCCCTTTAAGTTGGCTGGAAGAAAAGGATTGAGCTTTCTGCACAAATTTCATGCTTCCCAGGGCGGGATGCTCCTCCTTTGCTCCTGCATGGCTGGAGCCCTTTCAGTCTGTACCTGGTGTGGAGGTTGGCACAGGGGATGGGATTCCAAAATAGTGACCCTCTGCTGCTCAGGCACAAAGAGGAGCTGGTGCCAGAGAGGTGCACTGGAGAACCACGAGTGAACCTCAGCATTTCTGTGTCCTGTTCACTGATTTGAGAGGCAAAGCAAAGAGACTGTGGTCACTGTTGTGTTGTGAGAGTGATAAAGATAAATGGCAGCATTGTTTTTGTTATCTGGAGGCTGCTGGTGACTGGGGTGAAGACAAAGGCTAGAATTCACTGGCAGGGCTTGCTGTGGTTGTAGAAAGCCTGGGGTTGGGGGGAGGAGAAGGGAAAAGGAAGTGGAGGATGTAAGATGAAGACACATGTCAGCAAATCAAGGGCCCAAGCATCAGAGTTATTCACCGTGCCTTGGGATCTGCACCCTGAACAAAAGCTCAGCCCCAGAGAGCTCAGACAGTAAATTCAGAGTCATGAGGGAGGCTGTAGCTGGAGAAGGTCAAGCAGGATGTTAAAATCAGAAATTCCAGGCGCCAAACTCAACAAAAGGATCTTCTCTCCTTGGGGCCAGGCTTGAGGAGACACTGTGGAGGGTAAGAGCTGGTGTGAGGACCCAAGGAGGACCCTGAGAGAATGGAATAAAGCAGAATTATTAATAGCAGTGACCCAGATTGCACTCTGAGGGTACAAATCTGGCACAAGAGGTGGCCCAGTCAGCTAAGAGGATATTTAAGAGTGGCTGGGAGCAGAACCACTGCTAGGGGGATACTGTTCATTCAAGGTGTCTTGGTGGTGCTGATGTGAAATGGTGGCTGATGCCCACAGATCATCCCCCAGGAGTCATTTGGATAAGTTTCTACTTGAGAAGGCATCTGAGTAATTATATTTACTTTGTGGCACATGTAATTAATTCTCCTCTGTTCGGGCACGAGTGCACTTGCAGTTTTAATTTCAGAATTAGCTGGATTCTGCAGAGTGGGCATTACAGAAAACCCTCCCCACATTTATAAAATACACTTTTCATGGAATCCCTCTCAGAAATGATTTTATGGACCTGCCTCAGTTCTCACTAAAGCAGGGCAAAGACTCGCCCTGAAATTAGGTAGTCCTGGATAATCTGCTTCCCAAGGTGAGGAAATGTTGTTAAACCTGGTACCATAGAAAAGGAATTGGAAAGGCTCAGCTCAAAACTCACATAGGAGCATCAAACAGCTGAAAATCCTGGGGTTGGTATTAGCAAGAGCTGAGCTTTGCAGAGATCTCACCCTGGAGATCTGGAAGTAGGACATTCGTGAGCATGACTGATGGTTTGGGCAGTTTGCCTCTTTACTCTCGTCTCANAAAAAAAAAAAAGGATTTGTTTTTCTCGAAAAAGCAATGTCTTTCCCATTTTCCCTGGGCTCTGCCGAGCCGTGGATGAGTGCCTGTGCTGTCCACATGGCCAGAAATCCCGAGCATTGCAGGCAGTGGAGCAGGGTTGTTACTCCTGAGGACTTTGTGTAGCTGCCCATCAGCCAGAGCAGAGCAGACAAGGCTCCTGGAGGATTTCCTACAGTGTGAAACAGGATCAGCCACAGCCCGGGGGGAGGAGAGAGCTGTTTTTCTCTCCTTTCCATTCCTCCCACCGCATGAAAGAGGTGCTGAGGCTCTTTAAGCTGCATCCTCCTCCACCCCCTCCTTTACCCGACTGATCCCAAACTGAGACCCTTGAGACGCTGCCAAATAAAGAGCTCTCCCATGGCTGAGAGTCTGAAACCAATTAGAAGCCCCCCTTCCCGTTGTGCCAGGGCTGTTCCAGTGCCAGGGAGACCCACACAAGATGCCTGCTGCTCTCCCAAAGCATTGCCTCCTTCTCCCATCACCTTTTGGGGAGCTCACTGCTCAGGGATTCGGGCATTGCAGATTTCCCGAGACGTCAAGGCAAAGCTGTTGGGATTTTAATTCATATTTTTGGTGGAGTGCAGTGGATGCTCGTGTTTGTCATGCTGGCTAAAGCTCTGTGGGGTGGGGGAAGGGAGACTCATGCAGCGTTCTCAGTTGTGGTTAGGAAGGGGAGGAAAATTGCTAAAGCAAGCAGCAAACAGCCTGTTTGCTGAAATGGCTGTGCACACACATGGATGCCATGCCAGCCCTGCTGTGAGGCAGGAAGGACAGCCCCCACCAGGGAAAAAATCCCCGAGGTGCCACTGCTCTGACAAGAGCCCTAAAGGCACCCTGGGATCCCATTCTGCTCCCAGAAAGGTTTTCTGTGTTCACAGCCTCAGACCCCAGCACGCTGCCCGGGGCTTGCCCAGCTGCCAGGAGCTGAAGAGAGCTCCCAAGCAGGGGGAGAGCTGCCCTGCAGCACACAAGTGCATCCTTCCAAGAGCTCACTTGGGACACAAAGCACAGGGCAGAGCCTGTGCACAGCAGCAGCTGCCCCCTGTCTGGGGCAGTGTCTGGCTTTGGCCACGGTGTGTGTTGGAGATGAGGGGAGGAGGCACTAAATCCACTGCAGGAGCTGTGTTTGCTCCTGGTGCCATCCCAGTGCAGCTCAGTCCTTCACCGAGGCACTCTCCCCTCAGCTGGCAGGTGTGGCACCATAGAGTACTCTGGTGTGGTGCTGTTCTTTCTTTAGGAGAAGGGGCCCTAAGAAGGGCACAGAGAGGATTAGTGACTTGCCCAAGATTATCCTGAGGTGGTCAGGAGGTCAATAATTTTGAGTGTTTTAGTTCACATACTGCTTAGGGGACTTGACCTAACCTGGCCTGTGCATCTCCAGGAAGTGCTGCTGCACCCCTGGACTGGCTCCTGCAGCCAGTGACTGTGGAAGTAGATACATAACATTTTTCCAGGCTGAGTGTTGGGTTTGGCCTTTACTAGCCCTCTGTCTCATCCACAGCTTTCTATTTACCATCCCAGCCACAGGAGATCAGAGTATGAAGCTCAGACACCCAGGGAAGCTGGATAACCCATCTTCATTCAGCTACTTAGAAAATACCCCCCTTTTTTAACAGGCTTTTTCTTTATCTCTTGCAGAACTTTGCCAAAGAATTTGTGATCAGTGACCACAAAGAGCTGGATGAGGATTACATCAAGAACGAGCTGAAGAAAGCAGGGGGGGCTAATTATGATGCACAGACTGAGTAAAGGCAGGAACCTCCTGGCACCATCACCTGGATCTCCAAGGGAGGGCAAAGGCACAACAAACTAACACACCTGAGACATGAGGCAACTGAACTCCCCAGCTTTCTGTGGCTGCACCTAAGAACTCCCTTTTTTGCATACAGTGGACCTTTATTTTCCATTCTCTCTCATGAAACATTCCTCTCTGGGGCTCTGTTTTTCTTTTTTCCCCTTTTTTTACTCATAACTCTGTCCATGTTCTCGCACCTGTGGAATTTAGGTTTGGCTCTGCTTTGGTTCTGTTCAGCCCTGTGTTTGTAGAGGCTTGCCACTGTGTTCTTCTTCATGTCTGTGTGTTTTACTTGGGCTCAACCTGGTCTCTGAGGGAAGAAAGTTTTGGGGGAGTTCTGAACATCGATTACTTTAATTTTTGAAAAATTTGTTCTGACTGATATTCTTGGGAATAACATTATTTGCTGTTCTAGGCTCAGATCAGCTTGAGATGACTTCCCTCAAAGTTTGATTAAATCATCTAAGCAGAAATGTCCAGCTGAGATGTTATCTAACAGCTTAAACAACAAAGCCAACAAAAAAAAATTTTCTTTGACTCCTAATAAATGGGAATAAATTTGCCTTAAACATTGCTTGACAGTTGCTATGCTCTGTGCTGCATCTCTGTCCCTCCTTCTTAAAAATAAGATCTACCACAATCCTAAAGTGGGTTTTGTTGCTTTTTGGAGGTATCACAGCACAGTAAACTGAGGGGCTTAGACATGTCTGGACACTTGGTCACTATTTTGTGTACGTTGGTCTCTGGGTTTGTATCTGACTTTCCTAATGCTGGGGCTCAGGAGGTGAAACTGAAATGCATAGATTTCCTTTTTCAATGATGTCTGAAAAAAATAGCAGCTGCTGAATCCTTCCCTGCTCGTGTCCCCCCTGGTTATTTTGCAGTTAAACACAACATCTTCAGTTCTTTGGGGCCTTTGGCAGTGAACATCCTCCAGCTGGGACCAAGGGATGGGGCAGGGCAGCTCCATCCCACCTGGGGTTAAATATTCAACAGCAGAGGCCCAGAGAGAACCTGGGCTCAGTTTGGTACCAAACTGTTGTTTGTGGGGCCTTCTCTGTATGGCTTTTGTTTTTCCATCAAAGGTAACTGTCCCCAGAATTCCATGTTGGGAGAGACTGTGGG
The DNA here is from genome assembly GCA_013399835.1 of Leptocoma aspasia. Taxonomy (NCBI): domain Eukaryota; kingdom Metazoa; phylum Chordata; class Aves; order Passeriformes; family Nectariniidae; genus Leptocoma; species Leptocoma aspasia. Next base: position 472,911 of record VXAX01003555.1, read on the forward strand.
GCTTGGGAGTCAGCGCTATAAATCCATGACAGAAATAAACGTTTTTCAAGAACAGTTCTCAGCGACTCTGTTGTTCTTTTACCTTCCCTGCAACAAGCCCATATTTAGGAGGTTCCTTAATCCTTGGTGTAAAGCTTTGAGCTCCTGCAATCTTGGGGCTATTAGGAGAATTAAACACTGGCTTAGATGTAAAATGATCCCAGTGCCTGCAGCCCTTGTCTGCTCATCTCTGCTCCGAGAGCCAGAGGTGACCACAGTGCACCTGACACACTTTTTGTTCAGCAGCTCTACATCTCCATTTCCAGTGCCAAAATACCAAGTGGGAATTGTAATTAGGTCAAAGAGAATTTCACAGCCACAGAAAATACATGTAGAGAGGTCAGGAACAGTTTTGGGAACAGGAACAACACTTTCAGACAAGTTTTGCAGCTTCCTGCACAGGGTTACAATTCTGGACAGGACTTCCTAAACCTTGCCCTGAAAGAAGAGAAATGGTTGTTTTTTATAGGACTGACAGCAGGGACAGGCACAGCTAATGGGAAGGAGCTTTGCAGAGAGCTTGTGATGCTCTGAGGCTTTGCTTTACTGGTTCAGTGACCACAATAAACTTTAATTTGACACCCTGTGGCACAAATCTCAGCCTGGTTTTGAAGCCTGGCAACACCATCACAAGAAATTCATTGGCACCAGCTATGGTGGGGGCTCAAGAAAGAGCTCAGCAGAGGCAAATCAGCTTTCTCAGCCTTCAAAGGCATCTCAGCAAGACAAATGGAGCACCTGTGTTGCCTTTGGCAAGCTGGGTCCAGGGATGGAGGAAGAGGAGGCATCACCCTGGCTCTGGTTGCTTTGCTATCCTTAATCCAGATCTTAGAACATGAAAAATTCCATATTCCCTCTTTGAATAACCTCTGTGGTGCACATGGACTCTCATGCTGATCACAGGAATATCAAGTGTGCAGGCATTGCATGGTAACACATGAGAAAAATTAGAAGGAATTACTGATTTGTAATATGAGGATAAATCCTTATGGAAAAAAAAGTAGCCTAATGAATGAGAGTAATAACAGAGAATCAGTGGGGCTGGGTTTTCTCCAAACTCAATTTCATCTTTTAGGGCAGGCTAGGTAGGGATAGCACCCTGCTGATGTTATGAGGAACTTTGTGGGGAAAAGCTGGGGTGAGATGCAGGGGAGCATTGCTGCTCTGCCTCTGGCCTCACTGGGTCAGTGCTGAAAATCCACCAGGGAGTTCTTGTTTGTACAAGAGTACAATTAGTGCAGTCCTGTCCCTCTGGCAGCACTGCAACAGCCAAGTTAACCAAGTCCTGCTTGTCAAAGCCTCAGTCAAACAGGAGATTATCTTGGTCACAAAGAATGTCCTGGAAACACACCCAGCCCAAGCTGATGAATGCACATCCCAGGGGGATGCCTGGGAGTGTTTGGGGCAAGATGTGTTTCCAGAATTCAATGTTTCATTTTCTCTTTACTTTTCATTCCTGAGGAGTAATCTGAATTAGCCATTAAATGGCTTTGTTTCTAGAATGTTATTATGCATTAGGAATGGTTTTCATTTCCCTCAGGAGAGTGACTTTGCTGGTGCTATATCAAACCCTTACATTGGTGCTAGGAGCAGCTCAGCTGGTCCAGGGGCTGCACAAGCCTGGCATAACTCACAATCTGTTCTGCAGCCTAAACCTCAGCTCTGGGGTCTGCTCCCACTTGGCTGGAAAAGTATTTACCCCACAGTGTTTGCAGGCATTCTCCTTCTGTGCTTACAATTAATAATGCAAGAAACAATTGGCAAAGATGGAGCAGTAGAAAGACTGGGATGTGAAGAGCAAAAGCTTGAGATCAATTATTTGTGGTGTGTTTGGGATCTCACGCTTGGCATATCACAAGAGCACAAAATAAATTGGAATTTGTCTCTGTTCTGAGACCCCTGGGGAGCAGAGTGTCTGCGAGTGGCTGCTCTGATCTGATGCATCAGGAACTCTGCTGTGGGTTGAATTTTCACCCAGAGTGGTAGAGACAAAGAAGGAATTAATAATGCCTATTTTTGCTCTAACACTGCTCATCAGGAGTTCCCAGGGTGTTTCAGGAAGATTGGAATCACAGAATCATTAAGGTTGGAAAAGACTTCCAAGATCATCAAGTCCAACCTTTGGCCCAACCATACCATGTTACCTAAACCAGAGCACTGAGTGCCACCTCCAGTTGTTTATTGAACAATTCCAGGCATGGTGACTCCACCACTTCCAATGCCTGACAATCCTTTCAGTGAAGAAATTCCTCATGAAGATTGTATTTTTACTTACTGATATAAACCAGACTGCACTAATATTCCTCCTGGAGCACAATATCCTTGTTCAGGAAGGGCCTTTCACTGTGGAACTGGAGCAGGAATAGCAGCCTGTGTGTTCCAGGGAATTCAGGCTCTGGGTGTGTGCACTCCTCCCCTTATCACAGCAATGCTGATAATGCTGCATCCCAGTGATGCCTTG
>VXAX01003556.1:0-68074 GCA_013399835.1 Leptocoma aspasia
AAGCTAAAATTTAAGGCATCAGTCAGAAGGTCTATTTGACAGCACTCCCAAGCACCGAGTCCCATGTTCCCAAAATCAGCCTCCAGCAAATCACAGTCACTTGTTTTACTAAGTTAATTTACAGGCAGCTGACTCAGCGGATTGTTTTGAAAATAAACAAATAAATTGGTGTTTTAAAGCATTTTAAAATTATAGAAAACCTCATCTTCTACTTCCAGGGATCCATTTCCAGGCTTGCTTCAGCTCAGTGAGCAAACTTAGGGCCTAAGTCATAAATTGCTATTTGTAAAAATTAGAAGAAAAACATATAATTTTATTAGGCATTAAATTAACTACACAGAAAGAATGAGAAAACATTAGGTTGTCTCTGATTTTTTTCCCTAATCGACAGTATTGCATTTAAATGAACACAATAATTCTAAGACTTTAATTCAAACAAACCTAATTGTGCATGGATCACTTTGAATATGATAAAATGTAAAGCATACATCAATGGATTTCATATTTACTGCATTACTTAACTGGACTTTAAACTGAAGAAGAAAAATATGATTTGATGGGTTGCTTTGCTATATAAATAACATTATCCTAGTCAAAGCTCATGGGAAACTTTGCTAACAGTAAGCTTTACTGGTTTCTATAATTTTTTTAAGATTATTTTATTTCCTTGTTAATAAAAGAGACAATGGGGCTACAGACAGTTTAAATTGGCCACGGCAAATAAATGTCAGTTCTATATGTACTTGCAGTGAGATTAAATGTTAATGGCCTAAAGGGAAACAACACAAAATGTGTCCACTACTATTTAAAGCATCAATATGAAACACTAGCATACCAAAATAGAATCATTAAATACATTTGAAAGGCAGCAAGTTAACAGGTTGCTAATTCCATCATTTGCATGGTGATGTGAAAAGCAAAGAATGGAGAGGGCAGCAGCAGTTTATGGTACCTCAGCAAGGTCCAATGCAAAAAATTAGGTGTTATTTATATCCACCTAAGATTTCAAAATATTTTTTAATATGAAACTGGAAATATCCAGATTTTGTCCTAGCTTCACTTACTAAAACTGTGAAATTTGCATTGTTCTCTGACAGTGTATTTTAATCTTCCTTTATTCTCTGTCTTTTGAGTCTGTTTAAAGTGCACCTCCAAACAAGCAGAAGAATGGAGGGGGGGAGGTCATAGTCCTTACATGATGTTATTTTCTCTTTTTTAACATTTTCTTTAACAAAAGATCCTGCCTATGGCTGCCTAAAATAACCCTGTCTATTGAAAATTGCTCTAATTTGGTTTTCCAAGACAGAAAAGGACTAATAATTACACTTCCATTTTTTTAGGGCACAGTTTTATTTGATTAAACAATAAAACTGTCTTGTGCAGGTTTTCAGCCCCTGTATTTCATAATCTAGTGGAGAATTCAGAATTCTTTCCACTGAAACTAATTATCAGCACCACCTCGTCTCTCCAGCGTGGCCCAAGCACTGGGCAGAGCAGAGCAGCCCTCAGCTCCCACACCACAGACCTGCCACTGACAATCTTAAATACTCATGGCAAGGTGTCAACGTTTGCACAATTACAGTGAGGCACCATTCCAAAGGAGGTGGATTTCCAGGTACAATTCCTCTCAGCTGCTTTGGAATGAGCCACAGCCATCACTGCTAACTGGTGACTGAACAGTGTACAAACCACAGGGAGCCGCACATCAGCTGAACCAGCTGGCAAAGCTGGATTAAAGCTCTGTTCCTCTGGAACATTCTGCACCAAGACACAAGTGTTACTGGTAATTACATCATTCCAGGCTATCCTGATATTCTGCTGGGTTGGATGCAGAGCCTGGCTGGAACAAAGGTTCCTGCTAAGCCTGCCGCTGGCAGGGCAGACACTGGATACTCTGTGATATAGGAAGTGTAGGTAACACTTTGCCTGGATCTATCCCAGCACCTGCCAAGCTGTGCTTTGGGCAGGTTTTCATTCTTTTGCCTTCAGGACTGATGTTTCTTGAATGAAGATTCCTGGTTTCTTAGAAAACTCTGTCATGGTATTTCAAAAAATATGTCATGGTATAACTCTGTCATGGTATTTCACATTTCCAGACATGTTCACAGAGCAGGACTCAAACCTGCACTAGAAAATGCTACTCCATTGACCAAGTGAACAACTTTTGGTCACCTTCTTGACTACTGAATAACCTTATTAACCTGAAACCACCTGCAATATCTTACATCACAGTAAATTCTCTTGTGTAGTTCTCCAGCTTTTGTTTCGCTCACTCTCTTGCTCTGTAACAGTAATTCTTCCCTGGACAAACTGGAGTCATCCCTCAATTTCTTTGCTCCTGCTCTTGTCCCCAGCTCCATGTTCAGCCCCCTCAGGTACTAGCATTGCTAGATTTCCACTGTAAGGTGACTGGTGTGATTTGGAGACACACACAAGCACTGGACAAAGCCTAACAGACATTGCTAATGCTCCAGCTTGGTTCCCAGCCACAAGCTTGTGGCCAGATACTGAACACAAATAAAGGCTTGTTTCACTCTTCTAACAGTATTTGCCAGATTTCTTGACCCAAAAGTTGTCCTCAATGTTCTTTTAGATTTGTTTCCTGGTAGGCAGAAGTGTTGTTTTTCCTATCCTTTTTTCCCCCCCTCTCTATATGAAAGCAAAAGCTCCTTTCTTTTCCATCCCACTAACACAAGGCAATAAATCCATTTGGCTGGTTGTCCTACTTAGTTCATGAAACAGCCAAACTTAACACATCCAACTGCTGGTCTTAATCTGTCTTAGTCTTCAGTTAAGAAGCCTCTCTCAAGGAACTCAGATTTTCAGCTATTGCCTTCTCTTCTGCTGAAAGGTCCTTTCCCGCCCCAAAGCTGAGCTCACCAGCTGCAGGCTCTACATATTTCTCTTGTAACCACTCTACTCCTCCTGTGCAGATACTACCAGTGCTGCAGGAGCCTTGTAAATGGCAGCAGCAGCCTTGTAAATGGCAGCAGCAGCCAAGATAAATTAAAAAAAAATAGCAACAAAAAATACCCAAAACATCCAGCTGATGGCCTGCTCCTTCCAGCCTGTTCCTGATGCCAGCATAACTCTCTTTGCCTGTACTTTTTGCAAGTTCTAATATTGAGCTGTGTCAGCCATTCTGCTCACCCTTTGCACTCTGCACAACTTTGTCAAGATGCTGGGATAAATTTTCCATGTTTGCTGAAGAGCTTTGGGTGTCATCTGTGAACTACTTCACTTACACCAACAAGCCTGAGGAAGACAGACAGCATTCTGGACTCCTTGTGAAAAGGAGAAAATCTGGATTCCTTGTAACAGTCTACCTTTCTTTAGCCTCTTCCTGAAATGGCTGTTTTCTTGTGTGACAAATTCTAACTACTTTGGTAAGGTGTAATTATTTTTTTCTGATAAGCAAAATTCCATGTGCAGATCTCAGTCCTGTTACAGGCTCCTTCCTGGCCTTTAGTTGGCTCACTCAGCTTAGTATCTGCAGCAAGCCTTACTCTGACAGACAGAAGCCCTGGTTTTGAATTTGCAAACCTAATCCTGTCTAAAAAGCTTTATTTCTTGTTTATAAAGAATCTAGTGAGGATTCAAAAGCCCCGCTGAAAGAGATATTACAGAAGGCACATGATCTGTGACCCACTGCATTCACACGATTACACCACCAGCACAGGCCTGGCAACGATTCCAAAATCTCAGATCTCACTGAAGTGGGACATGAAGCACAACTTTGAGGGCCTGTGCTGCAGCTTCTGAGTGTCACTAGGTGCTTTCTTTCCCCCACTGCAATGCACAGCCAGCACTTCCCCTGAGCACACATGTAACAGGGAGACACTGAATACTACTCAGGCAAACCTGGTCTCAGTCTGGGCAAGATGCCCCTGACCAGGAAATGAGTTCACCTGCCCAAAGCGACACCACCTGTGCCATGCCCTGCTGCTCCAGTTCCTGGGCAGGCACATCCCCAAGGGAAAATGGAGAATGAAATCCACTTGTTCAGCCTCCCATGAACATGCCTGAAGGGAAGTAGGATGAATCCCACACATGGAGTGTTTGGGAAATTATTATTGTGCCTCGGATCGACACCAGACCCTATTCTTTAGGCATTCCTCCACTAACCAGTGCAGATTTAAGTTTAAACACCTACACACATTTTAATAAGGTGTATCCCAGGTCTAATTCTCTTTTCCTCTACACTTAACTCTGACATTAATGAGAGCTACATGTGTGGGTACACACAGAACTGACTCCAGGCAGTTTTACAGCTTGATCTTTTTCTTTTTAATGCAATTAGAAAAGCATATTGAAATGTTTAATCTGTGTGTTTGGGGAGAAATTCTTAATGGTGCCTAATTAAGGCATAAAATTTACATTTAGAAAACTAGTATCCAGGCACCACAATAATCAAAATATTTTCAGAAATCACAATACAAAAAATTATAAATTATAAATTATAAATGGTTTGCTGGCAACTGCTCATGAATATCTTAGTTTGTTTGGGTTTGGGTTTTGGTTTGGGGGGGCCTGAGGGGGGTTGGCTTGCTTGTTCTTTGAACCAGAGTTTTGGATACACTTCAGTTTATTAACCAAATAAAAAACTATCTGCAGCTGAGTGAACCACAACCGTATTTGTCTTTTCAGAAGAAGGCAGGCAAGCCTGGAGGCTGTAACTTTAGGTTACTCACCTTTTTCCCTTGTAAGAAGCCATCTGCAAACAATGTACAATATTATCTCTGCCAAATAACTTACTTCCTTTATCCCTTTTCTATTTGTGAGTGTTTTACTTAGGGCCTTGCTCTGCTAACTGTCACAAGTCTACAGAACTTTAAATCCCCAGAACACAGTGAAGGCCACTCATGTCAGACAAGGTGTTACACAGCAGTGTTCTACACTATTTAGAATTGTTTGCCTTAGTGTTACAGAGATGATCCAGCACACAGTGTGCAATCAGAGCTGTTACAAAGAGCCTTTAACACTGGCATGAGAAGTTAAGTTTTAGGACTAGAAGAAGCAGAGAAGGGAAACAAAGGGGAAGAATAAAGACTCCTTAGAGGCAAGAGGAAAAAAGAATAAAATATTTAATTTGCCTAACTTGATGCTGTGCTGTTAAACGCCACGTCCTGCTGCATGTCTGTTTGACTGAGTATTAATTTTGCTCTTTTGGAGACACTTGAGTTTATTCAATCTATTTTGCAGCTTCACAGCCAAATCTTTTCCTGAAGTTGGCCCAGAAGCTCAGCTTTTTACACAGGACGCTGTGCAATTTTTAGAGGCTCCTAACCAAATTCAAACATTGGAATTGAAAGACAAGGTAGAGATCTAGGTAGGAAAGAAAAATTATACTATACTCACATTCCTAAACCTTAAGATATAAACTCAATCTAAATATAGTGTTGTAGGGTCTGATGTTACAAATTTTCATAATTTCCTTATCAATTTGCTTTACAATTTAACATTACTTTTTCCCCAAAACTTGCAGATCTTCAAATACAGTTTTTATTCCATTGTTTTCTTCAACACTAGGAAACAACATCCTAAAGTCCAATATTTCTTACACATGCACAATCTCACTGTGAGTTCATCATCATCAAAGATAATCTTTGCAAAATGCAGCAGGCAGCCTTTTTTTTCATTCCCAGAAAAATTATATGGCATTTGGATGTATTTCGGCTCACTACCTGATGTCAGAGTAAGTTCTGTGGTTCACAGTTATGTTTTTGACACTTATGAATTTTGATGTGCAAGTCAGTGAAACAACAGATGAGGATTCCTACAAGGCTGTGTCTTCATGATGGACTTTTACAGTACTGTCAGTTATGAAATCCAGTGAATTTATTATGAGATATTGGAAAATCAGAGTAATTTCTAAAGATATTCAAACTGCCAGATTTGGGTTTCAAAGATGTTTGAGCACTTGCCACTCCTCACCTCTGCAAATCAAAGGAAGTGTTTCCAAGAATACCTCGAAACCATCCAAACATTGCTTTTGTACTGTGACAGCACTGAATATCTTTTTAGAATTATCACAGAATCCTTAAGGTTGGAAAAGACCTTTCAGGTCATCAAGTCCAACCATCAACCAGCACCACCATGTTCACCATCTAACCGTGTCCCTAAGTGTCACATCCACACATTTTTTGGCACACTTCCAGGCACGGTGACTCCACCACTGCCCTGGGCGCCTATGCAAATGCTCTACAACCCTCACCACAAGAAAAAAAAATCCCTAACATTCAACCTGAGCCTCCCCTGGCCCAGCTTGAGGCCGTTTCCCCTTGTCCTGTCCCTGTTCCCTGGGAGCAGAGCCCGACCCCCCCTGGCTGTCCCCTCCTGGCAGGGACTTGTGCAGAGCCACAAGGTCCCCCCTGAGCCTCCTTTTCTCCAGGCTGAGCCCCTTTCCCAGCTCCCTCAGCTGTTGCTCATAAGGCTTGTGCTCCAGACCCTTTTTACAGAGCTTTGGCTGTAAGAAAAAAACAACAAAATCAAAATCAAAAGCCAAGAAAATAAAATTTAGGAAACCCACAGACCCATGGCTGCACAAAACCTACTCCAAAATGTTCTCTGCATATTTCTGTATACTTGGCAAGTGTTCAGTAGCTAAGTTTTGACATTTATTAGCCATTAAGCACAGATGGCTATTAGTTATTCAGATGTGGTCATCACAATTTTCAAAGAATTTGGTTCTGGTGCTGTCCAGGGTCTGCAGCAGCTGGTGGTGAGATCTGCTGCTCTCAGATGCTGCCATGCACACCAAGAATCCCAGCAGTTCTCTCCAGATACCAGGGGCACGGAGCCCTCAGTCACAGGAAACATCAGCAGCCATTGCATCAGCCCAAGGCAGGACTTGAGAGCAGTTCCATCCCCAGATGTCACACAAACCCCAGAGCTCCCACGAGATCAGTAATCCTCACACCAGGCACTGCAGGGGCTCTGCCCTGCCAGCTGGCACCTGCAGCTGACCTAGACTAGTCTGCTGCAGCCACTTGAAAAAGGCACAAGATTTAAGAGTGATAAAGAATTAAAATAAAAATAAATTTTGAAACCCCACTGGAATACACCCTATCAAATAGACAAAACTCCTTTACTGTTGTGAAATAAAACATCAAACCATCTTGCGAGTTCAGAGGTACAGCAGAAATCTGGACTTGGGTTTCTGCACCAAACCACTGCAGGATTTATCCAATGTACCATCCAGAACAGCAAAAACCAAAATTATCTATACTTCCCAAGGTATTTTACAGCTCATCCTCCATTTCTTTTTTAAATGGCAGATCAGATCAAAAACCTACTATATTCTGGCTGTGAAGAATCTCACTTTGAGTGATTTAAACCTTGAGATCCATTTAACAATTAATTCCATTAAAAGTATGAAGTTAAGACATAAATAAAACAGAACTTAATTTATCATAATACACCACAGCATTTTGATCAAATGTTTGCAGAAAGATGTTGAAATGCCTTTCCACACTACTTTAAACCTAATTTCTGACAGCAGCAGCCTAGGATGTAATGAGATCTGTTACCAGTTCTGTGGTTGTCTTCAGAGCAATTGACCACCAAAGCCTGTGTTTTACTTCAGGCAGAATTGTGTTCAGCTGCTGTGAAAACTGGACAGAAATTAGTTTGGACCTGGGTGACATTGCTCTCAGCACCCCCCACCAATTCCATGCTGATAGCTGCTCCCACAGGAAAATCCTCTTTAGGATAATTTTAAGAACAAATCCAGCCCTGTGTCAGCCCCACATGAAGCCCAGGAGGGGAAGGAGGGATTGATTTGGGAGCTCCTGGCTGTGGGCCCGGGCCTGGAGCCGTTCCCACATTCCTGAGTGGCAGTGGTGGAGCAGGATGGTGCCCAGCGTGCCCCATGGGGGTTTGGGGTGGCCAGGCCATGGGGACAGGCCAGACCAGGGCAGGGGCTCTCCAACTGCCTTGGATGTGGAACTGGAACCTGGCAACTGCCAGAACGGCCGATGGAGCCCAGGCAGGTGAGTGGGCAAGGGGCAGCTCTCCCTGTGCCCGGCCCAGAGGGGCCCCGGGCGGGCCTGGACTGCCCCACGGGGAACGGTTCCCTTTGGCAACAACGGGGCATTCCCGGGAGGCTGCTCCAGAGCTGATGGCAGCTTTGGTGCTGGCCATGGGGACAGGCCTGGCAGGGAACGGGGGGCTCCTGGCCATGCCAGGGCACACCCACATCTCCTGCTGTCACCATCAGGCTGGAGGCTGTGGGCACTAATGGGGGAGCAGCTCTCGTTCCACCACCATACTGGCTGGAGCAGGTATTGGTGGGAACAACAACTATGGCAATGGAACCCCCAGAACGCTGTTTGCCCCAACAGTTGCCTTGGCGACAGAACCCCCCGAGTGGTGTTTGTCCCAAGCAGCCCCCAGGCTGCCCAAGCACCATGGCAGGTACAGCAGCAGGGTTCTGCTCCTCCTGGGGCTCCTGCCCTCCAGGTACCCCCAGCTGACTCTGCCTGCCAGTACTCACCCCATCACCCCTCTCTGCTTCCCCCAACAGAGAGGTTCCCTCTCCAAGTGACAGTGGTGAAGGTTCCTGGCGTGAGCTTCCCTTCCCTGGGAGCTGCCTGGGAGCTGCCTTCTGTCCCCAGGCTGCCACTGTCCTCTGGGCCTGTCCAGCTCCACACTGGCTCCCACCAGCTGGTCCCAGTCACCACCAGGCAGGGGGTCCCAGGGACCCTGGGGCAGGTGGTGCATCTTCCCCCTGTGGTGCATCTTCCCCAGCTGGTACAGCTGCCCCTCGGGGCTGCTCTCTGTCCCCCTGCCTATGGCTGGGTACAGCAGGTGGTGATGGGGACACTGCTGCCCCAGCAGCCAAGAGCTGTGGTCCAGGAAGAGGCCCTTTACCCCATAGGCTCTAGTGTGTTCCAAATCCACCATCAACCTGCCCTGGCTCTATCAGCTGGCACAACGACGATGGAGCCCGAAGGTAAGTTTTGGGGGGTGGCAAAGCCCACACGCTGGCACACAAGCTGAGGAAAGCTTCAACTTCTTGGGGTTCCATTTTCAGAAGCGGTGACCACGGATCTGCCTGGAGAGGGACCAGCTGCCACCACAGAGGCCATTCCTGAGCAGGCAGGGGACAGCACCAACACCCATCTGTTTGCCTGGCCTGACACCGCGGTGAGTGAGGACACCGACCTCGGCAGCCCCAACAGCTCCACCTTGGATGCTCTCCTGGAAGAACTCTCTGAGTACCTGGAGGACAGTGGCTGCCTTGACAAGCAAGCGGAGTTGGCACAGCAAGGGGACAATGAGGACACCATCTTGGCTGCCAATGTCCCCAGCTTGACGGCCGAGGACCTTGACGAGTTCCTTGAATTCTGTGAATGCCTGCTGGAAGATGACCATCCCAAGAAGCCGGTGGTGGAGGAACAGCAAAAGAACAGCCAAGATGCCATCCCTGCCATGCCCAACCTGACCCCCTCTGCCAGCCCACCCATTGCCTCCCAGCCTCACTCACCCCACACGGCCCAGATGGAGGAGGAGGCACTGCAGAGGCAGCCACCGAGCATCATCACTATCCGTGTGCGGCCCAACAAAACAGGAGAGCTGGCAGCAGCCAGGCCAAGAGCTCTGCGGCAGCCAGCACCCCCACGAGCTAAGAGACCTTCCCGCAGGACCATGGCCCAGCCAGCAAGGAAAAGACGACGGCGGTGATGCAGCAGCCAGGCCAGAAGACGCCCCGAGCCAGTGACTACATCCAGACTGCCAGCCCCGGCCCTCTCCTACACTCCTCATTCCCATTTGGTCATTAAAGGCTTGTTTTGCAGCCTGTCTGTCTGCTGGGGGGCATATGCACAATGGGAGGGGGGTGATGCTTCAGGGCAGCCTCTGCCCACCCCATGTGAGGCCAGGCTGGGCTGGGGATGGTGACCAAGAGGATGGCTATGGGGACATCGCTCTAGGCGCTGGGCACCTGTGGGGGAAACCACATTGGTCAGAGTCCTCAGAGCACCAAGCAGCAGGACAGGCACCATGGAGTCACCAGGAGCAGGGAGTGTGGAGCTGGGAGCGTGCTGAGCTTCCCACTTGAATGCCAGAGGGCAGGGAAAGAGGGACCTGCCCCAAGCAGGGAAATCTTTCCTTGGCGAGAGTGGATGAGACGGAACACTGTGGGATTGTTCTGTTGGGGGTGTCGAAATGCCCTGAGTGCTGCCATAGGGATTTCTCATTTGCCACAGGGCAATTTCTCATCTCTAAAGGGATCAACCCTCTCTGCAGGGCATCCTGGCTGGCTCTGTCACCCAGTCACTGCCCCCCTCAGCCAGCTCCCCACGTTTTCTATACTGGGCAGGATTTTCTGTGGCACAGAACATGCACCAGCCAGTCAGGTCAGCTGTCCCAGCCATGCTCCCTCTCCCAGCCTCTTTAGGACATATCTCCCTTTGATGGGGTCTCTGTAAGAGGCATTCAAGGCCAGGCTGGATGAGGCTTGGAGCAGCCTGGTCTGGTTGAAGGTGTCCCTGCCATGGCAGAGGGGTTGGAATGAGGTTACCTTTAAGGTCCCTTCTATCCCAAACCATTCTGGGTTCTTTGGTAGGCAGGGTGAGAGAGCGAACAGCTTGAGACAGTCTCAGAAACTAAATCTTCCACTGGCCTGTATTCTGTCACCCCATTTTGCTAGAAACAAGAAATCTAAATTAAAGGGAGATACCAAGCAGGCAAGAATCATTTGCTGTAGCCAAAGGAAACTGAATCTAACAACCCATCTGGCTTAAAAGAACTGTTTCAAAAAGCTGACTGTCTGCTATACCTTAGAGGCAGGTAGGAGTAGTACAGACAAGAGCAAACCATATTCCTAGCACTGGATAAATCCAGATTTTTTTTAGAGTTCTTACTAAGGTGGATGTTGAGTCATTAAGTTTAAGTAAATAAATAATGTTTCTTGCAATAGGAACACAAAACAATCATATTGCTACTGAGAAGAAAGAAAATTTACTGCTATTTTAGTTGGAAGGGACCTGCAAGTGATCATTTCATCCAGCTTGACCTGGTCTGGCCAATTCAAGTTAAAGTATGTTCTTAAGGCATCATCCAAATGCCTCATGCATGCTGACAGAAAACAGGCATTTTTTCAAGGAGAGGAAAATGCTCCTCTTGCATTGACCATTGCCCTCTTCCTCAATTCCATCTATTAAGACATTCTGAAACACAAGAAAAAGGATTCTGAGTCCCTCACCCAAAGATGACATTCGTGCTTGCAGTGACTGGGAGGGAGCACATGTTAGAGTAAGGGAAAATAAGGTAGGAAGCTGTCTGAACTAAATGCTATAATAATCACTCTTCTCCCCAAAGGTGGGGACAATTCCAAGCTCATACCAAACAACTAATTATCTTTTTAAGTCATCACATTTATAACAGAAATCAACTGTCCACAAAGACTACACAGTCTTTGAAGAGCAGCACGCTGCTGAAAAAGGCCATGAGCCTCAGGTATCACCTCTGCTCTCCAGCTGGACATTCTGCTTTCTTCTAATTTACCTTACTGCAGGCAAGTTCCTGAGGCAACCACAGCCACTGCTGCAAAACAGCTGGATGATCCCCAACCCAGAAAGCCTACATTCCAAGAGGCTTACAGGCCACTGGATTTACAGACTGCTGTTAAAGAACAGCAGTCCAACATCCACAGCAAACTGGTTCTGATGTACAGCTGTCGAAGGAATTGCTGGAAATTTGTCTTGCAATGCAGCAGTGAGAAATATTCTCTTCCAAATGTGCATCTATGATTGGATAGCATATCCTGGAAAAGCACCCATGTTTCCTTAGAAAAAATATCAGCACCAGATTTTATATATTTTAACAAGAACTCAGGCTGCATGGTCCAAAACTCACAACCACTCCACGAAATTAAGGATAAGGTGAGGCACACCACTCTCTACGGCCCCACACGCAAGTTCTTTATTGTTACAATTGATTTTTCTTTTTCTATTTTGAGTCAACAGACTGAAAGAAATCCTGTGCCTCTGCAGCAGACCCTCCCAGGAGCTGCCCTTGGCCTTTGCAGGAGCTCACCTGAAGTGCGTCCAGAGGCCCTTCAGCTGCCCACTAAGCCAAGTACAGCTGGAATGCCATTTCACATGCCAGGTCTGAGGCTGGTGACATCCTTTGTTCTGTGTTTTAATCAATGGGTTAAGGTGTGATGTACAATTAATTAACAAAACAAACACAGGCCCCAAGAGATAAGCTTTGACCGGAAATGAATTTGTGACCAACATAACAGTCTCAAATCTAAAACAGTCCTTCAGAACTGAGACACTGTAAACGGTTCTTAAAAAATTTTAGACGTCTGCATAAAAGCACATTTTTCCCATTATAATAGCACTAAAAGATCAGAGCAAATTTACACACTATGGGAACACTACTCTCCCTCTCAGGAACGACACACATGGCATCTTTTTCAACCTGCCTTGTCTCTTCCCTTCTCCCAAAACCACAAATCAGTTATCAAAACATAGCTATGTCCCCAAAGTGCATGAACCAAACACACTATGACATCTACTTCACTGCTGTGTTGCTTTCCACGTAGAAAGCATCCAGATATTTTAGAGGTTTATATTGCCTCTGATGAGAAGTTCATTCCTTATGTCTTAAGAGTCTTCCCTAATGAGAGGAAAAAAAAGACCAAAAAAACCCAAAGAATTTTAGAGAAACTTTGGGTGTACAAATGCCAGCTGACTGTGATGAACATCAGCCCCTACAGCCCTAACAAAACCAGAGAAGCCCAAGTGTAACTCAAAGAATTCAAAGTTTCCCTAAGAAACAGAAAACAAGTAACAGTAACTGCAATAAAACAGTGAATTAAAACACCTCTGAAAGCTGTGCACGTTCTATAGACTTTTATTAAATATATCTCTGAATGACCTCAGTGGACCCAATGGGCTGCACTGAGCATCAGGACCCTGAGAAAACACCATCCCTTCTTATATTATTTGCCATTACAGCTGTCCTTCCTCTTCCCCAGCAGCACAGAAACTAATGCTGCCTATCAGGCATAAAAGAAAATGTGATATGTGATAAAATATTATCACATAGTGCAGATGCCTCCAAAGGTTTCTATTTCTATTAATATCTGATTGCTCACTCTTACATAAAATCCTATAATAATGAAAATATTCATTTTCCATTGTTTTTGTCTAGTTTCATCACCATAATTCTTACTGCCATTTTTGGGCAGGAAAGACAGATTCTGTTCCTAAGTGCATTCATCTCATCCCTAACAAAATTCAATCCAGTCTTCATTAAAGTTACCTAAGTGTATAGGAGGTCAAGACACAGTGAGCTCCAATTGTTTCCTGAATGAAAACTAATTTTCCAGTTATTGATCAAAATAAATTATACAGAAGTATAAGCAAAGATAATTGAAGAACACTGCACAGTTTGAGCTCATTAAAATCCCCACAAATGCCAACAGGAAGCATACTGTACTTCAAGGAAAACAGTGACTTCTTTTACCTTGCATAAGTGAAAAATGTGAAAATTCCTCAGGGTTAAATTAATAATACCCACAGCAGCTCCTGTGGTCCCTGGAACCTTGATCACAGGCAGGTCCCCAGGAGCTGCAGCGTTCAGAGCTGTGAGGCCTCACATGTGGGTTACACTAACACAGGAAGCCCCCTGAGCACCACTCACAACACTCCCCCACCCACACCTGCAAGACAACAACTTCTGGTTCCATCAAAGTAGCTCTTTGGCAAGGCAAGCAAAATATTAAATTAAAAATATTAAATTTCAACTGCAAACCTACCTAAACAGTCAGAAATGTCTTCCTTTGTTACCTTCTCTTCAAATACTCCATGTCATAGCAATGAATTACATTTGGCCTGAATTTGTAGCAGTTTAATCTCCTGTGATGTTGCCTGTGAGACTAAATTCACCTCTCTTTTCCTTGACACCACTTACCTGCCTGTTACATAAAGGTTGTGACCTCAGGGACAGCAAGGAAGTCTTTCAAAATCAGTTTCCAGAAAATGGAATGTGGGTTTGGCATTCCATGTATTTCACCATTGACTTTCTCACCACTTACAGGATGATCCCAGCACTCCCAAAAGGAGCACACAGAACACAGTCACAGGGTATCAAGAGTAAGCACAGCAGAGCACCACAAACTGTTCAGACTTCCTTTTGTAATGCAGATATGAACCAGTGAGCCATGATCTGACCACCACCTATGGTTTAAGTGTTATTGCACCTCCTTAGATCTGGGCTTTTGGAGATGATTAATGTTTCCAAAGAGCTTTAAACGTCAGCACCGATTCCAGCAGGCCCACACAGCTCTGAGTGTTACATGCCGAGCAGAATGATCCCAGTCAAAAGCTCAGGAGCAGTCACAACCAAAGAAAATCTCAGGATGCATCACAACCTGCCCCACTTCACCCAAGTTCCTACAGCTTTTCCAGATCCTGGCGTGCTCCAGGTGTTCCCACTCAGTGACTATTCAAAATAAAACCAAGTTTCACAATACAGTGACCAGAGCTCACCTATGGTGACATGTCACAACTGAAGATCGATCCAACCTGATTTCTGAATCCTAAAACTGCCACTTTCTAAAACAGCATACCTGAATATAAAAGGAAAACTAAAAGTGTAAACAAAAAATGTGGTTTCCTTTACAAATACCAAAGTAAAGAAATTGTGTCTTGGAGCAGTCTCTCTGAAAGGCTTGTTCTAGAAGAATCCTTTTCATAATAAATATGTCATATATAAAACATTGCTTTTGCTGAAATGCCAATACTTCAAGCCTCTTACCCCCTGCAGTTACCTCCAGCAGTATAATTAATACTTAATCATGGCTGTGGTATTCATAGGCAATGACACCTAGTGTGCTTTCAATGAGATAAAAATAAATTATCTGTTCTCTCTTCCTACATGAAGATCTGCTCTTCCAAATTATTAGGAATTTGACTAACTACACTGAACCCAAATATAGATATTTGCAAAACTGGGCCTTCATTTGTATTGATTTTCCTTCATCCACAGGGAATTAAGCCAAGGAAGCAAGCCTATAAAGTCTGCTTTATGGAACACAGGAAATAAATATGTAATTAAAAGAAAATCAGGTATTCCATACAGCACCTGCTATCACTGTCAGTTCTGTTACTCAGTACAAACCATATCAATTAACTGCCCTTTACAAACATCTCCAAATTAACACCAAAATTAGCTCACTGCACTAATTTGCAGGAAAAAGGTGCTCTTTGCTTATCCTGCAGTTCAAGAACTACCACAGAACACCTGAATATGGAAGATGCTTGGAAGCAAAGTGCTTCCTGAAGCAAATGGCTGCAGTGACACAGGACACGACGTGGGGTCAGTGCAAACCCAAAACTGCCTGGCAAGGGAAGGCTTTAGTCAGGTGCAGGATTCCCCTTCCTCTGCAGCCTCACTCACAAGTCTCTCTCGAGGGTATTCCACCTGTCCCAGCCCTGAAAGAAGGCTTCCTCTGTGGGGAACACCAATGCTATTCCACTGGCCACATCCATCTGCAGAAATACCTCTGCTCACCAGGATAAACAGGGGGATCTGCCTGTCAGCCGTGGCTTGAGGCTTTCTGTTTGTTGGTGCTGAAACAGCACACCAGATTTCTTTATGAGAGGGCATAGATGACACAATTTCCAACTGATGAAGGGCAAGGGATACCAAAAAAAATTACTGATCACCACAGTGAAGAAAACTGAAGCTCACTTAATGACCGAGTTCAGTTTGCAGCAGGCAGTGGGTGGGAAAAAGAAGAAAGAGAAATGAGATCTTTAATAGCTCACCAGGAGCTCACCAAGGAGAAACTGGCATACTACTGAAATATTAGCCAGAAAAAAATACATGGGAAAAAACCCTCTTAGAAATGCTTTGCAATGTAATTTAGTCTCACAGCAGTGAATTTAAAAGTGAGTGTTTGTTATATATAAGTGCATGATTTCTGAATTCAAGTAAAAGCCTTTTCTCTACAGTACCTCTTTAATCCTTTTTGGTTTCCATAATTCTCTGCCATACCTAGCAGTATTTCTCTCAAGTCCTGATGGAACTCAGATAATGCTCCAATGCCTTATCACAGAGCCCACTGCATAAGGTCATACTGAATATTCTGCATTTCAGGCCAGCAAGCCAAAGTACCTTTCTAAGGCCATTTAAATTAAAATTACCACAGCTGATAATTCTGAGGCTGAAATCATACAGGGATACATGAGGAAAATCTTCAGTTCCATGGCAATGAACTGTATATTGCATTAAAGCCTACAAACCAAATCATGATTGCTTTTCACAGGAAAATAATGCCAGCCAAGAGCAAAAACAGTGAATTCAAGGAGCTCTTTTTGTGATACTTAGGGCTCTTGTTCTTAAAAAAATTAGTTGGTTGGGGATTTTTGCAAATTAATTCTCCTACATTATGAAATCAGAATAATTTATCCAGAGCAGAAGAAAACAGACAGGTTAGCCTGATCACAATGGGAGTTGTAGAATTCTATGTTATTCAACAATTGCCCAGACACACCTGGCCTTTTTTAATGCCTTTCCCCCTTTATCCAAGATACAGAAAAATCAAATGAATGAACAGCTTCACACCAGTGATTGCATTTAATTTCATCTAGGTGTCATGTAGTATTTCAAAGATTTTTTTAAAAGTCAGCAAGCTCATGTCCTTGTAGCAAGCTTTATTACTAGAGGTCTATAGTTGTTTAAATTTTAAAAAGTAGGATTTCTTCTACAGCTAATAAAACAATTTTGATTCAGCACAAAAGAAGTTCACATGCTCAAGTTGACATGCCAAGTATTTTGGCAGCTCTGTTAATAAGAACATGTATGTTAATTCCAGTACTTATTCTTTATAAATAATGCTCTAATTTATGCTGGGTTTGCCTTTAAAGTATTCATTACATCATTCTTGTACCATAAAATCTCTTATTAATTAGTAAGAGAGTAACTATCAGGCCTAATTTTCTTCCTGTGTTTGTTGTTTGTTTTGTTTGGGGTTCATTTTTTGCCTTGGTTTTGTTTTTTTAATTGCTGTTGAAAATTAACATAGTACCTGTCTTTCATCAGTCTGTCAGACCTTTGAGTTTTACGGTATTTTTTTTCAACAGTACAAAAGCTAAACTATTTTACTGATTAGTGCTCATAGATTCATGTTTCTAGTTTCATCAATAAATCCATGTTTTGCAAGTCTTCAAGTATTTACACATTTTATTTCTCCCAGTACTTTAAAGACCCCTTTGTTTTGTCAACAGTCTTATTTTCTTGTAAACAGATGCATAAAAGATCCATATCTTAAATTGCTACACCATATCTCAAATATTCTGCAAGAATATTAATTGTATCTCTCCTGGGCTCTTACATTAACATCCTGTTTCCCTGAGCAGTGTGACAGTATAAAATGACAGGATAAAGACCTCATCCTCTGTAAAGTTTCTGACTAGCATTAACCACAGAAAAGTTGATGTGGAATGTAAAATACAAAGCATCAATTCTAAAAAAAAAACCATGAAATATAAAAAAGTTAATATTTTATTGTAGACAGATACTGCTAATAAAAAGCAGGAAAAACGTTTGCAGTTGGCAGCAAAAATATTCCTTTCACTTTTCAGCTGCCTTCCATTCTCTCATTGATCAGACAATGTGCCAGCAAAGACAAAGAAAAATGTCACATTTAGCACTGAAATATCATTCTGCCATTAAAGCTTAGGCACTACATTGGCTACAAAATCCTGTGAGTGTTTGCTTCAAGGATGCTGCTTGCTCAGTAGGGGATGAGCTCCTACGGAATGCCTTTACTTCCTTCCACATCTGCAGCCCTGTGAGGGAACAGCCCCCTCTGTGGCAGGCAGTCTTCACCAGTCCTTGTGCTGCAGCAGCCCTTGCACATCTGCTGCCCGAGCAGCACACAGCAGCCCAGGATCTCCTGCTTTTTCCAGATTAAGAGGAGAGTGCAAGCTGGCCTCCCACTTGTTCCTGGCTGCTGCCTCCCGGCAGCCCTGGCTGGCAGCAAAGGCACTGGGCACAGCCCAGAGCTGTGTTTGCCACCACCCATCAGGCCAACGAGGCAGTGCCTGTGCTCTGAGCACAGACAGCCTTTTCCACTGCAACACTGACAAACTGAAACAAAACACGATTTTCCCCTCAGCCCCTTCTCACTCCCACCAAGGTGTCTCCACCCCCACCTCCAGTTACAGCAGCCAGATGTGTTCCCAGCCCTTGTGGGCCCACAAAGGCACATATGGAGAACATGTCTGTGTTCCTCCTGCTGCCTTTTCCAGCCTCTGCTCCTGCTCCTTTTATTCCATATCTCCTCAGAGGTGCAATCAAGCAGACCTTTCCACTTGAAAATCTGACTCTTCCCCAGAGACCTCCCTTCTGAATTTCAGCCTGATCCTTCCTGTCCTGTATAATCCCTCGCTTCTGCAGGCACTGACTCCCATATCAGCTTGCTGTAGCCCCTAGACTGACCCCAACAAGGTAAGTAAATAACAGAGAGGCTTATTCTGCAAATGCTTTCGTCCTTCCTCCCACCTGTGACCCACTGCAAGCTTTACAGAAACCCAGGAACTTGAATCGTTAAATAAAACAACTCGTCTGCTTTAATTAAAGCCACCAAGATCAACACATATTCCCTGGACAGACTGAAGCAACCTGGATGAGATTCCTTTTAGCTCTGTGCATATAAAAGCCCTAAAGAAATAGGATGCTTTTTGTCAAGTTAGCTGTAAAAATTCATTGATTCAAGTGGGAAATAGCATTGCTGAAGGACACTTTTCCCCACCCATTCCCACTGCTATGCACTACACAGGCCTGTATTCCACTCAAGGAGACCTCAAAATATTACAGATCAGTCATTAATTTCTAAAGAATTATATAGGAGCATTCTGAGCAGACGGAAATTTGGGGGGTTAAGCAGGTATAGGTTCATAGAGTTAACATGTGACCCCATTCATGACAGTGAAAATTTCCCACTGCTTAAGATGAGAAACTGCTTCATGCGTAGGATCTGACTTTAGATCTTTCTGTCTGCAGCATCTCTTGCTATTTACTACTCTGTTATTTTGCCTGTGCTGAAGTGAGAATTGATGCAGTTGGCACACTGGGAAGCAACAGCACAGGGAGAAGAGCTCACAGGAAAATAACTCACTCATTCCACCTCCTCAGAAGCATGGGAAAGCTGCTGAATGAAGACACAGATTTGCCCAAGGTGGCCTTTCTTTCCTCCCTAGCACTTAGATTATGGTCATTTATCCTCACACGGGATGCATCTGTATGTACAGGACCTGCTGTAATGTGTTTGTATTTCACGCTGGGAGTCAAATATTCCACCTCCATATGTGTCATCCACATGACATGCTGATTTTCTGAGTCACAGATTAACTGTGACAGAGAGAACTGGGGAGCCAGAAACTCTTAGATTCCTCCCTTGGACTCCCCCTGACCTTCTCAGCATAGGCCGTTCTTATGACTGAGAGAAAATAAGGTTTGCATCTCCTTGTGAATTCCACTAAAAATTAGTAGGTAACTGCATAAAAAGAAAGGACAAGACTGACTAAAACAGAACCCTGTTAATCAAATTAAGATTTGAACTGAAGCCACAGTCAGCTAATGAATTAACTATAACACAGACTGGAGTTTGCATTTGATCAAATCAACAGGCAATGAATAAAATGAAAATTGTAAGGGCCCTGGCATTTGAAAACACCTGCTGCAGAAAATAATGGAGCTCATTCCTCTGAGGCAAAGCCTTCAGGCTGTGACAGCTTTGAGGTCACTGCTCCTTTCTGCTCTTTGGACATGGAGCTAGCAGGGCTTAAGGCTCCCCTGATGAAGACGCAGTTGGCTAACAGGATGATTTACAACAAAATATTTTCTACTAATCTACGCAAGTAACTTCCCCTCAGCTTCAGTAAAATCGTTAGATAAACAGAAAGAATGATTGTAGAATCCCAGAACAGTTTAGTTTGGAAAGGACCTTAAAGCCCATCCAGTCCCACCCCCTGCTATGAGCACAAACACCTTTCTAGACCAGGTTACTCCAAGCCCAGTCCAACCTGGCCTTGGGCACTTCCAGGGATCCAGGGCAGCCACAGCTTCTCTGGGAAGCCTGTGCCAGGGCCTCTCTGTTCTCCCTGAGAAGCCATTAAAAGGACAGCAGAAGGTGATTTGGAAAGAAAGATGAGCTCTAAGTCTTGCACCATTCTCAGAGTGGCGAAGGCAGAAGCCCAGCTCAGGTAACCAGGTGATATCACTGTAAATAAGCACCTTTATCCTCATGAACCTCTTCAGCCCTCAGATTACCAGGTCTGTGTGCTTTGTAAAAGGGGAGGCTACTGTTCCTCTTGACATGAGAGAGGGAGTTTTGCTTTCCTTAGGAAACAATTAATTTTGCTCCTTTAAACTACCCTCTCTTCATAGAAAATGGAAGGAGTTTATGAAGACCTGTTTCCCTAGGTTAGAAGCAGGCATGGCTTCCAAGCCTGGAAAAGCATGGAAGAGAGCTTTAGAGACAGAGCATCAATACCCTTCCTGTGAAAAGCCAACACAGTGCTGGTAACCAAGTTCCTCATGTCCTGTCACTGTGCTTTGGACTTACTCAGTGATCTTAGGAGTCCTTCTTACTTGCTTATGCTTCCACCTGCAGACATTCAGAGAATATTGCCTGAATGTTCTTGTGTTCATTTCATAGGCAGAAATCTCTCTAACTCAGTGAAATAATCTAAACTCTTGGTAATTCATAGTTCTGTTAATGTAAAACTTCAAGAAAGTTAAAACATTAAAGAAAACATTAAGAGTTTCTCCAAGAAAACTGTGAGTTTAAGCAAAAAACTGTCAGTCAAAACCAGTCTGAAATATATTTAAAAGTAAGTATTGACACCTTTCAAGTCACATTTTGAAAAGCAATACATTATTTGCCTTCTAGCACCTTCATCTTTACATGCATGCTATTGAAATATCTTTTCCTGTGATTTCATTTTTTTCAGTCAATGAGGTCCTGAAGTACTTTTAATTAAGATCTACTTTTCTGCCAATCACTGGACTCCACAGGATTCCCAGGACTCCTGGAAGTGGAGCATTAAGAGAAAGCTCCAAATAGTCTAAGACCTGTACAAAAATAATAAAAGAACAATAATGAAACTTCCAGTTAATTTGGCTGTCTTCCATTTCCTCACTTCCCCAGCACTGATTTCTCCAGGTTTTCAGTTCTGGATTTATTGGAATCCTTTTGAAACCTTGATCTGTTATATTTTCAAGGAATGTTATCTAATATTGGTACAACTATTCAAATAAACAACTTCTGCCAGCAAGTATCCAGAATTTCAACATAACTTCTAATTAGAAATCATGAAATCTTTAAATAATAAAGTTAAAAGTTAAGCACAGGGCAGGGTTCTTGCTCAGAAAATTTTACTATGAGAGTGATTCAGAGCAAAGAAAGCATAGTACAGGACAACTACTTAATATTTAGTAAACATCATGATTAGACAAGAAAACTTATAGAGTTCCAGCTGTCAATGACCATAAAAACTGTTACATAACTGTTTTATAATGGTAGTGTGGAAATTCTTTCTGGCATATTCTTACCATAGCAGATGCCTTCCAGTACTAAATATTCATTGTACACGGATATATTTTCTCTGACCATTTCCTTTCTCCCACAAACATGGCACAGGAAAAGAAGTCTTTACTGAAATTTAACCTCTACAAGACACCTTTCCAGCCATTCCATACCACCTGATGTTTATCTGAAAATAAACTTCCAGTGTCAGCTCCCTGCTCAGACAAACCTGTCTTTGCAGAAGGCCTGTTCCCACTCCCTATCTCTTGGATTTGCTGTGAAGCCTCATATGCTCAACTGATGTGATTTCTGAAAGTGTTTCCATGCCACAGCTCTGTCCCTGCCACTCTGCTCCATGGAGGGTTGTTGAAAATGCCCATTTGTGCTGGGGCAGCCTCACAGATCTGTGACAAACTGCAATGTGGCTTTTCCATCACTGCCTTCATTTCATCTGCAATGGAGAGCGATGAACAGCAACAACCCCTACGTTCCAGTGAGCTGTAAACTCTCCAGTTTGAAAACACCTGCTTAATCCTCCACCACAGACCAGGAGGATATGGTGGCACCCTTAGAACACCTGCTGCAAAGAGAGCCCTGGTCATCAGTCCCCTCCTCCATTTCCTTCTTAGCTACAGGGTCCTTCCAGGGCACACGGAGCATGAATTCCAGCCCAGCTCACAGCTGCCACTGGAGGTGGAAGAAGGTATTGTTTATGGCATGGCTTGTAGCTTTGCATGCAGTCCTCACTCAGGGATCTGCAGGCACCATTCCAGAGACAAACATTTCAATAGAATTCCCAGAGTGGAATTGACCTTTGCTGCATACTAAAATACAAACACAGGGACAGCAGCAGACCTGTTATCACAACACATTCACTGCTGCCCAGTTTTGTGTATGCAGTCCACTTTGGGAACTGCCACCAGTTTGACAGCTCACATCCTGTTTATCTTGATTTTCTAATTTTGCAATCTAATGACTGCTATCAAGAGGACAAGCCCTTTCTGCCTGTAATGACAAGACAGACACTGGGAAAGCAGACCAGGGTTATGAGCAACTACTGCAAAGTGCCTGTCCAAGGCAGGTCGCTCCTGTCCACTGAGCCTGCACACTATTGGTTTGCCCACAGACTACAAGTGGCAATATGTTACAGGTGCTGACTTCTTCCTAGGAGGCAAAAGCTCTGCCTGGAAGCAGGGAAAGGGAAAGGAGAGGGAATGATTAAGGTGCCTTTAATGCAATGCTTAAAGATATTGTGGTAAGCAATGAAACTGAAAGACTTTCACTTAACAAAAAATAATCACAACTCCCATGTTTTACCCCAAAGCTCCCCCAAAAGTGCCCAAGCTCACCCAAAAATGCCTACAGAGTAGGCACTTCATGGGACTGAAGGTTTTCCCCTAGCTCAGGAGCTGTCAGGAAGGGGAGCACTGGGAGTACAGGGTGGGAGGTCAGCACACACTGTGCCACACAGGGTGAGTGACACAGCCTGCTGAGAACACCAGAATATCAGCAGTGGGATAGGGCTGGGAATGATAGTGACAGCATAGGGTTAAAATGTTTCTGAAATTATGGGAATAGTATTTGGAGAGGGTGGAAAGGGGCTAGGCCTGGGAACACATTGTCTGTACTAGATCATGAGAAATGATAGGATTTTTAGGTGTGATGACTATCTGATAATTGAACATAATTATTGTGTAGACATATGAATCATGAAAATGATGTTTCGGCGGGCTTGAGAATTCACACTTGAGTGAAATCAATGAATACAATAGAACAATATAAGTTTAATGATTAACATATAGTTATGTAACAAGAAGAGTATAAAACATGTCCATTTCAAACCCATGTTGGAGTCAGATTTGGGTCTGTACCCCTACCTCCCAGAGCTCTTTTAATAAAGCACCTGCATATAATCAAGTTATGCTGTGATTATGTGTTTCCTACGCTAACAGGAACACCAGCACCACAATTCTGCAACACTGAGGGAGTGTGGGAAGAAGGAGCAGAAGAAATTCATCATGGAGAAATGTTACATCATGCATCCATGCAATCTTAAATCAATGTATGCAATGGCAGGTTCTGAGACAACTGAGACACTGGGGTTAGAATATGCCATACATGCTGCTCCATGAGAGCTTGAGCATGGGGCTCTGTAAAGGGCAGAAAAGGAAATTGAATGCTCCAAGTTATTAGGAAAGGGGCAGAACAGAACAGGGAGAACATCACAGTTCCTCACATCAATATGCTGTGCACCTGCACCATGAGTGCTGTTGGCAATTCCAAAGCACCTACCTCAAAAACATACCATGGATTTGGAAAGAGCAAAGGGCAAACAAGAAGTCTGACCAAAGGCATGCAATGGATTTTGTGTGAAGGATAATTGAACAGGCACACTTTTCCATCTGGGGAAAAAACTGACAACAGGTTACATAATAACAACTTTAATACAACCAACCTAAGTGTTCACTCTCCTTTGAAAGAGTGAGACATTATATAATAGAAATACATTTTAAAATCACAGGATTAAAACACAAGGAAAATTTCTCTATAGCGTGCACAGTGAAGCTGCAAAGCTCTTCACCACAGGATGCTGTGGCTGTCAAAAGCTGACAGAGCTTCAAAATATATCCTGCAAATTAAGGGAAGGAAAACCCCTTGTGGCCCATTGAGTAAAGAGACACAATACTTGGTTCAGAAGTGCCTGAAGCACACATTTTCAGGAGATAATCCAGGATCTTCAGGAATCATCATTACATGACTTCCCTATTCTTCCACTCTGCTTTGCCTGTGTTGAAAAGAGCATAACAGGCTACAGACCTTTGGCTTAAGCCAGCAGAGAGGTGTGAACATTCTAGTAATGATTTAAACATCTTTCAAAAGACAGTAAAAACCCATGCAGTTCTAGTGGGTTTGGCTTTCTGCATCAATCTTTTCTTATTCTCTACATGTAGACCAAAGATCTCTGCTTCTGATCTAAGGGCCTGGCCCCTGGCAGCAGATGGAAGAATCAAATCATGTTGTGGGCCATCTTTCTCAGCAGGGGAGTCACTGCCATTCAGAACCTATGTGATAACTTGGATTATTTTTAAATTTGTTTTCACTTGTTCTCCATCTTTTTCCATCTTTTAAAAGGTGTGTCTATATTGCAGGTAAGAGATGACTTGAAAGGAAGGGAGAACTCCGGTCTGTAAGTCAGACAATCCCATTCCCTTTCAAGTATCAAATGTCACCTTTTTGTTAAAGGTTCCAAAGGACTCCGGACTGCTACTGCACTGCCAGGGAAGATGACAGCATAACCCCCTTTTCTGCTCACAGCCATCCAGTGTATCACACAGCACCTGGGTATCAGGGCACAGCACTCTCCCTCCACTGTTCTGCTTTCCCCCAGGAACTTGTGTGGGCTTCCACTGCAGCTTCAGAGTGTGAGACACAAACATTGTGCCTTTCAGTGCCACCAGCAGTGACCTTCCATGCAATAAACAGAAGGAGAAAGAATTTATAGGCCTCTCTACGCTCCTGAGCACCAGCACTCCTGGGGGTACCTTGCACATAAGAATCCCTCAGTTTGAAGTAGGAACGTGGTGAAATGTTGAATAACTGAAGCAGAGATGAGAACATGAAACCTCCAGCCACAGCTGCACCCTGAGAGGGATTCACATCCTTCACTTGATGCTTGATGCTGTAGGTTTGCAAGTAATTAAAGAGCTGGTTTAACACAGAAAGAAAGGAATGGGAGAAGGTGCACTGAAAAATACATTCCTTGGAGTGATAAAATTTCCTCTCAATCTGCTTAACAGCTCCATTTCTTACTACAAAACATGGTGCAATAAATCTATTTAATTTTTAAAATCTTTTTAGTGGTGAAAACTTATTGAAATGTACACTCACCACCCTGGTGATACGAGACCAGGGTGCCACCTTACTTTTGCATAATAAGGTGAGAAAAGAAAGATCAGCATAATTTCTCCCAAGGAACCCAACATCTGAAGCCATCAAATGTGGAGAAAGGAAGAGAATTAAGATCTCTCCCAGCCAGTGTGAGGTCTGGGGGTAGAACTCAAGCTTACCATGCTGAGACTGCAATATCCCTAACTTTTTCACAAAAGAATGAATTTGAATAGCCTCTTTTTTAACTGCAAAGGAAGCCTTCATTAAAGGAAAAGAGTCTCTTGTGCATTCAGGGTGCTAGCTCAGTCGAGAAAGGGGCAGGCTAGAGAGAAATAATGTGAATAAATTAAATGAAAGGACAAGCATGGCAGTGCAGATGTAAGTGCCCAGACCAACCACTCCACTGGAGCTGCTGCATCCTGCTCAGGAGGGGATGACTCTGGAGGGAAAGCACTGCCCTAAGTCTAAAGAATATGCAGTTTGTCATCAGCCCTTCTCTTTCAATTAGAAGGTTTTTCTTTCTCAACAGGTTTTACATGGAATTTGATGACATGCAAGCTGTATGTGTCAGGTTTATGGGATATCATGACATCTGCAGAGAGGTAAAATACCTTCCTGACATCAGGATATTCTTTATGCACATGGTGACAGCAACCAAGAACTAAATTCCTGGACACAGGATAAATGTTTTAAATCAGAAGCAATTCTGCAGAGATGGAATAGGAACCATGGCACTGGTGTGGAATTAGCAGTAGGGATCCCCAGGTGGGAGTGGGATCACAGATCTCTCCACAGTGTGACAGAACTACAATGCCTGTGGACATTCCTGCAGTGCTGAAGCCCCTCCTTGACCCACAGCAGGTTAACAAACACTGCAACAACCAAAGGACTGCCCAGGAGAAGGACAGAGGATTTTGTGTGTGCTTGAACATGCAATAAAGGTGTGAGAGCTCTGCTCAAACCAAGAGGGGGAACAGATGTAAGTGCAGGTGCCCTCCTGCATTTAGGCAGGGACTGAACCACTACATAAAAGCTGTGGTTTGGGCTTTCTACAGTAGAATCCTGGGGCTCCAGGTAAGGTATTTTGTTGTTTTGTTTGGGTTTTTCAAGCCTTGAAACAACAAAAATCTTCAGGAAAGAAAAGATAGACAAGCAAAACAAAAAGTACACACGTTACCACATGTGTAGGTGTAGGCATCTGCAGACACAAAAACTGCTCTCTGCACACATCAGAACCAAACCCCACAGAGAGCAGTGCAGGAGTGTTGGGTCTGTGTGGATAAGGATGAGCAGAAGAGTCCCTGCTAACACACTGAAAGGCTGCTGACAGCCTGGGTAGCTCTGCCTCTGTACTGAGGAGCCAAGTGTCATGACAGGTAACACCTGGAAATACACATCCTTCAAAAAATGCTTTTGACTTTCTGTGAGAGACTGAAATGGTTTGGTTAATGGCTTAAACAGTGTTATGAAGGACTTTTTGCCCGTTATGGTAAAACTGAATAAAGGAGCTGTGATCACCAAAACCCACCCTCCCTGAATGTGCCTGACTGGAACTTTGGGCTGTGAGACGCCACCTAAGGGAACTTGAGACAAGATAGAGGTGACACTGTTGGTCAGTTAGGTCTAAGGAGAAGGAAACAAGGCTGAGGGAGAAGAATGTATCCACAAGAAAGCCAAACCCAGCAGCTGTCCTGAAGATCAGCTCTGTCTGGGTTCCATGGGGTGGGGGAAGGCCACAGCCCACAGGATCATCTGCTGAGGCCAGGTGTGCACAGACCCCCCCAGCCATGATGGGAGGAGAGTTTTGGGGGTGTGGTGTAACCTCTGGTCAGAGGCAGTGAACACTCATCTTCCCCTCACAAAAACAGGCTCAGTGTAAAACCCCCCAACCCCAGGAAAGCCACCCACAAAGGACATTCACATGAGGGGGTGTCATAAATCATCAGAGACCCCTGGAGTGCCCCCAGACTCATTGCTGAGGCCTTGCAGCAGAGCACTGCTCGTGATGCAAAATGATACAACACATCCAGAGTCTGCTGCAAGAGACTGTGTCAAACTTCCCCCTGCCAGGGCAGCTCCCTGGGCATTCCCACCTGGCCCAAACATGTATTAATCCATTCAACTCTGTGTTTTGGGGGGACCCTCACCCCCAGGAAGACCTGATGGAGAGGATCAATAGGACACCATTGAGATCCACAGACTGGTGATACTTTCTACTTAATCTGTCTCTGTCACTTATCTTTGTGTCCCCTCAGCTCTTTTCCTACTTCCCTCTCTTTCTCCCATTTACTGTTAAATAAAATCCATACCATTGATTTTGCATATAGTTTTGTTTGCACCTTAATTCAGGCAGAGGCATCTCTAAAAATTCGTATAACTGGATCATAACAGATACTCGAAAAATCTTTTTCATAGCATGAGATTTCAATACTTTGATCCTTTCTCCAAGTCATAAGTCACTGCAATGAAAAAATACACCATACAAAAGCTTTGGGATTTTTCTTCTGAAAAGCTAAAAGAAATTCCAAAACTAGACCAATTTTAATGGAATTAAAAATCAGCTCTCTCTCTACCCTCTATTATTCTCTCTGGGAATACTCCAGCTTTTCTCATACACCAGCTATAAAAGACCTGGAAAAAACTGCCAC
Source organism: Leptocoma aspasia (assembly GCA_013399835.1). Taxonomy (NCBI): domain Eukaryota; kingdom Metazoa; phylum Chordata; class Aves; order Passeriformes; family Nectariniidae; genus Leptocoma; species Leptocoma aspasia. The sequence goes on from VXAX01003556.1 coordinate 28,090, forward strand.
CAAGGGTTAACTTCGTAGCAAGCCTGATGTTTCCAGTGCTGTGATAGCTGCTGTCTGTGATGCCAGTGATAACTGTCATGACTCCAGTCAGCCCTTCTCCCAGCATTGTAAGAGATGAGGGCTTGCACAGACTTGCTTCTGACCTATTTGTATCCAAAACCATGGCTTTGACAAGCATAACACAGTAGAGCACTGGTGAAATACAGCCTCAAACCTAAATCTGTAGAAGACACAGGGTGTGTCAAGGAGAGAGGGGGTGAAATGTGTGTATATATCTATATCTATAGATCTCTTAGTTTTTCTTTAGGTGAACTACTGCTTGGAGAAATTCTGAAATGTAATTGCTTACAACATGGAGAATAAAACTCTACATCTTTGCCCTTGATATAAAATAAGTGAACACACACTAAGCTAACTAAATGCAAGCTGGTTTAATACAGGATTGCATTCCTGGTCTTCAACTCACAAAACCCAAGGAAAGATGGCTGGAATTGTCATAGTTGAGATGCTAGGATATTCGTAATGCCTAGAAAACTTTGATATCACACATCCATTGTATGTGACTCAGTTTTTCTTCCTTCCTAGACACTAAGGAGAAAGAAAGGATTAACCTTTATGTTTATTTGCCTCTCTCTTTGGACAGTACATCAATGGCCACCAGGTGCTGAATGCTCTCTCTGCATGTGAGATACACAACAGGGCACCCAGCAGAGCAAACATCTTCTGCCAGACATTGCTGTTCCCAAGAAGGCCCTGCAGACCAAGCTGTACAGGCTCATTTTCTGAAGAACACTGGAGAAATCAGACAGATATTCTAATGACTTGCTGGGAAAGGCAGGGCCTAACAGAGGACCTGTATTTAAAACCAAAATGTATTTAGTGGGTAAGCTCTCTGATTGAGAAGGACTCTGCTGAAACCATATCCTGCTGAAAATATTTCCTTTCTGCAATCCAGATGATTTATAAATGCCTAATTGTTTTTACAGACAGTCTCTTCCAAGCTGTTAATCCCTGTTAATTGACTGACTTTTCCTTTAAGGGGTTAACTCCTTATTTTGGAATTGATCTGGTGTCAGTGATGGAGTCACTGGGTCAAGGAGAGGCACTAAATCTGGTTCCCCATCACAAGAGTTCTCACCTGAAAACTGTGGCTCTCAGGACCACCAGAGGAAGCTGGGTGTAGGTAAATTGAAAATGTCCCTGCTCATTGCAGGATGGGGACAGACTAGATGACCTTTAAAGGTCCTTTACAACCCAAACCATTCTATAATTCTAAGTATTTCCAGCCTTTGGCAACGGCACAAAACACTTCAAGAATAAAATCCAATTATCTTCTAGAATTACAGATTAAACACTGCTTCTACTTGCAGTCTCACTCTCAAATCAGCAGTGTAATAATCTCTGCACCCAAACAGATATTTCAGGAATTTTCAAACATCATCTAATGGGTAGGTTTTGGCATCTTCATTTCTGTCCTGTGGGGTCCTCCAAGAAGACAACCCACCTCCTAGTGGCCACGATCTGCTGCCAATAGGAAAAGCCTTGGAGCAAATAGGTGAGCAGGAGCAGCTGTCCTGACCTCAGATTCTCTTATGAAGGGAGATGCTGCCATTTGAATTAACTCTTCTTTTAACCTTTAAGTGGGCTGATGAAAAGAAGCCGCAGAAGAGGTGAAAACAAAATTACTGAGGGTTACAACTTACATTCTCTCTGGGCTTTTCCTCACAGCTGAGCTGAGCTGCAGTGTCAGTGACTTCACCAACAGCCAGGTTGGAAACAGATCATCTGCTGGTGTACATCTGTGCAGCTCCAGGGACTGTTATTTGCACCAGAAGGTGGTTGAGGCTATCATGTTTGCTCAGCCAGGCTTAGGCCTCCTGAAAGGTCAGCTGATGAAGAGCTTCTCAAAGTCTTCCAGCGAAAGGAGTGAAATCAAGACTATCAGGGTCTCTAAATGTTAATTATACAACAGAAAAAGCATGAACTTTTCTCACTGCCATTCAATTAAGTATGAACTGTATAATACTGTTTCAACTTCAGCAAACTGAATCATCTGGGAAAGAACTGTGCTGCAGTCAGCAGCTGCTGTAGTCTGGACATAATCTTCATCTACAAATCATAACCTAGCTGTGTGTCCAAAGAAAAAAACATTGTGCAAAAACGAGGTTATCCTATATCCACATTATCTGTCCCTTGATTCTTAATCAGAGGTTCTCCACTGTCATCTCCAGACATTCCAACCCTTCTTTTCCATACACTGTCACCTCTCCACCTCTCCTGCCCTGCCTCTCCCTCCTGAAGAGCCTGTAACCATCCAAAAGGGCACTCCAATCACAAGACACATCCCACCAGGTGTCACTCATGCCAGTGGGACTGGGCCAAAGCTCAATGCCACCCGAATTATAGCAGAGCAGTTTCTGCTCCTGTTCAGTGGGGGTATTCCACTGATTATCAAGGTGTGAGCCACAATCTCCTCTGGTGTTTCCAAGTTGCATTTCCAGTGCATTCCTCTCCAAGGATAAAATCTACTGCCCATCTGTACTGCAGCAGTTCCTCTGAAGGGGCCAAGAAGAGATGAGTGCACTCAGAAAGGTGAAACACAGTTTGGAACCTGTCACGGTTCCACAGCATCAGAGTTCAGGTGGAAAAGGAACACTTTTCCACCAGTGCTTTCTTCTCTGCCACGTGCAGCAACCACACACAAACACACCCTTCAGGCTAAGGCTTTTGCCAGCTTTTGCTTTTACTACATGTTCTTCTTGTAAAAACAGTTTTGCCATCTCCATTTTTTTCTGCACAGTTGTGGAAATCAGGAATAGAAACCTTGTGAGGCAACCTTACTTATCATCCTTGCCTTCAGGAGAGTTTGCCTGGTGCTTGGCCAGTTGCAGCACATGTGGGAGGTGGCTTAGTGGTGTGAATCCAGGGCATCTCCTCCTGTCTTTTGAGACACATGGATTTCAACCCATTAATATATTTCAAGCCATACATATATTAATAAATATATGGTCACATGCACTTCCATGAACAGAACACTACTCAATAAACACACCCCTCAGAGCACACATCATTAAATACAGGAGGGCAACAAGTTGTCCCTGGCACAAAACAGCATAAGGAAGAACAAGGTCTATCCACTCCAACACTGCAATGTCCAAGAGCAACTGCCATGGGAAGCATGGGAAAACAGAGTAATCCAAGGGTAATCAACTAGCCCTGAAGCACTTTTCCAGGCTCCAGCAGGACTAGTAGGGACGTACTGAACCACACACAGTCTATTTCTGTTTAATACGTGAAAGAATTTTTTTCCATAAATAAAACCAGCTAGTCTGTTGGGTTTTTTTACAGTTGGAAACTTCTGGAATCTACAACGTCTTGTGGTGTTCCAGAGTTTTACCACCAACTTAGTGAAGAACGACCTTTCTGTTTTGACCCAGAGCTCTTGAGTTTCATTTGTTTCCTGCTGGATGCTGACCAGGAAGATATCTTCACCTCCCAGTTTCCTAGACCTCTTCAGGCATTTGTTCAGGAGAGAGAGAGTCCCATTTGTTTCCTTTATGGAGTCTGTTCAGTACATTTGATCATCCAGGCTGCACTTTTATGAGCCTTTTCCAATTCTGTTGTAGCTTTATGAAGATGGGGCCAGAGCTACATGCAATATTCAAGATGCAGAAGCACCATCATGCAATGTCATAATGATGTTTTCTGGTTTATTTTCATTCCTCTTTCTAAACCCAAGCAGAGCCAGGTTTTTGTTTTTTTTTTTTTCGTGAAGCCTAGAATTCAGCTAATCTTTCTTATCCCAAATCTTGCTCCTGAGTTATAATGCTCAGCTGAAAGAGGAGCTCAGGATTACTCCACCTCCCCCCGCGCCCATGTACCTCACATTGCATTTTTCTACATTTCACCTGTTCCTTTTCTCACCCATGTGATCAGCACTGGATCTTTTTATGTAGCCCTTCAGTCAGCCTTCATTTTCCCTGTGCTGAAAAATGCGGTATCTGCAGTGAAACCTGCCACCTCCCTGCTGCTTTTGGGTCCCCTGGGACACATTGAACAACACACATCCCACCACAGGCCACTCTTCCTACTGATGGCCTGTCTATGGGAAGAACTAACATTTATTTCATTTATTTCTACACTCATTTCCATGACAAGTCCTCATCCTAAAGAAGGGTTCTGGAACAGAAATTGTCCTCAAACTCCTCCACAGTGAAGAAAAGAGCAGAAATCATTGACAAACCTTTTATTAGCTTGGTTTGGTTTTGTACCACAATCATCTGCTTAGTCTCCGGTTTTCCTGGCAGATTTCCTCTTCCCTTGTATTTCAGGAAAGTGAGGTGTTTGTTTTGTGCTCCCTCACAGGTTTTTCCCAGTCTGCCTTGTTTTTATGCCTTTATGCCTTATATATCTATAGTGTACTCTCAAGTACAACCTGCATTTAGGCCCATATGAAAAAACCATACATTTTAGCAGTACAAATGCTGAACACTCAGGGTTTACACCACCCTAATAGTCAAAGGAAAAATATGTGAAAGCATCACCAGGAGCAGAATTAGACCTTTCGTATTTGAAGCTTTTAAAAACAAAGCCAAAAAAAACAAACAAAACCCAACAAAAAACAACTGAGAGGCTGCCTCAAAGTGATTAACAAAATATCAAGGGAAAAGAGACTTATTTATGGGAAAATATAATATTTGATATCAGAGAAGGAAGAAAAGGGAATCAGCTTGCTGAGAAAATGATCTACATGTATATTAACAGAGACTATTGTGACTCAAATTTGAAAGGATCAGGGCAAAAATGACAAAAGAAATTACCAACAAAGCTTTTCTATTCAATCACTGAAAGCAGAGACAGGATCCTGAGAGGAAACACAAATCATGCAGAAGTAGTAGTATTTATCAGGCCAGAAGGAATATTTACTGCCTAAAATGACTATGTAAGAACAGATAAACACATTGCTGTACTACACAATTAAATGTATTGTAGCATACAGCAACCTTCAATACGACAACCCACAGTGAACAAGCAGCAGCATCTTTGTTTTCACTGGGGAATCAAAAGCAGTCAATGCAATAAAATCTGTACTGGAAAACTGAACACAAAAAAAAAAAATAAAGGTCATACTGGCAAACTCCTGGTTGTCTTGAAAAGAAATGCAATTGTCCACATCTCCGAAAAATGAAACTATGTATTTATGGATAGAAGTGACCTGTTTTGATAACAGCAAGTGACAACAGAAAGGAAAACAATGAGAGGAAAAGTAAGTCTATTAAAATAATTCTTCATACTGCTGGATATTCTTTGGAGCTTTGTGTATTTGGCATTAATATTTCTGGAGTTTTGCTTTAATTTTCTAGGAAACTGTTTTGAGACAGACAACCACATACTTAATACTTGTATTTATCATGGTTAAACAGTAACTTGCTTTTTGTTTTCCTTCCTAATATAACTCTCCTGAAGATGCACATCAGGTGATAACAGAGCATTGTTAAACGCTGCTCAGTAATTACAACAGCAAAGTGGCTGGTTTACAGCTATTAAGAAAGCAGGAGCACATTTAATTACAGAGATAGTTATCTTGGATTTCCCTGTAAAAGAGGCAATTCTGACCAGGATGCTCTAGTGGAATGACACATTCATTCTGCTTTACCACCTCATTCAGAGTGCAGGCATCAGTAAATCCAAAAATTAATGGTGTTGAAACCTGTGGTAGGATTTATGGTGCCATGTGAGGTGATAGTTGGCTACATTTGAGTGCACACCACTATAAGACACCCAAAACACACCTCCTGCCCAAAGAGGGGGATATAAAAGGTCTGAAGTACAGGAACAAAGAGGAGGAGCCCATGCCTGGGTCACCAAGGAGTGTGACCCCAATGACATCAGAGATCTTGTGCCTACCAACAACCCATGACACGTCACAAAGATTTCATTCCACAAACTAAAGCAAACCACAGCTGGCCATATAGATTTAGATTTTTAGTCCCATCATTACTTCTGTGCTTTCCTGAACATTCCTGGTTTCAGTAGTAAGCGAACATCACGCATTGGAGGATGGCAGCTCCTGTCATTGCTTAAAAATAACAGAATTAATACTATTTATAAATAGAAAAATGTGAGATTTCACCCCTGGTAATACTCTCCCCACTTGTGGTTTATCTGATATTTTTTAAAACCATGTGGGAAAACCTACTGTTGCACAAGACCAACAACACCATATCTGAACAATCAAACATGGCATCGCTGAGGATTTAGGAATTCCAGATGGAGATTTAAGAATTCCAGGTGCTACTATATCATTGGTTTTCAAATAGAACATAATCAGGCAAGATTCTGTAGTTTTTTAATTTTAAAAAGTAAAGAAAAGCAATAGCATAATAAATCAAGTCTAAAAAGTAACTGGGGTGAATCCTAAAATAATTCTTGCTGTTATTTTTTATCCATAGAGAAATGTAGGAATTAAAATTAAATTAAAAGAAAAACAAAAATCAAAAAATTCTGCAGCTGAAACATTAAGGCCAAACCCCTGTAAGTTTACAGGTATCCATTACAGTCCTTGCTTAGATTTAAGAGATGGGACTTTGCCATGGAGCTGGTATTTAAGCTGCCAGTGATGAGTTTCATCAGCAAAGTTAATTGTAGCTTCTTTAAAAAGAAAATTCTTGAAGGCTCTTGCACTATTGCCCACCTGTAACTTTATCAACTGCTATCAAAGTTTATCATCCCAGTAAGAGGATGCTACAGGGACAGGTTCCCTACTTGAGGGAGCCCTGAGCACAGCAATAAACCAGCCTTGAAACAGAGCAGTGAACTAGAGAACTTGAACTAGAGAAGTGCCAAACCACCCCCCAGAATAATGCAGTCTGCACTGCACAAAAATACATCAAATTGAAAGTAAAAAGGTCTAATAAATGGGATTTATTGGCATGCACAGAGGCAGCAGGCCCTGCTCCAAGAAACTGGGCTAAAATACAACAGCTAGTGAGCTGGTGGGGCTCCACACACACCAAGCCAGTGCAGAAGGGAATCAGGGGCTTGGGAGCAGATGGAAGAGGCCAGGGAAGGGGGTGGATTACAGCAGTCATGGAAGTTTTTAATAATCTGGACAGGATTAGGCAAAGTACAGAGGACAACCTGCATGTGGCAGCACTGTGTTTTGTAGGAAATGCAGCTTCAGCTCATCCAGGCAGTTCTCCAGCTGTCCTCACTGCCAGGTTTCAAACAAGGGGAGATCCTTGGGCAAAAGGGAGGTGGGATCCATGGCAGAGCAGTGTGACAAAACGCAGGGAGCAGCCCTCCCTCACCATGGGAGACACTGCACAGCCCCAGGATTCTCCCTGAATTTAATATAAACAAACCTCTGTTTGGTACTCTCCAAGAGAAGCAATTCACAAACAGCAGGGACTCAGGAGAAATGATCATAAACCAAACCCCTGTTCAGAGCTGTATTTTCCTGAGAACAGCTGAAAAAAAAAAGTTGCAAGTTATGCCTGTTTGTGAGGCAATGAGATATATCTGATTCATCTGTGTACATCACCATCTCCTTGATAATACAAGCAAGTATCAATTTCAGTTGGCAATTACATTCTAATTTTCAGCAGGGCTCTGGGATGTGCCACTCTCTATATCAGGCTTGAAGAAATGGATGCAAATAATGCAAGGTGCATGTCCTGAAATGTAACTTTTCACTTAGAGTTCTGTGGAGCACCATTGTTCTGCCCTGTGGCTCAGCCTGGCTCAGTGCTGCTGCACATGCTGAGCACTTCAGCAGAGCCTGCCCATCCAATGCTCTCCCTGCCAAAAAAGATCAAAAACAAGGAGGCAAAAGAGGGTGAAAGCCCATTTCTGCATCTTCTGGTACTCAATGATATAATAACTCTTTCAAGGTCAAAGACTGTGTTGATGTAGTCAGCTGGAGCTTGTGACATACAGCAAATCCCACTTCACCTTCTGTAACTCATTCTAAGATTCCCTGTGACATTATTTCTTATGTAATTTTTCTTTTATTTTAAGCACTATAGTATTATACATTTTCAATCACCTAAAGACCATCAGAACATCGTGGCTGGACACCATGGGCAGTGAGTTGCCCAACCCAAGCCTGCTGGCTTTGCCAGGTCCCTCTGCAGGATTTGTACACTTTACTACACAATTTCTTATTCAGTAGATTTTTGCATGTCCTGTAAAATTTAGGAATGCTGCAGAGTACTGAGTGGCCCAATTTGTTTTGCTATTGTTGTTGTGACTTGACAGAATTCTGACTTCCAGAGAGGAAGGTGAGGAGTGAGGTGCTGGTGAGGATTTTTGAAGTCAGAATATCTATTTTTTTTTTTTAATCACAAGAAAACTTGGGTTGCAAGGGACATCCAGAAGTCTAGTTACTCTCATTGTAACAGTGATTTGACACAAGTCATCCCCACCAGTAAATATCTCACAACAGGCAGAAAACTGTCTCTCTTGAAGTTTCTGAGATGACTGTCTCAAGTCTCAACACGTCTGCAAATGTCACCCAGTCACAGAAAATGAGGAATAATACATATAACCCACTCCAAACCCACTGTTACTTTCATACACCACCTGGAAGTTACAGGTCTGGTTCATTACACAAAGTAATGAAGAATGGGATGTACATCTTCCAGAGGCAAGATTTTACACAAATGATTGCTGGTACGAGTCAATATTCATGTCCTAATACTGAACAGCTTAATCACAGGCCAGAACAGGATAGCCAAGCACAAAAGCAGGTACACACTTTTAATTATTAGAAACATGATTGCATTCTCATGGTTGAATTATCTCTATGTGTAGTGCAAGACAATCATCCTCCAGTGCACACTTTAGATCATCACTGAAGAAGCTTCCCTGAAGAACAGTTTGCATTGTGTAAAATATTTCTGTTGATACAAAACAGAATGTTTTTCTTGAGTATTAACCCCACAAGTTTATCTTTGATTCTGCTTTCAAACTGAGCATTACTGTGGTAGCTCTCAAAGATCTACCTGTCTGCAGATGGTGTTCTGGCCTCTCTGGCAGACCGGGATTCTCCAGGGTCTTTGGCAGCTTGGATTACAACACAAGTGAACAACCAAGTAGCAGATCCTAGCAAACATGGAGTTGCCCCTTTGAGCTGTGACTCAGAGCTCTGGGCAGCAAAAAGGCCAGTACCTCTATGACCTTTCTATTTCCATCACACCAGAGCTCCTAAAACAGCCAGGCCTGCAGCCCTCCACTTTCTGCTACTCTTGACTTATCCCCACCTCTTTCCATGACCTCACAGACCCTTCAGAGCTCTCTCCTTCCTCACTCCTTCAGCTGAGGGCCTGGCCATGTGCATCCCTTTACCTGCTGGCTCAGCTCCTTGTCCTGGCTGCTTTATCTTGCTCCCTTAGACTGGAAACCTTTTTAGGCAGTGACGGTCCTGGCACACTTAAATAGATCCTTGTGAGAGTCTCATGCCTAAAAACAACAGCAGCTACTTTATATACTAACCCTGTGATATTACTCACCATTCAACTACTATTATTCTTACTGTGTTAACCATATAATAATAACAACAGGTTTTTTATATTACCCATTGCCACACACAGATGCCTGAACAAAAGTGAAATCTCTCTATGGTAGAAACTCTACTCTATGGCATGCCAACATCACCTTTAGCAGGCACACCTGATCTCCCATGCCCCTATTTTAATGCAGCCAGAAATTGCACTACTGCAGCCTCAAACTAACATATTGTCAGACAGAGGCAAAAGCATATCAGGAAATAATAACTTCTATGACTGCTGCTAAAAGGTCCAACACATCAGAGGCAATTAAAAAAAAAAAAAGGCAGTTTTGAATTTCTGGAATTTCTGTTTCATTGGGATTCCCATCTCCCTGGAGGGCAGGATTTCTGTATTTGTGTTGCCAGTACCTGCCTCTAAAATGACATCAGAGTGTCCTGTTTGCTGATGCTCTGAGCTCCTGTAGCAGCTCCTCTAATCACCCAGAAGAGGCTGGCTTTGTGCCTGCTGGTGCTGACAGTTCAATCTGAGAGCTGGAGAGACAAACATCTAAACTTCTGACAATGGCAGGCAGGCAGGGCATTGATTTTTCTCCTGACAAATACTGTAACAAAGATCACAGCCAGGAGCCAACCAGCTGATGGTGTGATACCTGTTAAAAGGAAAGATTCTCTCAAAGGAGAGCACTCCTTTCCAGCAGAGACTTCGAAAGATGAGAGGACTGGTGTCAGCCAGACAGCTGACAGCTCTTGGAGCCACAGGAGGTGTTCTCATTCTCACACTGCCTTCATTTAAAGGCCTGGCTTTTAAATATTTCATAATCTGAAAAATATAAAAGCTAAAACCTGAGGCATCATGGCCACCCATCCCAGTTCAGTTTCAGCTCCAGTTAGATAATCAGTTGGAGGGACCACTCTAATGACATTTTCCTCTCTCTCATCTGTCTCTGGGAATGAAGGAAACACAGAGTTTTGATTCCAGGACAGCTAAAGCTGCTGAAAAGCACAGCTGGACAAGTTCATAACAAATAAATCCAGCTATTGATATTAAACTACCTGGATATCTCTGTCTCAGCAAGTCTAAGGGACACCAATTGCTGGGGCATAAAAGGAGCATTTTTGACTGCCAGGCTCACAGTACTCTGACATGCTAAGGACAAAGGCTGGTGCTTTCCATACCATGTGTGCACCTGAAATCACTACAAACCCTCCTGAAACAGCTGTGAAACCAAGACCAGGAGGGAGAAAAGTAAATATAAAGAAAAAAAATTGAACAGAGTCAAAGAATAAAGAATAAAAAATAAAAAGAGAGAAGGATATAATTTCACTGGCATGATTTTAACACTGTGGTTTCTCAATGAATAGCAGTAGCAATACTTGAAGAACAATAGAAAGATTAGTCTGAGGTTTCTTTTTAAATCTGAAATATCCTAATATATTATGTATCCAGGAGAATAATCCAGAGCCCTAGCAGTGAGGTTTATTCAAAGACCTAAAATGCACCCAATTCTAAGTTGGAACAAGGCTTCTAAAGACAATTTCTGAATACAGAAGCCACGGATTCTTTTCAGAACACTCATTCAGAAAAGCTATTTGATTCAGTGGGATTCTCCTTTCATGCTTTACAATCTTCTTTATCAAACGCTGCTATGTATTCCCATGTTTTAGTTAACATTTCAAATTTTCCTGTTTCCCATCATTTCTGTATATGGTGGGTACAGAGCCCTTACAACCATAATATTCACAGAACAGTGGTACTTATTTACTGAGAATCATGTCTGGGCTTCTATTTTATCCTCCCATTCATTAAAAAGCAAACACTTAAGAAAATGGGATGTACCCTATTATTTTTCCTTACATTCCTATTTTCAAAGACAAAAAAAAGTAAATTTTCTGTTTTTTACTGTAAGGATTACACAAACAGACAGGCAGGGAAATGAAGCTGAAAATCAGGGGGCTATAAAAGTTCCCCCAAAACCCCAGGATACTGTTTATACATAAGCCTTGCCAGGAGACTCCCTCATGCTGCCTGGCACTGACTGTCCCTGCCATTTCCATACATTAAAGAGAACTCACCATTAGCATTCAGGATCAGGGTTAGACACACTGTGAAGGCTGTGGAAAAAGAGACTGCAAGTGTCTGCCTCCTTTTTTAGCATTATGTCCTATAAAATTGGCTGGAATTAGGTAGCCCATAGGGATCTGGAGTAGCAGCATTGCTATTTTCCCTGATGCACAGGAGTGCTGCCATCCCTCTAGAGCCTTTCCATCACAGCTGTACAAAACAGTCACCAAGCCAGCTCAGCTCCCCCTCCTTTCCAAAAGGAAAATAGTGAATTCACTTTACCAGACAGTTTTATAGCTCAAATGAAATGGAGTGGAGCCCAGACAAGCCCATCTTTCCCCACTGCCCCCTGGGGCTCCTTCCAGCAGGATTTTGGAGGCAAAGGAGGAACAATAATCTGAGGCTGGGTGGAGAGAGGAGGTGGGGACAGGTTCCCACATCTCTGTCTCATGCTCTGCATCCTTATCACTCAAGGAAAAGAATGTTTAAAAAAAGATGTTTCCTGCAGACTAGGAAAAAATAGAGCAATGTCTCATCTGCACTCCATCATGTTTTTTTCTTAATAAAACATTCTTCCTAACTGTAAGGTTGGTGGGGAGAAAGAGCTGTACACAGCCTACTGTCTCCTGGGGAAATAGTTTCCTGAATTGCTCTTATGGATCTCTCAGGTGTCAGGGAAGAAAGGCAAGAAAACTGTCATCCAAGTATATTTGAAAGTCCATTTTCCAAAATTGTTTTCTTTACTCAATTTGTTGCTTCCTATGTGAATGTCAGTGCACATCACTGAGGGCTCCTGGTAACCTTGGCAACCTTCACATCACCACTGGCACCCAAGCCCAAAATAAGTCCCTTTAAAGCCAAACATAGTCACTGCCAAGACGTTTCCCAGTGCTGACGTATTTAAGGTCACAGTGCTAAAGGAACAGGACTTCTCTCCAGCTGGAGACAGTCAGGTGTTCCTGATCTGCCCAAGCCTGAAAAGGCTCATTTCCCATTTCCTGTTTCCTCAGTGCTGCCGGTGGCTCAGCTTCTGAGCACACTCTGCCCTTGCATGTGCTCGTGGGGCAATAAACCATGCACTAATCCCACAGCTGACACTAATTTGAGCAATAGGGCTCTTGATGATATTTTTTCTTTTGTCTAATTAATTAACAGAAGTGACAAACCAATTCAGTTACAGGAAATAATGAACAAAAGATCTCAGATAATTAACCATTAACTCAATGGAAAACTGTTATTCCTTCCACTATGTAAATTGGTTTATAAATTTCAGTGCCCAACAGTACTGCTTTTCATCAGTCCTTGAGAGCAACAACCTTCAGGGCAAACCCATTAGATGATATATCAAGGCAAAAAAGTCTCACATGATCAATTCATTACCCACACTGTTCCCACAGAGGCATAATTATACTAGAGCTCTGTAACTAATTAGTACATGAATTCTGCCTTGAGAGAGGTTTTTTTGTGAACAAATTGTTTGTTAGGTGACTGTGAAGTTCTCCAATCCCAGGATACTTTAAATTCTTTTTATCTTCAGCCTGAGTCCAACACAGATATTTTGCAAACACCTGGTTTCAGTTACATAAATTTGTATTATATTGGTTAGAAACGGAAGAAAAATATTTCTCTCTCTGAGTGAAATGACTGACCTCACCTGTGTGGGACAACCAAGAGGCACAACTTTATTTAGTACTTTGAAAATCCATCTGGCAAGATCCCAGCAAGTTGTGGCAGATGCTGTTATCAGAACATGTCTCTGCTGTGCCACTGTATTGCTTGTGGAGATCCATGCATTTGTTTCCACTGAAAGGAGAAAATAAAAATGAGGCTGGTGAGGGGCTGGGAACACAAACCCTGTGAGGAACCACTGAGGGAGCTGGGGGTGTTCAGCCTGGAGAAAAGGAGACTCAGGGGTGACCTTATCACTCTCTACAATCCCTGAAAGGTGGCTGTGCTCAGGTGGGGTTGGTCTCTTTCTCCAGGCAGCACTGACAGAACCAGAGGACACAGTCTTAGGCTGTGTCAAGTGAAATATAGGTTGGATATTAAGAAGTTTTTCACAGAAAGAGTGATCAAGTACTGGAATGGCCTGCCCAGGGAGGTGATGGAGTCACCACCCCTGGATGTGTTTAGAAAGAGACTGGATGTGGCACTCAGTGCCATGGTTTAGTTGAGGTGTTAGGGCTGGGTTGGACTCAGTCTTGAAGGTCTCTTCCAACCTAGACATTCTGTGATTCTGTGAAAAACAAACAATTTGAGAAAGAATAATTAGTGCCTAAAAAGGTCCAGTTTATAGTCAGAGTAGCCAGAGTATCAGATTGTTCTGCTTGGCCACTCAGAGAGCATCTCCCTGTTTTAGCAAAGGAAAAGCAGGCAACAAATTCCAACAGCAGGTCCTGTGCTCTTCTCTCAGAGCCAGGGATGTGCCACACTGGGCAGCATGGACTGGAGACAGAAAGGCCTGAAGGGGAGCACAAAGCAGAAGAAAGAGGAAACCTGAACACATAACTGAGGAAAGAAAGAAACAAACGCTTCCTTTTCCTGCTGCTTGAGAGACATTTTCCTTTCCTGACAGTTCTTGCTTCTGCTCAGTCTTTCAGTGACAGGTTACTTGGTCCAAGCAAACCCACTTCCTGTGGGGTTTTGCTCCTTTCACAAGTGCATCTGTTCAGAAACAGATTATTGACATGACAGCCAGCAGTGGCCAGGGCATCATAAAAAGGTAACACAAAACTGGCACAAACTTGCACAAGAAGCAGAGTAGAAGAGGGGCAGAAACAGCAGGAAACCCTTCTGATCCAAGTCCAGTACATTTCCCTATCAGCAGGAAAGAGGTCCTTAGCCAAATAAAGGCTAGAGGCATTCCATTTATTTCCTCTCCACCTCTGCCCCTGGTTCCTGCCATCCCCTCTGCTGTGTAATTTGATTGCCATGGCTGGTTTGGGCTGTCTGATTTTCCAGGAGACTGGCTGGGTCTCCCCGCTGTAGGCACATCCTCAGGTGTTTGGGTAGGCTGTCTTGCCCATGCTCTCACTAACAGATTCGCCCTCTGGGGTGTGGAATTAGAAACTGGCAGAAACACTGAACAGATTTTATTTGCCTCCATTGCCTGGGCCACTGGGAATCAGGCAGGAATCTGCCTCACACATTCCCTGCTGTGCAGCTCCCATGACATCAGTAACATCCTTCATCTCTTCTGTTTCCCATGCAGGGCACAAACATCCAAATGGGGTTTTTGCTCTTTCACCACAGATTTTATGCTGGACTTTGAGGGTGTTTTGCAGCAGCAGGTGTTCAAGATGAAGCTTCTATCCATCCTGCTGGGCCTCCTTTTCTCCTACATAGTTGCTGGTCGTTAAATGATGGAAGAAAGGACCTAAGGACCTGCCTAGAGGCACTGTATTGGGGTGAACAAGACACTCATCTCTTTGATTTACAGAAATTCCTGCTCCCATACATGAACACTCAGTTTATTTCTGGCCATCACCAGAAATTCCCCACAAAATGTCAGAAGATATCTGGTAATGCTCACAGAAAAGGATGCATCAGGGTGAATTATCTGAGAGTTTCTTGCCCCTATGTCTTCCAGACCTTCCCCGAGCTGCAACACTTCTAAGAATATGGGTAACAGGTGAGAGCATTTTTAAAAAAATATCAGGATGAGCATACAACCTGCCTGCTTTCTTGACCTCCGCCCCCCCCCTTGTTTCAGCAAAGCCACAATGCTATAAAGATTGAACCAAAGGCACAACACTCCTGTCTGTCTTCTATTTCAAAAATACAGCCTAGGAGTAGGAGAATGGCTACTTAAAGTTTAGGAGAAATCTGAAGTGATCTCCATGGAAAATCCATTATGAATAATCCTCATAATTTATTTTATGCCACCTAGTTCTTTAGGTAAGTAAAACTCAACACACTTCTCTTTAAAGGCTCATTTATTTTGTTGTGACAGCAAACCATCTCATCTGTCAGGAGTGCTGATCTTGCAGCCAAACCACCTCTCCTTGGGGCTTAGAATTACCAAGAGCACCAATTTAATATGCAAATGGACCAACTGATAAAGGGAACCCAAGACTCTGAACTCTTCTGTCAAAGAAATGAAGGCCTTCTTGCCAAATACAATTGTTACTGAAATTGCAGTGACTAAAGCAATCCTGAGTTGACACTGTCACATGGGAGGATACTGATGAGAGATTAAGTCTTGGATCTAATTTGCTCTATTTAAACAGTAATTCAGCACCACTGGAGCACAGTAAATGCTTTTCTAACTCATTTATTTAAAAGGGCTTGGCCACGATTGCTAGCTGCTTGTAACCAACTTCAGAAGGACTGAATTAAAAATACAAGACTTCAAAAGGATCAAACAGCTACTAGAAACATTTATGGGAGAAAAAGAAAAAAAGGAGTAATTAGGTAAAACAACCCACTTTGGAATTAACAGGGCTTAATCAGGATTGATGTTGAGGCAACTGGAATGAATGTTATCTTTTGCAACTGGCCATTGCAGCATGTGACAGCAAGAAGGGGTCTGTACCTTTTAGGATGTGTCACATCCCAGGTACTGGGCAGGGAATGCTGGCAGTGCTCCTTAGCCAGGGAAGACTAAAGTAGCAGCTTGACAGCCAGAGATTCCCTGGCTAGGAGAAGGCTGGAGCTGTGTGCAAACCAGACAGGACACACTGACTTCAGAGAGAGTAGATTAACTTCAACACAGTATTTCCCCCACAGAAAACAAGTTGTTACTGTCAGGACCAGCCAGAGCAGCTCTTCTGCAGAGCTATCACAGAATATATCAAAGGCAAAGATTTCTATTATCACCAACAATACCCAAAATTGGGTAGGCAGCTGAAAATAAGGGGAACAGGAACCCTTCAAACTGACCTGACAAATATTGGAATTGCTGAGCTGAAAGTTATCCCTGGATGTGTCAGGGCACCTTCCACTGCTGCTCCCCCACGACTCAGTTACCAGACACACTCACTGACAATGTTATTCCCCACTGAGCACAACAGGGAAGTGGCTTCTTTAGCATTTCTCCTTCTGCATGAATCAAGATATGGAAAAATACTTCCGAGAACTGAAAGAGTACCCTCTGTGGCATTCCCCTATTCCAGCATTCATTGACATTCATGAAGAATTCACAGAAACTGTTATTTTGTTTAAACTGGAATTCTCTCTTGAGAGAGAGGTTCAATTGTTTAACCTGCATCCCCCTGCACAGTGACCTGGCAGCTCTGAAACAGTGTACATTAGTGGTGTTGATGCTGCTCCCCATGGCCTCAAGGCCAGAGGATAGCTTTCTCCTTTGTACCTCAGTTTGCACAAAAACCTACTGAGAACAAGCCATCCAGGCTTGTTAACAGGCATCCATTCCTCTCTCAGGTTTCAGCTCTCAGCAGCAGCCAGTGGAAAACACTTTACTGACATCTTTCAAGATATCATTTTTAAATATATATTTTATGTATATTTAAACTTAAAACATTTTTAAAGCTTGATCTGCATTTCAGTAAAAACAAGATTGAGAAATGCAGCTGTACATCAAGAGGAAAGGTCACATAACAGTGGTGAGCAAACGAAGCACCTCCCATGTATTTCCTGATGTGGCCACACTGACTCCAACAGGAGCCTCACTTCAAACCAGCAAATTGCAGCTCCAGGGCTCTGAGCCCCATCCCAATCCACACAACAAGCAGCTCTGTTCTGGTTCTCAGCTCACAAAAGCACATGACATGATCCTACATCTAGGCCTTGATGGCATTCATCATCATTCCAGATATGACACAAGGGTCCAATACTTTACTGGGGTGATACATTTACTTTACCCTCTGGAATACATAAAATTTCAAGTGAGGGCAGTTGAAGAACATTTTTCTTCTGCCAAAAAGTCTGTCCCTAGGGACCAAATATCACTGGGCTCTGGCTTTAGTAGGTCTTATGACTTCACCTCCAAATTTTAACTTATATCTTATCTTTTATCATCTCAATTAATTTTACTTCTAGTTCATCATTTTAAGAGCAAGACTGAGACAAATTTGAATTGGTAAAAATTCCCCTTCTTCAGCTGGTATGTATTAGCAGTCAATAGTGATCTCATTTTCCAGAAAAGAGGAATTCTGGCCACCCCAAAGGCAGAGCAGGGCAGACCAGCCTCCAACAAACTCAGTTTTGTCAGAAGGAACACTAACCTGAAGCAAAAACGTTTTGTGGAAACTATTGGCTTTGCTGAATTTATTTTTCCCCCTGTTCCCAAAATGCAGTAGCAAGGATGAATCCTGACTTCTAAATTTCCAGGAGAAACCTGTCAGGTTTTCAAGCAGGTTGCTTGATAACATCAGTAGAAAATATCAATAACCAGAGAGCTGGAAAAGCCCTGGAAATTGGTTTTACTCAGCTGGCTGCTCACTATTCCAGAGCCAAAAATAAGAAAACTGTAGTGTTGATCCACAGATAAAGCCCAAGACTCACCCATGTTCTCCTGGGTTTCCAGATACTCTTTCAGTGGAAATGGAGCCTAAAGTCCAAGTAAACCACCGAGGATGCAGCTCCACAGCAGCCCCAGATATCAACATCAACAGTTCCCATTTTGTGCCCATCTGTTGGGCCCATACCCTGTTGTGTGGGATACACTACAGTTCCTTGGGGATTTAACCCAGGGCAATGCCTGTGTAGGGCTTTACCAGAGCACTGCCTAGTCTTTAAACAAAAGCTGTGAGTTTGCTGCTGTAGGGTCAGAGATGAGGTTAAGTGGATACCACCAAGATTGTAATTCTCTTTTAAATTTGTTTGCATTATCCCAGATTACCTTTCAAATGTCATTGGGCTATGGATCTCCATGGTCCCTCCCCTGTAATTGCTGATATAGTAAATTATATCCCTAATTGATGAATGATGCAAATGATGCAATTGGATGCAGCTGAGAGCATGAGAGGTGTTGGTTTGAGGGCTGCTCCCTATTAGCTGGTGATCTTTTTCATCAATTCCTTCCCAATGAGGTAATATATCTGAAAAGAGCCATTGATTAGTTCCTAATGCTGATGGGGAAGATTGCAATGGATGTTTCAGCTGGTATAAATCACTTGTTACTGAGCTAACTTTGTTTGTTAGGATTCCAGCTTCCATGCTATTTAACACTCCTAATCCTCGTGTCTCCATGATCATGTGAGAGAGGGGAGGGTCCACCCATGCACCCTGCAAGGATGGAGCCAGGAATGGTGAGCAGGGCTTTGATTGCAGAGATGTTGATCTGCATTGAGCACCCCATTCATCTGAGGGGCCAGGAAGAAATACACAGCACTTGTTGCTGACCTGTATATGGCATGGGGTCTAATCCTGTGAGGTGGTGGGATACATGGAGAGGGTTAAGTTCTGTTTGTGCCAAAATACAAAATGTGCTATCATAACAGCAGAGAAAAGATCCTTGCACAACTAGACTCCATTCTAAAAATTGTGTATTAAAATAATACCATACGAATTCTAAACATTTCCATGCCAGAATGCCTTAGTCCATGGGAAGACAGTATTGTCTTCCTGATTTTGTTGTCATTAGTTGTTGTGATTATTATGCCCGTGTCATTAACTACTTTTCAGCTCTGTCTCTGGTTAATTGTTTGCTCCACAGCAATCTTCTTCTCATTCATGCATTGTTTATGAGGCTTTTAACCAGCTTCTTGTTTATTGAGATCTGATTTACTTGATGATCCTCTCATCCATTGTTGAAATGGAGCAATATTCCCCTGACTGTTCCCAGGCTCTGGCCATTAACTATGGCTGCAGTATTGCCTCTTTGAGATGTATCTTCTGTCGAGCTATTACTTTACAAAGATTTGTTTTCTGCAAATCACCCATCACAGATTTATAACATTTTCTCTGAAATGTATAGATGGCAGAGTGCTTGTAGAGGGCTAGGAGCACATGAAACTGAAGGCAAATGAAGACCAGCATTAAAAGCTGGTTTATGATACACATGTTGGCCTCAATTTGGCTCATGCCTTAAAGAAATCATGCAGATGGACAGATGTAGAATCAGTGCTGGATGAAATTGATATTTTGAGAGCAATCCCTTGAGCAATAAAAGCCAGTTTAAGTTCAACCATAGCAGAACATTGAAAAACGCAAATCTGGAAGAAAATAACCCAAGCAGTAAAACTCCCTTCTTTCATCATTTGTCTTTCAGTAGCTTTATGGCTCATGTAAAAACAAAGGTCTTAATTTTTTCTCCCCATGTTAGGTAAAAGGAGCCAGCAGATGCCATAACATTGCCTTTCATTCTGAAAAAAATAACCTGATTTTTTGTCCACGTCATTATACTGGCATCCAAGTTCATAATTTCCTACCTGCTAGCTATTGGTAATTAAAGCTGTCTCCAACTAAATTGCATTTTAAGGGAGATCTTGAAATCAAATCTCCTGTTAGACTCACAGTAGAATTAAAGCATCACATTGATTTAAGACATTCTTTTCTGCTGAGGTAAAACAAATGCATTTCCCAAAACAAAGAATTTGCAAGTAAATTTTGACTCATTCTGGACTGACAAAAATGTTTACACGTGGTTGCTGGTTTCTGTAGCTGTGCATCTTGTTGAGCTGGTTTCTGATCTCATTCAGGCTAACAGGATGTAATATATATATTTCTGTAGATTTATTAATGTTCTGCCCTAGGGGCAGGAGCTTTTGAAAGACGGGTCAAGTTTGGAACCCAAAACTCCTTACTCTGTGCAGGACACTGAATTTCCACACAGGGAAACTTGTCACTTACCCTGGGGGCTGTGGACACCTGTGTCCAAGGTGACCTCACCAGTGAGGCCTGTGGGATTTACAAGCACTTCCCTCTAAAAGAAACAGTGACAGCAAATTATTGGTTTAGTGGGTGTGCACTGTAAGCACACACACAGGCAATGCTACAGCAAACCTCTGCACTGCCCTAGGGTCTGTAAAACACTTGTGCAACCACAGAAGTGTCCATCATGGTCCCAGGACCAGAGGAAAGGGTATCAGTGATGGATGTGGGAAAACAGGATGAAAGAGCTGAAGGAGGAAATATTTTGTTGTCCAATTCACTGAGTACATAGCAGGCAGCTTATAAGAGCTTCTCCTGTTTTGTAAGGATTGATGGAGTGATGCTCCCCATTTTGAACATAAAAAAATCAGTGGCAAAAGGGTGATCTTTCTTCACCAAAAACATTGAAAGAGTCCCTGTTTGATATGATGCACAAAAACTGGGAAGATCTCTTGTTGCAAACCTTGAGAGATACAAGATTCCCCAGCACCCAGAGGGAAGGGACTTACCGAAGGGGAAAGAGCTTCTCTTTTTTAAACACCAACAGCCATGGGAATGGCTCCTGATGGAGATGCCCAGAGGCAAGGGAGCCCCTTACCCCATCCATACAGTAGTGCCATCAGCTGTCCCCAGCCATAGGGTCATTGCAAAGCCTGACAACAAAAATTTGCTTTCTCCGGGTTTTTCCCGGCCTGCCTGGAGCATTATTTCCTTTAGCTGTAACAGCAATTTTTTAATGACTAAGTGGCTTTTTATGCTTTGCTTGCATTGTATAATCATGTGGTACAACCATAACTTTGAAATGGACAGTGATAGCAAGCAGTTATCCTGTGCAGAAGGACCATTAACAGTGCCAGCCTAACGACGTGGCACAGAGAAACGGGAGCATGGAATAGTGCTGAGATCAGGAAAACCAGGGCAAGGGTGCAGAGCAGACATAAATGAACAAGATGATAAATGTGGCCTTAAAAGTGGGACGCAGGATCATACAGGAGACCCAGGAGAACCGCACACCAATGGCCAGGTGCCAAGAGCTGAAGGAGATCAAAGAAGAAAAATTGGGTTTAGGGGAAATGATGAAGACTTGCTCAAGGACTGTGCAGGCAGTTTGGGGCAGCACAAAGTTACCTGGGCTGGAGCCAGCTGCCTTCCCTGGGCTGAGGTGACCTGCACAGGCTGCTGGGGCTCTGCTTTGGAGACTGATACACAAGGTCACTTTTTCCCCCAGCCTTCTCCCCCAGCCTACTGCTTTCCTGCTTTTCCTGTTTATGAGCACAGAAACGCTCATTCCATGATTAAATGACTGCCACAACACCTGGACACTGTGTATTACTGCCACAGATACCACTGGGATATCCAGGTGCCAGCACACAGGGAAGGTGGCTCCTGTTTTCTGTTTTAAGGCTAAGCTCTCCATGTCTTGGCCTGGGGCACTGGGACCCTCTGGATTGTTATTTCACATGGGACACCCAACATGGCAACAAGTTTTAGTTGGCAAACACTGCTCCAGGAAACCTCAAAGATTCCTTTTTTCAGACATTCTCTCCCAGTCATCTCTGTAGATAACACCCAGCAACAGCTACTGGCATCCTTGTATGCAAAGAATCTAAACATCCCATTTTCTTCCATTTCCAACATTTTTCAGAAGTGTACTGAAGCCGAAAAATGTAATCAAGCTATCTTCTCTGGCTAATAGCTTTTCTGGACCACTGAGTCTACTCAATCCTGCTGACTTCTTTGTGTAAGAATTCACCTCAGGGCAGAGAAGCTGATGATTCCAGGGACTCTTGCAAGCAAAAAATCTGCCCTCAAAAAGGAGAGAAAAAGTTATGCTTCTACAAGTCTTTTCTATTACTTAATTTTTGTTCTGAGAAGCCGATGATGATATGAAAGAATTATTTAGTATTAAAAAAATCTGTCAAAAATAATTTTTAGCTGAAATTTCGTAACTCACCTTTACTTTCAAATACTAATTCCCTCCAAATACTAAATACCCTCACTAAAAAAACTCTTACGAAATATAGAACATTTTGAATCTTTTAACAAAAAAAGACATATTTGTGTTCATGTCTGTCCATAACCTATGAGTAAATGGGTCCTTTTCTCCTAGAAAAGACTTGCATATGAACTTCTCTGGTGCAAGCATGAAATTATTCAAATAATTTGAGAACAACCTGTGCTGCCATAACCTTCCTGATTTTCTTCAGCCTTGATTGTTGATGCACAGCCCCCAGTATCCTTTCCCTGCCTCTCAGAAGCCAGCTGTGGTAATCAGCTCCCTGGCCTACAGCAAAAAGAACTCCCCAAAACCCAAGCAGTTGTCTTTTTTGCTACCTGAGTCTCTTCCTCCTGCCCATCTCACACTTGTTGTAATTCATCTCCTGCATCTCCTTTTGCAGAAATGCCAGCAGGGTCCTCTCTAGAAAGAACTGTAGAGGCAGCTGTTCTGTTTTTTCTTTTTTGGTACTTATTCTGTCCATGATCCCTTCCTGCCTATATTTCCTAACTGTGTGTATTAGACACCCCAGTGCCTCCTGACCCAGCAACCCCACATCCTATTGGTCTCCTGCACACTGAAACCTAGAGCTCCAAAGGTCTCATCTTCCTAATTCTGGTGTTGTCATTAATCTGGACCGTAACCCTCTAAAAAAGAAGTTCTACAAAGCAGGAATCAGTCATGAGGAGAAGTGAGAGGACAAATGTCAACACTTAAATGAGTATTAGGAAGTGATTAACTTCATTGAGTGCTAATAAAAGAAAGATCCTGCACCCCATAAAACAGAGTCCACACCCCAAGGGGTCCTTAGGAGCCTTGCCAGATGTGAATCAGTAATTACCTTGCAGAATAACACTCAAACTGATTTTATTTAAAATATAACCACAGCAACATCAGATTGGTAAAAGAAGTGTATTATTTCTGCAAAAGATATTAATGAAATCCTGTGCCCCTTTTTCGGTGTGTGCTTTACAAAAAATAATAATAATAATTTTAAGAAGTGTGTGAAACATGGAAAACTTTGGAAATCACACTGAAATTTCTGGGAAACTCAAGCTGTTTGACTTACTCAAGAACAAGTCACAGAGATGACTTGATCATGGTTTGCAACAGCTTAAAACACATTATAACAGATTCCATGGGAAAAGAACTTCAGATTGAGTAGCTTTCCAGTCAAAAATAGCAGGAAAAGTTGAAACTGTTGGAGGCTGACACTACCTGCAATCAGGATGAACTTTTTCTTAATGAGGACTAAAAGTAAACATTAGAAAAACCACCTGATTGATTCTTTAGAGGATTCAAGACAGGATCCAAAATCAGCATTATGAGACAGAGTTTTAACGCAGCAGCTGCCTGAAAATACCTGACCTACTTAAAATCATTATGGAGGAGCTATCTTTAGCCTACCTGGTGGCAGGGCAGCAGTAGCACACACACCTCAGCCTTCCAGCCAGGCAGACATGCACAGATGTACAGGTATGGATTTGCCACCCAGCTGTTCCTTTTTGTCTACAGGCTCCTGAAGCCTGGGCTACATTCCCAGACTTTGTCTGTGGTAAAGGTGCCCAAAGAGAACCCTGTTAGTAACTCCCCTCACACAGGTGCTTAGTTCTGACAGTTTTCCTGGGTGGGGTGGGCAAATCCAAATCAGGTAGACAACTTCCCATCCAGGTTGGATTTGCGACAGCAAAAAACTCCTTATCTCAGTTGATAAAATGCATTGAGTAGAGATGGCTGAACACATACAAACTTCTTCCAAAAAATATCCCTGCAAATCTTTTTTTAAAGATGTATTTTTTCTTTTTTCTGCAAAAGAAAAATAGGAGATATATGACTGACACCTCTGAAACAAGAAACACAGTGTCCAAAAAAGTGAAATAACCTTGCGAGGAACAAAATTTCAAGCAGAAATAATTCTTAACAGTAGGGCTGAAAATATTTCCATAGGGTGAACATTAAAAGACCTGTAGAGTTCAAATGCATAACCAGAAGTGCCTGCAGAAGGCAAAAAAAATGAAGCTAGTATTCTAGAGAAAACTGTAGAGAAATACGAAAAATCATTGCTCTAAGCTGTAGAATCATCAGCAAGGATGCACTAGGCTTTGAGCTTTGCTTCCAGGGGGAAAAGGCTGAGGGAGGATGCTTGCCTAAATTTTTAATCCAGTTATAGTATAGAGAGGGAAAGTGGGCTTCAGGGATTGCTTCCTCCTAGAAGCTTTTAAATGAGGAGCAGGTAGATACAACATCAGAACTTGTAGCTGTAACAGGCAGAGAGTTCCTGAAAATGACAGAAATGAGGAGAGTCTGGTGTTAAGGGGGTAAAAATCTTAGTCTTGCTGGTTCATGCATATCAGTGGGGTGTCCCAACCTGACACAGCTGAGGAGCTGAGCCAGTTGCCAGTTTTAGTTTGAAATTCTATCAGCTGCTGAAGTGTCTGGAGCCAAAGGTTTAAACAAAAGCCCCAGGTCAGGCAGAAGGGGCTGGGTTCATCTCCTGCCCGAGGATGCCCCAGCACGGCGTGGCTGTGCTCAGCACACAAACACGGGCTCTGAGCCAAGCCAAGGGGCACACCTGAAAAGGTGAAGCACAGGCCCTGCCCTGAGGCTTGCTTGGGGGCCAGTCTGGCCCCACTGCACACAGGCAGAGTTAGCCATGATGCTCTGACACCCAGAGCAGCCTGCATGGCAGGAAGGAGCCTGATGTGCCCTGGACACCATGAGGCCCAGCATTTCATGTGGTATTCAAACGCAAAATGCAGGAATTTATTCCCAGTACATCATGAAAGGGGCCTCCAGGGATGCGTCTGAACTCTGCCTGTTTGTGGCAGGAGAATCCCCAAAGACCCTCAGCAGCCACAGCCCCAAGCACAAGGCAGAAAAGGCAGACAGAAAGGTGATTTGAGGTGCTCTGTCAATGGCAGCCCTGACAAAAGGCAGGTAAAGACTTCTCTAAAATCTGGCACTACAGGGAGTGCTCTGCTCCAGGGCACCCAGAAAAGTTTCACTGGTGCTTGGGAATGAGAGATGGGTCAATGCCCCATGTTGCTGCTGGCCAGCAAGAGCAACACTCCTGCTACAGTACAGCTGTGCCAGGAAACCCTGAGCCACGGAAATGCCATAAAGGTTGTTTACATATATCTGCAAAGCATCACTGTGCCTGATGGATGAACTTAACTCTCTGCCCTTTTACCTAGCCTGAAGATAAGCTACTAAATAATTTACTCTCATGAAAACAACACATAGCTCAGTAGGAAGAAAACCCTTAAAATCAAGAGCATTCTTAGTGACATAAAACTTCTGTAAAGGACCCTTAGAAGCTACAAGCAAATTTGTTGTCTAAATTAAAATATCATACACATGTAGATGCAAGCAATTGTTGGATTTACTGGGTTTTGAAAACATCAGTTTTATAAAGCAGCACAGAACTACTCCGTATGCTTACCTTCCCCTGTTCCATGACCTCTCTTCTAATCTCATGGCAAACAGCTCAAAGGAGTTTACTTTCCTAATGCTCTACTTGTTCTCTCTTCATTCCTAATCCAAAAATTTTAGCAGCCAAACAAGTTTAAATAATTGAAACTACAATGATGAACTTGCTCCACTTCTTCTGGGGAAAATTTGTTGGTGTGACAGGATCAGAAGAGAAAATTTTACTCCTGGTTAAGATCAAAGCAACACTGTTCTTATTTGGAGTTGTCAGACACTATTTCCATGTATTACACAATGTTACTACACCATAAACTCAAAGGTTTTGTATATGATCAGATATTTCCTTTTTTTTTCCCCAGCACAAAATTGTCAGAAAGTTTCAGATCTTTAAGTAACAGAAGCATTCAGCAAGTATAAGGTTGTGTGGGAACTGAGAGTTCAGTGCAACATAATGCAGGTAATAATTGGCTTTATGGAGGTGGAAAAACAAGCTTATTGTTCAGGGATTTTAATGTTGGCACATACTTGGCATGCAGATACAAATTCATGCACATTGTTAATTTGTCTGCCTCACCAATTGCTCCATGTTATTAAATCTTTCCCATTAAACAGACCCTGGTAGGCTTTTGAAAGTACTTCCATCCAAGGAAACTGTTATTAGATGGGTATTCTTGGGAAGGTTCCAGCAACATCTCAGCAACATTGGCAGTTCGAGAATATTTATGAGCACGTAACAACTCAGTGTTGGACGCAGCTCCAGGTGCAATTAACATCCTCAGAGCAGAAATTAAAATTGCAAAAGGTACCACTGCATTGCTCAAGTGAAACCAGAACATGTACATGTACTTCAGAAAAATCCCTTTTTCCTTCAGACACTCCTCTCCATGGAAGAACTTCAGTGACCAGGGGGTAGGGTGGCTTCATAGTATAGCATCATCATATTTCATAGTCATGGTCCTGCATATCACAGAGGTGATGTCAAATGGAGCTTCTGGAATGCCGTGCCAGCACTGCAGGGACACTGTCCTGGCGCCAATGGCAAGGAATGGCTTTTCCTGCAGCAGGTACATTCAGCACCATGCACAGGGCTGTGTGCATGGGCTGGAAGGAGAAGGGTACGATTGTGTTTGGGGAAATCCTGCATTGGCAACTTGTCCCTTAGATCTGTGTCAAAAACAAATGCTGAAGGCATGAACCTCTATGATTGCTTGCTAAAAGACATTGGATATAACTCCATAGCCCATGCATATGCCATATAAACACACAGCTCCAGGACTGCTCCTGGTGGGAAGGAAATCTCCCTGTGCAGTACATGGGGAGGCCAGAGGGATGGCAGAATTGGGGCTGCTGAACCTGAGGAGCAGCAGGAGAAGAAGACCCTGGCCAGCTCCATTAGTCGACAGGCTGAGGGAATGAGCAGCTCTCCATGCCCTGGATGGATGGCACACGAGCAGGGAAGGGCCACGGGTACAGCTGCAAAAGAATGAAGATAGATGCAAGGCAAAAGAAATAAAACACCTACTAAATTTCTAACATTAAAAACAGCAGAATTCCCTTTGCCCAAAGTCATTGGGTGGGAAGGAATAACTGTTTTGATCACTGATTTTTATCTCCTCTTTTTGGACCACCACACTGTGCAGTGATGTGCTAAGGCCTGAGCAGCAGGCCTCAGACAGAGTTGACTTAAGAGATGAATCCTGGCCATTCTGTGATTAACACCTTGAGTGCTATTTAGCTAAAATTAGATGACAAAGATGCTTATGCTAGCTCTGTACAACCTTGTGTAGTTATCTGCAAGAAACGTATCATTTTAAGAAACTTTCCCAACTGACATGAATAGAGGCTTGTTTGTAGGGTATTTTAGGGGAAAACCCTCCCAGCCAAGGCCTGGCCCCTGCTGGATGAGAAGTGTGCCATCAGATCCAGGAGTTTCTGTGCTAAAAATATAAGCAAGTCACTTCAACTTACTGATTTGGGCCTGTAAAACTGGACCCACTTTCAGGGTGAATTTTGAGACCTCACCTATGGGTGGACACGCTGTGCAAGATTTTCCCAGTTGCTGGGAAGGGTTCTCCAGGTCCTCACTGCACAATGGGGCTCCCCAGAGAACATGGACTCTGGATCACGTGGGGTATTTGGGCAATTAGTGATGTATCTTTCTCAATAACTATCCTTTCTCTCATACAGTAATGATTAGGTGCATTACCTTGCTTATTTTCCCTTGTTGCTAAAGCCAACCATGTAGTTTTATTCAATGTATCATTTTACTTTTGTGTTGCCTTTATATTCATAGCAAAATGAGACCATTCTTTCCACGGGTGTCTGTGTTCTTTAAATCACCCCAGTCAACTGGCAGAACAGCAGGTTGCTTGTGCTTTGCTTGGTGGTGGCTTTTCCTCCTCTCTTTCCTTGGTTTGAAAAGTCACCTCAGACACACTGTGTCCCAACCTTTTCCCTGTTCTCCTTAGGTTTGGTTTTGTTACTACTTTTTAAAACAACATTTAATTATTTGACCACAAGCCCCAAGTTCATTGACTGGCAATGACACCTGGCAATCCTTTCCATATGTATTTTTCTATGAGTCCACAAATTTATTACAGATGTTAAGATTCTAAAAGTCAAACAAAGCAATCAGTTCTCAGCATCTGATGAGAAGGGTTAGTGTAGTTATTGCCTTTGCTCAGCACTGCAACTGATTTATGACTATTTATTCAGACTGTGAGATGTTTTATGAAATTAGCTTTATCGTTGTGTTATCATGCAAACCTTTTCATTTGTACACAAAGCATCTCCAAAACATTTTTCATTAGTTCCTCACAGCCCATTATTTCCTGTATGATTAATGACAGTTACATAAATATGGTGTTTTTCCCAAAACAGATGTGCTTTACTTTGCTGTCTTACTATCAAAAGACTATTGGCTTTAAAGCAGCTCTTTAATGCAATCAAACAAAGGTGACATTCAGTATGCCTTCACATATTTTTTAAGTGTTATGAATCTGAGGAACGGCTATATAGGCTATACTAAGCATTTTTCATAGGAAATGACAAAAGACAAAATACAAGGAAAAAAGGCAAAAGCTGTGATAACAATGAGTGGCAGGAGCAGCTTCTTCCAAGGCTGTATTCTGTCCATTTGTTGTCTTACACATGTCAAAAGGACTAGTGGAAGGAGAAGCAGTTTTGCCCAACGTCCAACAGTACTTTTCCAAAATTAATATCCTTTTCAAAGGAAAAAAAAAATATTCAGATTTTATGTATTTCTAGCTCCAGGTATGAATCAAGGACCATATTTCAAGACCACACCACCTCTCAGGCAAATCTTCTGTCAATAAAGTCCAGAGAAGTCCCTGGAATGACACTGCTCTGAAGGAAAGGAAAAGTAAACTTTACCTACACCTCTCAAGCTGTTTCTTACTGACCCAGACAGCTCAGGCAAGGTGACAGACATAAATCCACCACAGTCTTGCAGCTACAGTACCAATTTCAATGCATAGCTCTGTACTAGCAGAGCTTACAAGTGAAAAGGTAACCAGTAACACTTCATGCCATGGATAAAACCAGAAAATAATGGGGAAAAAATACACAGAGTAACTCTGGAACAAAATAAACATTTCAGAATTAAAGATATGTAAAAGAGAAGTTTTATAACTGATGTCACCCATTCAAACCCCTAAAACTTGGCTAATACTTTCAGTGAAAGTCATCATCATAACAAAAAAAAAAGTCCAACATGATTTTTGCTGTGACTTTCTGGTTCATTTATCAGAAATTCCATGTTGACGTTCTCAAGGGTAACAGAGAAGAAGGTAAAACTGGAAGGAAGACCCTCACTTAAGAATTTGGATCATTTCAAAGAAATCAAAAGTACTGCCCTTTCCCTGACATTTCACCAATGTCACTTCACATGTGGCAGCTGATGTAAACATTTCCCTTCTTATCCAAATTAATATTTAGAGATTAACTATGGCATAGATGTAAATGCTTGAGCTGGTTTCCTGCAGCTCGGGCACTAGAGAGGGGCAGGTAAGGAACTCTGACAGCAAAACCAAGTGCCTCTGCTGAGAGACTGAAACCCCTCAGGCAAAGCAGCAGCAGCTTCCTTTGGAGGGGTGACAGGAAAATAAAATTAATGCACAGCAATTAAAACATCATTCCCCTGCAAGATCAACGGGCCATACAAATGCAGGAAAGCAGTGGTGCTGCAGCTGGGAGCAATTTGTTAGGAAAGATTCAATTTCTCTCTCTGATTTTTTAACCTCCTGCTAGATAATTCCTCAAGTTTCAGCCCTGGCAGCCTCATTAAAGGAGATCATTTCAGCTGGGTCAGCTTTGTGGGCAGGGACCGCTGATGTGCCATGGAACTGGATCAGCCTCCTGTGTGCTGAGGACTCCATGGGCAAGGGAAGGAGAAGTGGCACCCACAAGTATTTGGGTAATTTGGGGTTAGTTTTCCATGAAGAATCTCCTACAACCAGTCACATGCTGCAGTTTGAGAACTGCTCCCAATACATGCTGACAGGCATATATGCATACACAATTAAAGATTATTTTACTTTTCAGCAAAAGCAAAGGCCAAAGTTGATGATACATTTGCATAGCATCTTTCATGCAAGGAATACATATAACATATGAGAAAGCAATGCAATCCAAAACTTCATTTCCCTATAATTCAGTATATTAAGAAAAACCCTGAGACCTGGAATAATTTATTTACCTGTAAGGATTCTGTATCTCAGGACCAGAGCTTGTCATAGGAGAGAATGTCTATTCTATGAAAAAACCTGTCATTTCCAGGTTTGTTTTGGCATACCCTGGAATATACTCTTGCTATTTTTACAGAGCAGTAAGTTTAAACCAGTAGAACAATGAGCAAGAAATGCTTTGTTTTTTCAGTAAGGGTGCTTTCCTTCACTTCTCTGGGAACAAGTCATGCTCTCAGTGGATAAGACTTATAATTAATATTTCATCATTTTATATAGAAGCCCAAAGAAAATGAGAGCAGTGGGTCAGGGTGTGCAGTGGGGAGGGAGTGAAGGCTGCTTTCTTTTTGAGGACTGGAGGCTCACAAGGATTTTCAGCTGTTTTCCTTTCACATGGTTTGCCTTTAGCTTCCTGGGGCAGGTTTGTAAAGGACACAGCTAATTAGGAACGTCAGAGACTTCTTGAAATTGCCTCTTGACTCCAGTCAATGAGGAGCTATTATTTACAGGATTTTCTGTTCTTTTTCAGCCACCAAGAATTTTGGTCTAATTTCGCTTCTCATCTACAACAAAGCTACTGGGACTGAGTTTCAGGATGGGAAATAAAAGGAAATAAGTTACAAATATCATGCTTATTGACAAGAATGGAAAAAAGAAAAAAAAGTAGCAGCATGATTTAGAATTCTGTATTTTGTATATAGAATACCTATAAAATATTTTCATGTTGTTTTTTTTTTCCCTGCAGGACAAGGAAAAAAATATGTTTTAAATAGATGGTATATAATATAAATACTATTAACAACTGAACACAGCCCAGGAGACCACAGCAGATTTACAGGTTAATGATAAGACTTTCAGAGGTAAAATTAACCCTTCACCTGCAGCAACCAGCAGAAAAAATACTCATCTTTTTATTTTAGAAATTGAGTGAGTTCTGCACTAAGTCCTTGATCTGTCCCACAGGACGAAAAATCCCCAGCCTTGACCAAGCCATTAATCCAGTGTGGAGAAAGGTGGGCTGGAACCAGGGGGCAGAGCTGGCTGGAGGAGGAGCTGGCACAGAAGGGAGCTCTGAGGGAGGGTACTGGTTTATGCTGAGGCTCTGGAAAGAGTCAGATGTAATCACAAGGCAGCCCAAAAAACAAAGGTATAAAGGCTGAGGAAAACACATCCTGAGCCTGAGCTGAATAACCCACCCCTGTGCTAACACCTGCCTTCTGCCTTGCCAATTTGACAGAAGAGCAACATCAACATTGACATTCACCTGCTTATTTTGTCATGTTCTTTCAGGAATTCCCTCTTGCTCTGTTTGTAGGAGTTATTAGAGTCCATGATGTGCAAAATTCTCCAGCCTGGCCTAAAATTGTCCTCTGGCACCCTTTCTTACTGCTGGAATTTGCTAGGTTTTTGTTTTTTTTAGCTCAAGCATCAGAGTCTGTCATATCCCATTCACTTTGCCTTTCATGTGCAGACACAGAGCCCCAGACACCTGGGGGCCCTTTGGGAGAGATCTCCTCTGACAGAAAAAGCTCAAGGCAGAGCACTGAATTTCTCCTTAAAAACACAAAACAAGAGAGAAACAGATTCATTTCCTCTAGGTAATGTCAGGCTGCAGAGTTTCTTTGACTGTATTTACAACACATGAATGTAAATAACCACGTTTAACATTGTTTTAACTTTGCAAGAGGTGAGCTAAATAAGACCAGAGACGCTTCCATTTGGGCACTAAAATGCAAATTTCAGAACATCTCCATTATGATATTTTCACCCTCTCAGGGGGTTATCTGCCTCCCCTTTGGGCCTCTGGCATGTTTGGAGATATCAGTGTGGAAGCAGCAGATCATTAATCCCCCCCTAGGGCAGAAACACACTCCAACCTTTATGCTGCCAAGGAAGATGTTTGGAAATTTATGCTTTCAAGTACTAAAAATTTGAAATAAAATTCTTCATTCCTAGGAGATAAAGCTTAGTTATTTGGTGGCATAATGTAATTCTAGATTTGGAATTACCTACAGAAACTGTAAGTTAGAAAAGACTCTAACTTTTCAGCCTTATGGGTGAGGAAAAAGAAGAACAAACTAAAATCCAAACCAAAAATGCTGGCAAAGGATGAAATAATGTGTGAACCACTTACAAAGCCATGTGCTTACAATGTCTGATGCCAGACTGCCACAGGGAATTCATTTAGCTAAGTGTGACAAAGAGCAAACATCTACCACGTCAAGTTCTATCCATGTGATATTTACCAATATAAAAATTAACTACAAGCTGTCAAATTATCCTACATTTCCAGCAGTAAATCCTTCCTCCACAGTTAATGGCTCAAAGTAAAAAAGTGCATGTGTTCAACCAGAGATGCTTCTGAGAGACTGACTTCCTACTGGATTATTGCTCCAGAACTCTTCATCTGTGCTTCCATTCTACTGGCAGCATTCTCCCAGTGCACAATGCTATTAAAAATTATGGTTAGAGCATCAATAATATGTTAAAGATGGCCTCCTCAACATGGCTGTGGTGACAGCGTGATAAAATCCATCATTTTTGGAACATTTGCAGACATACTTCTTACAGTTAATGATGTGGCACAACTCCATCATCAAGAAATGAGGGAAACAGAAGTTGAAAGCAAAGAGAAAAACAAAGAGAAAGCAAAAAGAAAAGCTTTAAACTCAGCCCAGGAAAAGTGCAAAGGATTCTAAAGTGTAGGGCTGCTTAACTCCATACCCAAGCAGGGAGCAGGCTGCTTAACAGGAGATCCAGGTTTGTCATGGTAGACACCCTAACAAGAAGTTTGGCCTCAATCTTCACTTTAAAATCTATTTGGTAGCTTAACAGTATCTAAGGATCTGCATCATGGAGAGCACAGGACTTACCTCCCTTAGCTCCCTAAGTTTCACCATCCAAAAATGAACCAGTAGGACTGAGTCACGTACTTTGGCTTCCTCAATTGTCAATGGACAGGGACAGGAGCCCCCAGAAAGCCACCTATTTCTGAGCCCTATGAAGGAGGAATTACTGACTGGAATATTACACTCTCTGATACAAAAGGATTACTCAGTATCACCAGAGAATTATTAATGTGTTGTTTTATGACTAATAAACACCAATTTCCCATCTACGCACACTAATTGAAAACTTTAATTGACATTTCAAAGCCTACAGTTCTTCACTTCACTTTGTGCGTGGAACTACAGTTCAACACAAAATGGGCATTTTCCTAGATCTATTCATTAAGTAATGATTAAGCAGAGTAAAGGCTTATTCCCACTAAACTACATGACGCCTTTTCACTTTCTCTTCTGGTAATATTTAATGTCATTTTTATTAAGTCAATTGACAGGATACTGGCTTCCCTTCACCCTGATGTCTTTAAGCTCCTCTGTACTCCCCTCCCAAAAGGCAGCAGGGAGCACTGTGTGTGTGTGTGTCCCCTCCTCCGACACTGGCCTCATCAGCCACACAACAGAACCAACAGCCTCCCAGACAGCTGCAAGGAAGGAATTAGACTATGGAAACTGGCAGTGGGCATTACCCACACCAAGAGAAGGAAAACTCATTTTCCTCCTAACAGAGCTAGGAATGAAACAAATCAAAGGACTAGCTTAGTTCAACACCAGTTCTCACAGAATCCAGTAATTAATGTAACTTCTCTTTTAATTCATTTTCTATTCTGATTCCTAAGTTTCCATTCAAGTAGCAATAAATAAAACTTTTAAGATCTATTTATTTTCAACAGATAATAAAACTTGTTCTTCGTGAACTTCTACAGTCTGATAGTCATCAGCTGCCTCCAGTTTTGGTATCACAACAGCAAGAAATTCCATCTTAGAAAGCAACTGAATTCCCTCTGTTTAGAAAATTCAAATTAAGAAAACCCTACCTTTAGGTCATATAAAATTGAAAATTCTTTTTTAATTTTTTCATAAAAGGAGCTTCATGCAAATATATACTAGGTGGAGCTAGTAGAAATCAATGATACAGCTGGATTAAGATACTTTAAAGACCTTTTTAAAATTACTAAACATGTTAATGATTAGTGTCAGCATATCTGAAATGTCTTGTATCTGGTGTTGTTGGAGATTTGACTGACACTAGATTCATACATATGCAAGAATGAGGAAATCTCAAATATTCCTACAGTGAAAACATAAGTGGAATAAACAACTATGGCTAAACAGTCCTTTACTGATGTTAATATAAAAAGTAAGACTGGTCCACTTATAATCCTCAGGTAAAATGGAGATTTCACTCTTCCAAAGAGGCCATCTCCTCTTTCTTTCAAGCTGTAGCAGTGTTACAAATTCCTTACACCTTGCACATGACTATTTTAATTGTTAGGGTTTCATGTCAGTGTTCCATTCATAGATCTCAATATTCCAAAGGCAACAGAGACTGCATTGTATACATTTAGTTTTGCACCACAGTAAGGATCTGACAGCACTGTTTAGTCACATTTACTCAAAATAATTTAACTTGGATTTCCAGGGTTGTGCTTAAGCACCAGAAATCATATTGGGCAGACTGTGTGATGAGGATTAGCACTGCAGCACCTCAGAGAGCATTTCATTTGGAAGAAGACACAGGCAAGAGAGAAACACTGTTCTAAAACTTTAAAAAACAATAAGCAGGGTACCAGAGTTTTCAATTTGCTATCTTTCTTAGGTTCAAAGAATGAGATATGAGATTGCTCTTTAGGTCTTCCATTTGTAGGAGCAGACCTGTGAGCTGTGTGGTCTTACCCAAGCACCTGATGTTCAGCTGTATGTGACTCACAGTGATAAAATGAGCCATTAGCTTCAAATACAGTTTGTTCTTCCTGAGAGTTTCAGCTGAAAGCTCCTACAATATAAGAGATAACTGCATGATGATGACTTAGTAGCCCCAATATATCTTTTTTATAGTAGAGTATCAAACAATATGTTAAAATTCAAGAGTGTATTCAGACCCATCTTAATTTTAAGACAGATCTCACAAAATTTTGTCAGCATAAGGGCACAGAGAAGATGTAGCTCAGCCACTTTTTCCAGACAAATAACACAGTTGCCTTTCCTCTTTTTGTTGTCTGTAACAGCAGAAGTTGTGCTATAAAGCAGAAAAATACAACTCTGCCTCTGGACTCCTGGAAAAGCTGAAACTGCTGAGCCAAGCCATGCACAGCCATCGTGATGGAGCTCTCCAGGGATACTCCATACATGTGTGCTCAGGAAATCCCAGTGCACGGGCTGCTGTCACCTCCAGAAAACATAAAGCAACACCATATCCTCATGCTCTAAGTTCACACACTAGCTTTAATAGATAAGTACGTAAGGAGCAATAAGAAACTTGCCGAGGGAGAAATTCTGGAAGAACAGTCAATAAAACCAATAGCAAAACTAGTTTGCAAACATGACTGGTTTGAATGACTTAAAAAAAAAAAAAAAGGATATCATTATAGGACCTACTTGTATAAAACAATTAAGTTGGGATGCAGGTGGATCACTGTTTAAAAATGTGGACATTGACTTTGGCTGTGGGTATTTTTTATGCAAATGTTAGCAAAACATGCTAGAGAGCTTAGAGCATGCTGTGCAGCCACGAGGTCCTTTCCCTCCAATAATATCCTTACCTGTAGCATTTGCTGAGCTCTCCTGAAGAGCCAGAATAAATACAAACAGACACATTTCCTGAAATAAATCTTATTACTGCTGTACTGCTGAAGTTTTGCAGAGATCAGCCACAAGAGAGCTGCCAAGCAGAAGGGTGCCTGGCTGCCCAAGTTCTAACTGAATTCTGTTTCGAAATACCTCACTCTTTTTTTTTGCTGCCAGCCTGGCAGCAAGTGCTTTCCCAGTCCCTGATATGTTAGGTCATTTCTTTTAATGCAGGCTTCTCATTTACAAGACCAATGCTATACCTGGGGACATTAAATATGCCAATCAAACAGAAAAAAATGCCTGGAAAATGTCAATGAGTTTTAAATGGGATTCCTTCCCTTTGCTTGAATAGCATTTTCTGATAAACCTTTTCCACAAGAACACACAGAGCTGTGCATCATCACAATAATTATACCAGAAAAAGTGCACACAGTGAACACAGGAACATACTGGACGCTCTCAGGAGCAAGATTCAAAGCAGAGCAGATTTTTTTCCCCACACACAAGGAAAACATTTCTGACAAAATGACATTAAAATGAAATTGTGGGGCTTTCACATCAGGGACAACTACAGTGCTGAAAGACAGCAATTGGTAATTGGGGGAGTGGAAAGCAGGATGTTTATTTGTCACAATTTTTCTTCCCAAACAATCACAGGTTTTCAAAAAGCTGTTTTTGAAAAGCTCTGTACAGAGAGCTGCTTAGGCATTAAAAACACACCTATTCCCTATGTCCTGATGGACAGAGCTTCTCTGGCACCCTAGTGGGCCCTTCCACCTCGGGCTCTTTCCAAACTCACTGTTTGATTTCTCTTGCTGGCAGGCACTTCTGCCCCACATTTGAGTGGTTCTGTTATTCTGGACTTTCTACTCAAAACTTGTCTTTCAATCTGAAAGAGCCAATGAACCCAAACTCATTCTTCCATTGGCAATCTGCTGCTGATGGGAGCTTGCTGTGAACACTCCTTTCCCTCTGGGCCATTTGTCTTCACCTCCTCAGGGTGAAATTAACTGATAAGCAAACTCAGAATTAGGTCACTGTGAAATATCTCTAAGTTATCATAATGTAGGTCTAAATTCCACTTGGGTTTTCTCCTTAGCTGCCCAAACTGGCAATTTCAGACACACAGGGATCAGAGTTACCTCTGATCCACAGGGAGAAAGTCAGTGGGGGCTCTCTGTCTCCACAATTCATGATTGCTTAAATCCAATATGAAGTTGTTTTCAGTAGGAAACAAAATGATTTAGTGTTTCAAAAGGCAAGAATTTGCCTGGAGAGGATTTGTAGCCATTTGTCTCTTCCTCCTTCCATTTGTGCTACCATATGATCCTCACTCATTTGCCTTCCTGGGCAGTCTTCCATGTGCAGAACCTTAAGCGTTATAAAATGCTGAAAAGTATTTCAGAATTTTCTAAATACACTCCTAAATATTTCGATCTAAATAACATGTAAGATCCACAGCAAAAGCCCTCTTTCCTCACCTGGAGCTTACACTTGGCCCAGATGAACATGCTGCTCTTTGAGGTTTGAAATGTTTGAATTTTCATCCCTTGAACACAGAGGTATACCCACCCTTATAGTTCAGAAGTAATTGTTTCACTATTGGCCCATATTGTCTATCTTGCTCCTTCTCTCCAAATTCTCATTTCTCCACTACTTGCAAAGCTTCTGTGCCCTTGTAAACTGGCATTTATGTTAAAGTAATAAAGGATCAGTTCAATAAAATATTTTAGACAGCATTAGAAATTAGGTAATAATTTTTTTCCTCAAAGTGCAATTTCTTTTTTTTTTTTTAAATTTTCTCTGTAAGAAGAGCCAAGAACGTGACTGTGCTGCAGAGCCTTTTGTTATTACTTTATAACAGGTTGTTTGGATTTCCAAGCACCTTTTTAGTTTGTTAATAGCTGTTTGGGCATAGGGCTTTATTGATTTATAAAGTCACAGCCATTTTTCCTGTCTCTAATGTTTACAACAGCAAGGTGGAAAACAATGCTGGCTTTGCAAAAACAGCACAACTTTAGAGCAGCTGAGGTAAGATATTTTTCTCTGGGAAGGGACATGGGAAAAGAAGGGGGAAAAACAACTACACAGGTTAGGGAACACATGAGGATGCTTCAGCCAATATTTATCTCTCAGATCAATAAAATTTGATGTTCATTTCAGTGAAATCGATATATGCTTTAAGTGTTCTTGTTCCTTGGCTCCATCTACTTCTCCCTTTCTTCGAGATCTCTTCTCAATGCTCTAAGATGTCAAACTTGATCATCCAAACTGATCTTTGCATTTCCAGAATTTTCATCATAGGCTCAAAACAACAACAAAACAAGACAAACCCACAAACAAATAAAAAACCCAACCAAACTAAAAGTTATTCCCTTCACTGAGCACTGGAGACAAATAGATTTTTTCCCTAAATCTCAATCTTTATCTAAGCCAGGGGAAAAATAAGGGGGCCTGAGGAAGAGGTTGTACAGCCAAAAGTAGGGGCAGGAGGATTAGCAAAGGTGTTGGCATCCTTGCTAGCATCTCACAGGTACTGAAAAAAGGTGTTTTATCTGCTAATGTTCTTCCTAATACCTGTCCTTATCCAGATTGATTTTATAAGCTGGCAGAGTGTTGTCAGAGGTATCTGCACCCAGACTGAATCCTAAAGATCCTGATCTCCACCACAGCTATTAACAGTCCAGCATTGAGCACTGGAAATTCTGGCTGCTTTTTCAGGTCATGATTTCTGCACTGCGCTGCAAGGAACTTTCGGCTGAGTCCTTAAAGGACTCTGCAGCAGCCCAGCACTTGGCAAGCACATGGAGATGATTCTTTCTGCTGGAGCAGTGCTTCCCTTGTTCCCAGGACGTGGAGCAGGTGCTTCCCTTGTTCTCAGTAGTTATTCAGGTGCAGGGCGGGGCCATCTGAGGTGCGATTAAAAGAAGGCTCTAAGGCAGCGTGACCCGGAGCAGGCAAACGGAAGCATGACACAGCAGCTTGACACAGTAGGCAGGGTTGCACCATCCTCCTGCTAGTGGCGTTTTTATTTCATTTACCTTGATTTTGGTTGAAGGTTTCTTTTTTTTTTTTTTTTTTTTTTCCCTGCAATGGTCTCTAAACGATCAAAAGCTATGGCTAGTAAAAGTGTACCAAGCCAAACAGGACCCTCCAAGAAGGATGCATCTGTCCAGATCCCTTCCTGCAAGGAGTGTTTGAGCCCCTCAGTAGTACCAGGGGATGGTGCAAAAGGTGCCTGTGTGCAGTGAGAACAGTGAATGATCTCTGTCTGGTGGCTGAGCTTAAGGAGGAAGTAGAAAGACTAAGGAGTATAGGTAGTCCTCAGGCCAACTGCCCTCCTGGGCTGGTAGACAGTGTCAGGGAGCAGAATGGTCCCCCTGTTATCCAGGAGGAGGCAGTCAGAGAACTGCTGAGATGCTTGCATGTTTACAAATCCATGGGCCCAGATGGGATCCACCCCAGGGTGATGAGGGAGTTGGCAGATGAGCTTGGGAAGCCACTCTCCATCACTTACCAACAGTCCTGGATCACTGGTGAGGGTCCAGATGACTGGAAGCTGGCCAATGTGATACCCATTCACAAAAAGGGTGGGAAAGAGGATCTGGAAAACTACAGGCCAGCCTGACCTTGGTACCCAGCAAGGTCA
Organism: Leptocoma aspasia; assembly: GCA_013399835.1. Classification (NCBI taxonomy): domain Eukaryota; kingdom Metazoa; phylum Chordata; class Aves; order Passeriformes; family Nectariniidae; genus Leptocoma; species Leptocoma aspasia. Next base: position 67,848 of record VXAX01003556.1, read on the forward strand.
TGGACCAGTTTATAGTGAGTGCCATCACACAGCCCTTACAGGACGGCCAGGGTATCAGACCCAGCCAGCAGGGGTTTAGGAGGGGTAGGTGGTGTTTGACCAACCTGGTCTCCTTTTATGACCAGGTGACCCTCCTGGTGGATGCAGGAAGGGCTGTGGATGTTGTGTACCTGGACTCCAGCAAGGCCTTTGGCACTGTCTCCCACAGCACACTCCTGGAAAAGCTG